>CM046846.1:18525626-18993126 GCA_025618425.1 Heliocidaris tuberculata
TTATTATCATTATCATTATCATTATTATTATTATCATTATTATTATTATCATTATTATCATTATTATTATTATTATTATTATTATTATTATTATTAGGTGGTCTGTCACTTGACAGACCACCTCTTAATTTCGTCAGAATTTTCTTTATTAGGTGGTCTGTCGGTATCGACAGATCACCTTTTAATTTCGTCAGAATTTTCTTTATTATTTATTCTTTATTTACGCCACTTTTTTGTCACCGTGATTTCTCAAATTCGGCTCAATCAATTTTCATCAAATTTCAGTGAATGATCAGGCCTATCAAGGTTAAGTGCCAGAAATTTTTTCAAGGTCATCAGGTCATCGTGACGTCATCCAGGCGCCATTTTGTGAAATAACATTATCGATCATATCTTCATAACAAGTGATTAAAAATGAACCATATTTAACACACATAAACTTCAGGTCAAGGGTCAATGTAACATGTCAGCAAAATCCGCGCGGGCCTTAAGACGTGCACGTACGCGCGCGTCAAAATTTAAAAATGCTCAAAATCATCTCAAATTCATTTTGCACACGTTTCAGGCCATTTTAAGTATTTCAAAATTTTCCGTGCGTGCACGCCCGCGCGCGCGATATGCGCGTTCGCAGCGCGCACGGAACGTAAAAACGCCGTTTTTTTCGCATGGTTTGTATTCCTGACACTATTCCTGACAATTTCTAACTATTTACAGTCATTCTCGACCTTCCATAATGCCACACGCGCGCGTCAAAGTTTAAAATTCGTGCGCGCGTCAATGGGCAATATAATGTAAAAAGTGGTAAAAACATGTCTATATAAAATCCGCCCTAGCTCATCAGAATGTGTGGCTACCCCCCATTTTTTTTACATTTTCTGAAAGCCTATGAGTTGTAGATTGTAATTCATGAAAAAAATTTGGGGGTCAATCGATCGGAACGTCGTCACATTTGCATATGAACTCAAAAATTCGATTTTGAAAAAATGACGTCATAAATTTTGTATTCATTTGACAATTTTTCAGAAATAGGTTGTCGATTTTCTTCCAAATTTTGATATGTTGTAGCTGAGACAATTCTCTACAAGATCAGTTACCACGATTTTTCATTTTGACAAAGGCATCATGGCGTATTTTTGCGATTAAAGGAGGCATGTCAATTTTTCACATTTTGCGTGTATTCTCTATGGAACATGACTTTTTCTCAAATCTTGATTCTACATTCCCGTCTTCTTTGAGCAGTATCTTTGTAATTTCTGCTCGATTTTCTTCCAAATTTTAGTATGTTATAGCTGAGACTATAAGCTTTTACAAGTGTGCCCTCCAATTTTTGATCAGATGTCGGGATCATGCCCGTTTTTTAAGTACAAAATGTCATTTGAGAATCCCGTTTTTCGTCTACGTGTTATCTCTATTGGAAAACTTTTGGTCCATTGGTAAAGCACTTGCCTCCCATCCCGCCGACCCAGGTTCGAATCCCGGTGGGTCCATTTTTTTTTGAAATTTTTTTTTCTTCTTTTTGCCTCATATTTTACCATTTGCTTCGACTACTGTAACATATATAATCACAAACAATGTAATAAACTTTTTTATTTTGCGTGTTATGCCTAATTGAATGTAGTTTGTGTACAACCCTATGCAAAATCTGATTGCCTGTCGTGTATTAAACCTATGGGTTTAATATCCCATGTATAATGCAATATGAAATTGCCCGATTTTCTTTGACGCAAGTCTCCATCAATTTTCAACATAATCAGGAATATTATCTTGCACAAATATTATGACATCTTAGCAATTTTACCAACGGGTAGACAGACCACCTAATTCGTCTTCAGTGACGAATTAAAGTTCTAGTTTATTTTTATTTTTCTCCCACTTTTTTGTCCCCACGATTTCTCAAAATCGGCTCACTCAATTTTCTTCAAATTTTAAGCAGTCGTCAAGACTATCCAGGGCAAGTGCCAGAAATTTTTTCAAGGTCATCAGGTCATCGTGACGTCATCCAGGCGCCATTTTGTGAAATCACATTATCGATCATATCTTCATAACGAGTAGTCAAAAATGAACCATTTTTGATACACATGAACTTCAGGTCAAGGGTCAACATTAAATGTCAGCAAAATCCGCGCACGCATCATGACGCGCACGTACGCGCGCGTCAAAATTTAGAAATGCTCAAAATCACTTTTTAATCAAAGGAGAGTACGGTTCAGGACATTTTAAGCATTTCAAAATTTTCCGTCCGTGCGCGTCCGCGCGCGCGTTATGCGCGCACGCAGCGCGTAGAGAACGTAAAAACGCCGTTTTTTCGCATGGTTTGTATTCCTGACACTATTCTTGACAATTTCCAACTATTTACAGTCATTCTCGACATTCCATAATGCCACACGCGCGCGTCAAACTTTCAAATTCGTGCGCGCGTCAATGGGCAATATAATGTAAAAAGTGCTAAAAACATGCCTATCTAGAATCCGCCATAGCTCGTCAGAAAGCGTGGAGACCCCCCATTTTTTTTACATTTTCTGAAAGCCTATGAGTTGTAGATTGTAATTCATGAAAAAAATTTGGGGGTCGAAGGATCGGAACGTCGTCACATTTGCATATGAACTCAAAAATTCGATTTTGAAAAAAAAAGGTCATAATTTTTGTATTCATTTGACAATATTTCAGTAATAGATTGTCGATTTTCTTCCAAATTTTGATATGTTGTAGCTGAGACAATTCTCTACAAGATCAGCTCCACGATTTTTCATTTTGACAAAGGCATCATGGCGTATTTTTGCGATTAAAGGAGTCATGTCAATTTTTCACATTTTGCGTGTATTCTCAATGGGACATGACTTTTTCTCAAATCTTGATTCTACATTCCCGTCTTCTTTGAGCAGTATCTCTGTTATTTCTGCTCGATTTTCTTCCAAATTTTAGTATGTTATAGCTGAGACTATATGCTTTTACAAATGTGCCCTCCAATTTTTGATCAGATGTCGGGATCATGCCCCTTTTTTAAGTACAATTTGTAATTTGAGAATCCCGTTTTTAGTGTACGTGTTATGTCTATTGCAAAACTTTTGGTCTATTGGTAAAGTACTTGCCTCCCATCCCGCTGACCCAGGTTCGAATCCCGGTGGGTCCATTTTTTGGAATTTTTTTCCCCTCTTTTTGCCTTTTATTTTACCATTTGCTTCGACTACTGTAACATATAAAATCACAAAAAATGTAATAAACTTTTTTTATTTTGCGTGTTATGTCTAATTGAATGTAGTTTGTGTACAACCCTATGCAAAATCAGATTGCCTGTCGTGTATTAAACCTATGGGTTAATATCCCATGTATAAAGCAATATGAAATTGTCCGATTTTCCTTGACACAAGTCTCCATCCATTGTCAACATTATCAGGAATATTATCTTGCACAAATATTATCACATCTTAGCAATTTACCAACGGGTAGACAGACCACCTAATTCGTCTTCAGTGACGAATTAAAGTTCTAGTTATTATTATTATTATTATATATATATATATATATATATATATATATATATATATATATATATATATATATGTATATATATATATTTTTTAAAATTATTATTCTTAATTATTATACTGATCACAACAGGGGAGAAAACAGGCAGAAAGAAGTTTGCTCTGGAAGTCCTGCATTTTTTGAGAAATATCCTAATGGGATTAAAAGGGGGTGGGGTCATTTCTTCTCTAATTTCCAATTGTTATGAAATCACTTTCGCTTTAAACAGTTGTTCCTCTTTCAAATCCATTTATTTTTCTTACCCTCAATATTCTATTCACAAAAATCAATAAACCAGATGAATGGTAAACGTGAAGGTGACCTTTTCCACTCGTAAAAAAATTCTGAAAGGTCGTAAATGCCGCTTTCATATTATAACCAGCTTATGTGTACTGGAGGCCGAAATTAGGACATCAAGGGGTGGATCCAGGATTTCTTAAAAAGGAAGAGAGAAAAAATTAAAAACCAAAGACAACGACAAAAACGAAACAAGGACAAAAATTGGTCTATTATATTAAGTTGCCTTTTGGGTAGAAATATTGAAAAGGTGCGATATTTTGGGGGTTGTGTAGTTAGGTATACCACTTTGATGGGTTTTATAGGGGCACGGGTCTGTTGTGCCCCCCCCCCCCCCGAATTCATAGATGGGGACATGACAACTGTAGGGATTTTTAAAAAACAGATAGAGAGAAGTATGCATGTAATACTGATTTAGTAATACTGATCATGTGCTTTGCGTGAGTTTAGTGGAGGAGGATGGTGGGGGGGGGGGGGGGGGGCGGCTATGGTCTTACCAGATGGACAAAATAATATAGAGCGGGGGTGTGTGATCTTATAACGATTTTCTTCGATCGTTTAAAATCTCTCTCTCTTTCCCTTTCTTCTGTTTTTGCTATTGCTACCTTTTCTCTCTAAATTGTATACCACTTAAAGGGAGCCACCGCTCGATATCCATGTACGTTCAACTTCATTCGCTTGCCAATATTGCAAGGCCGTGCATAACAACAATCTTGGAGCAGCGAACAAAATTGCCGTCGAGGGTGGGGTAGTTTGTCAGTTGGGTTGTTCAGTTCGTCTTTCTTCGGTCGAATGCGTTTCACTGTAATTGCGTGCTCGTTTACCGAAGATGTACGGAGATTCCTGAATATTACCCGAGCCCGGCCAAGCTCCAAAACACCGCGATTGGCGACTTTTCGGTCCCTTTAAGGCTCTCACCGAAGTCTTCATTGCTTTCTCACATTCCTCCTCCCTTACATTAATATCTTTCTCTATCTATCGTTTTCATGTCATATGATCGGGGGAGGGGCCACTCCATTCCCAGCCGATATCAACTGAAAATAATAATAATATTTAAATGACATACAATGCCATCATAATTTTCAAAATCCTTTTCTTTGATAAAGTCGAAGTTGATATTTGAAAACGTAATAAAAAGAACCCAAATTTTTCTACAGGTACCCTGTTATAAAGGAAATGTCATCTCCAATCTTCATCGCTCAGACTATACTATAATTGCTTATAATGACAGTCCTTCTTCCGCAAATGATTTTATATTTGATGAATTCCAATTATTTGACAATTTATCATTTCGTGTTTGTTTGTAAAAAATGATTGTTACATATACTTGTTATTTATGATTCATTGTCAAAAAGTACTTTTTTATTTTATTTTATATATGTTACCGAAAAATGTACTTATATGAATGCAGAAGAAAAATAAATCAAAATCAAAAATCAAATTTACTAGGCAATAGCATCACGGAAAACAAGGTCACGAGAAAAATAGCCAGTGAATGAAATTAGGCAGGGGAAGGTTCACAATAATCAAGTTTTAAAATCGGTATGACAACATTATAATATGTTGTTTAAGAGGAACCCGATGTGAATAATTGTGGTGTAGATTCCATCATTATATGGGAAAAGGGAAATGGGCAAGATATTTTTAATTTTAGTTCATTAATAAATATAAATCAAATCAAATATCTGCGGTATCATCAGGCCCTCGGAGATCGAAATTATGAATTATTTCTATTTTGAAATAAAGCTATTAAAAAGAAAGCATACTTGTCTGTCGCTTGATTTTCTCAAAGCACCACCCCCTACCTTCTCCATGATTCTGCCTGCTCTAATGTGCATTGTGTATATTAAAGTATTATGACTACAAAAAAGCTCATTTTGGGGGGCACATTTGATATCTGTGTTAATTCATCGTTTGATTTGATTTGATTTGATTTGATTTGATTTGATTTGATTTGATTTGATTTGATTTACCAAATATAAAAACATATATATAATAACATACATGGTAACATGAGAAAATAATATTGCAAGGATCGCCCTGCCCAGCTGTGTTATTGCAGCACAGCTGTTCTACCGAGGGGTCCAGATGGTAAGATAAAACAAACGAGAGAAAATAATATATCACATATAAAGCTCTGCTTTTTTTTCTGTGAGATGTCACTCATGCAAGCAATGATATAGCAAATGAATGCTCCAGCCATCAAGGGGGCACTGTCATCATAGAGGGGGGGGGGGGGGGGGGGCGCACCGGTATAATGACCCAGTCACACCAACAAGCCTGACAATAGACTGACAACAGACCCTGCTAAAAATGACCCTACCCTCAATGGCCAAGGATCGGTGGGTTTGGCGTCGGTGTAAAGGGCTGGACACTTTGTCCGATAATGGTAACGATAACGAGATTTCCCGTTAAAGGTACAACCTATGGTGTGTGCGTGTGAGCATGCGCGTAAAGAGCAGCTCTAGGGTGTACCTTTAATGAAAAATTTCGTTATCATTATCGTTATCGAACAAATGTGACCAGTCCTTCAAGGGAAATCCTACCTTTAATGACAGGATGCTCTGAAAGAAAGAGGAAAATTCAGAAAAGCAGATTGGTGAAAGTTTGAACAAAATCGGACAAGCAATCAAAAAGTTATGATTTTTGTTTTCCTTTCTTGTTTATCCCCCCTCTTTCGCTATTCGATTGGGGTGCCCCATAACCACGCCACTGAATGCAAGCGACGTAACACGTCATACAATCAAGCGGAAACGATTTTGTCACCAGGAAACTATGCTGGGAGGTATCTCTTTTGTAATATCTTAATGGATGCTGAAAGGTTTCATTTAACATATAAAACGACACGATGCCAAAAAAGCAGTCTGAAGTGTGGTATGTTTACTCAGATGGCTAGGTAAATAAACCCGTAGTGAAATATTTCTTTCTATAAAAAGAAATGATTTTGCGTGCAATATGAGTTCATAATTGTGTTCAATTCATACGCGTTTTCATGAGCGTTTGCCAAACGGTATTGACGTCAAGTAAAAAATGTACCAAAATGATTTTCCGTTTGCTAAAAACTGTCCGAATAGTTATCCTGTTATCTATGTGTAAATTTGTAATGAACTTTTCAACCACTGAATAGAACTCAATGTAATCGGTATTAGTCGTTTTGAAAAGAACATGCTTTAATTTTGACTTTACGAAGAAAATAAGGTGTTTTTTATATTTCATATTTTACTGCTGCTTTGGTTTGAATTAATATAGATCAATTTGAAATTAATTAAAACTACCTCAGTTTCATCATCAGGATATTGTTTGAATTATAAACCAAGCATGAAAGGGAGAGGAAGAGAGAAAGAGAGGGAGAGGGAGAGAGAGAGAGAGAAAAGCAAAAATATTACTCTTTCTTGGGTAAGTTCCGTCTGTTGTTCATTCTAACCATCATTTGCTCAGGTGCATTTTGAATGCAAATATAGACACAGAGGTTCTATCTGTATTCACTAATTGAAAAATGCGTCAGTACCCTTGTAGTTCCATTTGCACATAACGCCAAGATATTGACATTTGTTCACCTAAATTGATTTAACTCAGGAAATGGGGAAATGAGTAAAATTGATGGTGCAGAGTCGCGCCGGTAGGCACAATGAATACTAGCCTCCCTCAGAAAAAATGGAAGAAGAAGAAAGGAATCGAATGGCAAAAAAATCCATTGTTCATTTGATCAATAATTATTCATGTAATGAATTGAAAATCTGTGGTTGAATCATATTTTTTAAATGGCAGTTTTCCCTACCTTGTTCCCCTTCTTTTAAACATGATATTGTCAATACAATATATATACGTTTTGCCTCACTTTATTTTCTCCTTCTATTTATCTTGTTGAAACGTAACAGAGGGTTACGAGTGGTTGGAATTAAGTTAGACAAGTTGGCCTACAGAGCCCCTGTAGTTAATAGAAGCACTGTGTCGGCTTTGGGGCTTGTTTTTATTCCCTCCCTTGGTAGAGAAAAATCAAAAGCAAAGCGACGGTATTCATGGTATTCTCATGGTGTGTGCCGTTCGTTATCGATATTTCACATATGAATATCGACTGCACGATACTCAAATTGGTCGTCTGGGACTCTGCACTCAAACTTTTCGTGTGAAGAGAGATGTCTGTGAATATAGAGAGATACAAAGTTACAAACGTAGTGAATTGCGATGGGGGCACTAGGGATTTCGACAAAGGGGCACCCCAGCCTGAAGCCATGATAAGGCAAGTCTAATTTGTTGTCGCCCTGTCGGCAAATTTCACAATCTGGAGACTTTGTTTTAACATGCTGCCAAATGTTGCTTTTTGTGCCGGCTAAGCTGTCAGTAAATAGGGCTGACCCCCCCCCCCCCCCCCTGAAAATGATCGAGACATGCCTTACTATTGTTTCTATATTTTTGTTTAAATCCCAAATTAAAGAAATGAATATCGGAGGGGGAAAGGGAAAATGAAGGTTGTATACTATAAGGCCTCCCTTCCATGAGTCCCCACTCTCTCTTCACTCGAATCTCCCATGAACCCCCCCCCCCCCTCAGGCTCTGTCTCTCTCTATCTCTCCACTTCTCCCTCTCCTAGATATTATTTCTTAAGGATAATTGACCTTGAACAAGCACATTGTAAAAAATAATGTTCTCACTGCCATCTTGCCTCTCCACACACTCCTTTGTTTTCATTCAAGTGGGAAAATAATATTTTGGGGTTTTAAAAGCCGAACATCTCGATCATCTTGATAAAAGGGGCGGGGGTTACTCGTAAAGGTTCAAAATTCCGAAGGTTCGCGATTCCGAAACACAAATTTTCCATAGCAGGGGGTTCATAATTCCGAACATTTCATGCATTACTCCGAAGGTTCGTTATTCCGAAACACAAATTTTCCATAGCAGGGGGTTCATAATTCCGAACATTTCATGCATTACTCCGAAGGTTCGTTATTCCGAACTCTATCTAAAAAAAGAAAGAAAAAAAAATTGAGTGATCATTGACGTCACTCCCCGGGGGAATGAAAATAGAGTGAAACTCCACTCTTTTCCTTTTAGAGAGCACTCGATAGTCACTCGATAGTCACTCCTAAACAAGTGATCACTGACGTGACTCCCGGGGAAGTGAAAACATGGTGAAAATTCACTCTTTTTTTAGAGAGAGAGAAGGTTCGTAATGAAATAGGGCTCGTAATTCCGACAATGACAAAGGATTCATAATTCCGAAAATGCAATAGAGCCCTACATATCTTTTCAGAATTACGGGCCTTCGGAATTATGAACCCTATTTCAATTTCGGAATTACGAACCTTCGGAGTAACAAACCTTTGGAAATACAAATTTTCGGAGAAACGAACCTTCTGAATTATGAACCTTCGGAAAAACGACATGTAACCGAAGGGGCAAATTCGCGTCACGTTCCATTTCCATTCCTCTTCAACACCTCTACATCACGTCTGAGAGTCCTGAGTGCTTGTACAGGTGAAATGGAACGGGTCAAGTGCATCAAGAAAATATATTTTGGATTAAATTACAGCGCCTCTTCTTTTCCTCTCTATCTCTCGTGTCCAGAATAATTGCACAACCACGCACCACAGCTTCATCACTCCTCTCTCTCTTTCTCTCTCTTCCTCCAATTTACTTTCTTTACTTCACTTTCTTCTTCATTATACATTTCTCTAACTTACTTACCTTTCGCTCTTTTGTGTTCTACCAATTTCAACATGTTCAAGCATCAGTTCTTACGGCGAGAATCTGTTTCTACAGCTCTCATCTTTACTCTCTCTCTCTCTCTCTCTCTTTCTCTCTTCTCCCCCTCTCTATCCAACCTTTGGAAAAAGCTGACTTGTGTGAAAGGAGAAAAATAAGAGAAACAGGATGGTGAAAGTTTGAAAGAAATCGGACAAAGAATAAGAAATGTATGAATGTTTGAAAAATAAGATTACTATACATCTATGCGATTCTCAAATTGGCAATTTAATGAATCGATTGAACGTATTCACAGTCAACTCTCCCACCAAAATATCTCAAAATATTAAATTTCAGTTTTCTCCTCACCTGAGCGCCTTTCCCTCGTGGCAGTACTCAAAATATATTGCATATAGGATATTTTTATAGGTCCTCCAAAAAGAAAAGGATCACACAGAGTTATACATTTTGAAAAATTGACATTTTAGTCATGTTGTGTGTTGGAGCGAACGGAAAAGTTGACCGCCTCTACATTACAGTGACCGTACCCATTCGGCCAATTTGAAATTCCCATATGTTTAGTGATTACATCTTTTAAAAAAAAATCTCAACTTTTTTTATTATTTGTCCGATTTTGGTCAAACTTTCACCAATCTGCTCCTCTCATTTTTCTGCTTTCACACAAATCAAATTATTACAAAGGTTGTATTGCCCTTTAACTGTATCCGATATTGCGTCATTAGCAGTACCTTTTCATATTATTCATTTACTTTCCTAACTCTCTACATAAAGTAAATTTGATATTAAGCAGACCCGTTTACCAGTTTCGGCAAAATATGAAGTATAGTCTGAAGAACTTGTTTTTGCTTGTTCGAAAACATTCGGCAAACCTTAAGTCATCAAATTTAGTCCAACATCCCCTCCTCATTCAAAGTGTTATCGTGACACCCCTGGTTCAACACAGTTGGGCATCCACTATTTTTAGTTGCTATTTAAATCTTCTTCTGACAAGCAATTACAAAAGCGAGGGGGAGAGGGGGAGAGAGGGGGGGGGGGGGGTAATCACTCTTTTGGGTGCTGTTTGGGTCGAAATTTGAAATTGGGGCACATTTTGGGGTCGTGTAGTACTTACGGTATGCTAACAAATAAGCATGCCGGCTCTCTTGCCGTTAGCGGTTCAATCTTTTTTTCTTTTTTTTTCCCTCTCTCTCTCTCTTTAGAGGGAAGGGCAATTTCCTCAGCACGCCATCAAAACTCAATCTCAACATTTATCAGCTTTTCATAGCGCTCTCTACGGTCGTCCTAGATGACAGATTCGTTCATGATTTTTGCATCGTGAGCCATGGAGCGAGCAATCAGAACTTTGTTTAGTGTTGCATTATGAATGTCGTCTGCTTGCACAGTGTACGTTGATTCTTCACAAAGTATCGCAATACATCGGAATGACCTCTTGGAAGTTTTTGTCTTCTAGCAAAAGACTCAAATGACAATGATACATGCAATCGATTAGGGATCGCCCACATGACATCCTCTGCTTTTTGATTGGCGTTCCGCTGATTCTATCGGGCATTCACCGCATCACACCAGAGCGTTTCCGCGCACCTGTCGGATCCCCGACAGTCTTGCCCACTGCTTCCCGGCCTCTTCTCGACACCTCACGAATGGATTATTATCTCGGATCTTTACTCTTGGATTATCCCGTTACCACGGCAACGACACGCTTTTAACATTCGCGTTGTTGGTGACTTGGTGCTACAACAACATTTCTTCTTTTTAATGAAAAATCACTGGCTAACAAAATTGTGCTGATCTCCCACGTTGCAAAGTTCACAAGAGGACAAAATTGCTTGATGAATAATTATTGAATGTGTCAGGTATCAAGGAAATAAATAGGCATATAAAGTAGGAAATAACTGATAGATATGCCTTGTGTTTGTTTTCTTGAAACTGCCAGCTCTCAATAGCAAGTGATTTAGTAACGAATTTAAACAGCTTTAAGTTGATGGTTTAAAGGAGCACTGTGGATGAAACGTATTGTTGCGAAATTGAAAAGAACTCGACGTTGCATTTCATTGGCTTTTTGTTCGTAAGGTCAGTCGCCGATTCTCGGTTGTAAATGTCACAATAAACTAGTGGGCCATCCATCATAATCAACTATTAACACCGAATTATGGATGGTCTAGTTATACTTGTGTAATTAGAAACTGAACCATGAATTAGACTTTGACTTTAGAGCTAGCTGGCTTGTTACCTCCTCTATCTCTCTCTGTTGACAATGAATTATCACTTCCAATGTTTGCTCAGTATTGGAATTTACACAAGTGCTTATGATCATTGGAAATTACTCATGGAATATGTGTATGATTCAAGTTTAATGGCTTGACTCATGTTAACTTGATATGATCTTGTGTTTCGTTGGCAAGGAAATATTTGACACGGGAGTTTTACTAGGAATCATGCGCGTCTTGGATGTTATCCTAGCCGGAGATCTCCGCCGGTTTTTTGTAGCCGTCTCGTATGATGCAACATGTTTGGGCTGTCCAAGCAGCAGTCCCAATACAGGAATTTAGTGCTGGGTAGGCCGAGGAATGGAGACAACGGACTCGCAAGTTTCGATAACATTGGAAGTATCTTAGCACACTGGTAAGAAGAAAAAGAAATAATGTTCATTGTGATCATGTTTCAAAGTGCACAAAATGTCAATGTCGAACCACCATACGCATGGGTTCATTTTTTTATCAGGGGTGTCAATCCCGAGGGCGGGGGAGGGGATCAGTTTCTCTTCTGAGTCCCTGCCAATATGTTTGCCCCCTCTCCCCCCCCCCCCCCCCCCCCCGCTCCCCGCTCCCTTCCTAAAGATGTCCATGCGTGTTATTTTACGTTTTAATTTTTTGTATTAAAAAAAAGTGCATTCGCTAATTCATTATGTTCAGAGAAAAAAATTGAATATATATATGGATGAGAGCGAGTTCGAATAAGGGAAAGAGAGAAATAGACATGATAGAAAGAAAGGGAGTGGGGAGGAGGGAGAGCAGTGATGGGAAAGTGGAGACAGAATGGGAAATGAGGACTGAACAGAGATGGAAGGGAGAGAAATAGATAAATAGAGGGATCGAATAAATTGTGGGTTTCGACGGGGGAAATTAGTGTAGTTATACTTGTAGTCCTGAAACCCTTCGACAATCATGAAATTAAGTTGTTGTTGATTGTTGGTTGTATTTTTGGCGGTTCAGTCAGAATTGACTATTTACGCCTAGTCTCGTTGTTGAAGTGAAATAATCTAGTCGGTCGTGAAATTAATTCATTCGTCATCGAGCTTTGTACACAATGTAACCAAGTTGCCATAGTGACGTTTTAGAATTGCAGTCAAGAATAGAGGAACATGACGAATGAAGTATTTTTCATTCATTAAACTAGGGGAGAATGTTTGTGTTTGTACCCCAGGCTTCCTACTCACCTCAGAAGTGAAGACGATAATAATAATAATACATTATAGCGCATTATGTGAATACTCCAATGCGCTTTATAGTGCTATTTATTATACCTGTAACATGAAACATATTTTTATCGCTAAGAGATTCATTGCTTCTTTGCTAGTCATGCAACCTTTTAGTATATACGCCCTGAAGAATATGACGTTTAAAATTGACATTTTTTTTTCTATTCGAATACTATCGCCTCTAAAGACATGCCATGTGAAAAATCGATGTGAAGTATAGTGTTGAGGAAGCAGAAGTGTTTGCATTTGGCATGGATAATATCTGCTCCATTTGACTGGCAGCTATTGCCATATCATATGGCCAATAATGGCAATGGTGATGAAAATGATTCTTCATCTTAATAACGATGTTGGTTTGGCTTATATATAGTAGTCTGACATTTTGCTTTGTGTCGATGTTAATAGTTGCAAGAATTAGAGATATATTATAAATACATGTACAACGCAACAACATAATGTTGAAAATTTACCTCCGTACAAAATGTTCTGTAATTAATTACACCTTTAATAAAATGATGTTTTGTGTATTCACCCCTCTCCATTTTATTTCGGTATTTCCCTGTCTATCTCAATTTGATCAAAGATCAAATAAATTACGCGAGTCGTCCTTGAAAATGAATGGCATGAAGAAAGATAATGACACAGCCCTGGCAGATATTTAATGATTGAAAGACAATTGAGATAGGGGGATCGAATAGTATATTGATATATGGAAATAGAGAATAGATAGCAGACAGAAGCATACAAATGATAAAGTATGAAAGAGAGAGAGAGAGAGATAAAGAGACAGAGAGACAGATAGAGAAAACAGAGGGATAGAAAGAGGGAGAAAGAAGAAAGAAGTAGAGAAAATATATAGAGGTAACAAGATAAAGGAGGGGAAGCATAACATAAAATATGCGTCATTATTTTTTTCAAATTCAAATTCAAATTCGTATTTATTTCATTTGCAACAGAAAGAAAGAAAAGACAATGGAATTACAGATATTATTACAGAAAATATGAAAAATATATGTATAAATTCATTTTTTTCTTGATAAGTGTACAAGTACACTGTACATATAAATAAATTATTATAATGAATTATTTCTGAGGAAATGTGGGGGATCCACTATCCCACAGGGAAATAAAATTGTTTCAAATTGTGCCTACGAAGACTTGGAAAACACTTATAACTTATCTAAAAATTATAAAAAGAAATATTTTATGTCTTTCCTATATGTCATCTTTTCCACGATCCCTGACCTGAACTTTTTGTCTGGGATCTTCTTTCAGAATGTAAATAGACATTGTTACCAACTTCACTGAATGCAATCAAAGGATTAAGACCAGTCGTATCTAGTAATCTTTAGAAAAATCCCATTTTGAGGTCATTTTATGAACACAATGATTTCCTGTCTGAATTATTGCAGCTTATTGATGAGTCAGGGGAAATATAAATGATAAAGGGAAAATAAATAGAAAAACCTGCAATCAACATGATCGAGGCGAAGTCAATTGATTTTACATTTTAGACGGACATTTAGTACTTGAAGGAAAAATTGACTGGTATTAAGAAGTTACATTCCACTATTCTACAATACAATAGACAGTGATCCCCCAGCTCAGCACACACTCATAATAGAATTGCATGCTTTCATACAATACCTCCTCATTGCCTTTGTTTTCCTGCTGATGCTACAGCATGTCTGACATAGCAACTCCTGTTATTGTATGTTGTATTGTAACAGGTGTCAGCTTTGACAAAGTTTAATACCAATTTCACTTGCAAAATCGCTATTAGCTCACTGATGATTGACAGATGATGTCACAGGGGGCAAATGGTCTGGAAATTTTTTTTTAAGTGGGTGGGGCTTAGCAGGTTGCAGAAAATTATTTCAAAAAATATCTAAAAATCTATGAAACATATTTAGAAGTTTAAATATCAAAATATGAGATGCATGTAGAACTGCACACCGACCATGCCGACAGGTATCCACTTGCATTTTGATGGCAGGGGCCCTTTAATGAAGAAGTCTTCAGATTAGATAAAATGGCACGTCTCCCTAAATCCGTTTTTCTGAGAACTCATATTCACTTGACATAAAGTGGTTTTTATTGTATATTTTGTAATTGTTGGACAGATTTCGACTTCCTCATCTTACAGTGTTGTATAATAGCCCTCACTGTAAACGGTTTGGATTTAATGACGGTCTTAGCTGTTAATCTCACAGTCATGACAATAGATCCTAGAGAAAGTCAGGCTCACGACGGAGATCATTAAAGAAAGGGCTACTTCTTGGTTTAGTGCATTAGACTGTTGATATATATGTTTCAGGAGCTTCTGATCTTTGGCGAGTATAACCTTATGTATCATGAGGAAATTCACGCTAAGGTAATAGGAGAGTCCAGGGTATTTGTTCATTCGATACCACAAGAGACACATATAATATACCGAGTTCAATAAAGCCATGAACTGACAATGAAAATATATTACTGTACATTTTGATATTTGGGCAGATTCTTTTCTTAGTAGAGCTTTCATTTTAATACACTCTGTAGGCATAAACCTATCAAAATCATTCATAGAATCTCTATCCCACTCTGTTTAAGGTTAGGTTTAACGCTTTATTCACTTTATTTCTAATTTCGAAAATAATAATAATAATACATAACATTTATATTGCGCTTAATACAATGTTTCTAAGCGCCGAAGTAGTATTATTACCCTGGCTTTAGCCCAGCTGCCCTGTAAGGCGCTGAAAGCATTCAAGGAATAAATTCCTACCAGGTACCCATTTACTACACCTGGGTGAAGTTGATAATAATCATTTAATATTGTGGGGGGGGAGGGCTTCAGGCAAAGAGGGCATGCATTGAACACCAATATGAACGTTTAACCTACTGTATGTATACAATTCATGAATATCAATTTGAGTAAGTTTTGATCAGTGTTGATGTCTAATGGAAATCGAACTTTTATGCTCCTTATTGCATTATGTATTATTATGAAGAAAACATATTGTTATGAATCTTATGCATATCAATATAAGACTGATAAGTTTTTGGCACACATGTGCAGTGCGAGGCGCCGAAGAGAATAAAAGGCAAGAAATCAAGGTAAATTTCTAGGTTGTTTTGAGTAATTTTGTTGATTTATATTATAATATATGATTATGACTTTGATCTTGGTGTGAGGCTGCATGAGTTGTGTTGACGCCCCGCACCATGACAATTACATTTCTATAATGTGATAACTGCATATTGTTCCAAAGTATTCTTGATATACCACTACTACACAGAATGAAGGGTTGGTCGTTAGCCAACAATATTTCTCCGCATTTTATTTGTGGCCGAATTTAAATAGTTATACGAGGTTATTTATACAACACTGTTTGTAATACACAGCGTGCCGAACGCGTATCACAATGAATATTATGACTATTTTATGACATGTCTCTTTCTATTAACGAAATCAATGAAGGCATTTGATGGATCACCCGTACCTATTATCCTCATGGTCACTTACTGAATAATGAATACGATGAATATGAAGCTCTCTACTCATCTTATTGCTTGAAGCAAACCGCATATTGCAATTTTCTATTTGTATTTCAGTCTGTGGCGTAGGGGTAGGGATCAGGGGGTATGTGCCCTCATCACATGGTGATAAAAAAAGAGAGACATAGAGCAAGAGAAAGAGAGAGAGAGAGAGAGAGAGAGAGAGAAGAGAGAGAGAGAGAGAGAGAGAGAGCGAAGATTACGCACTAATCGCTCCCCAAGCCTCCCACCCCCACTCCCTCGAATTGTGCCCCCCCCCCCCCCCCCCCCCCCCTTCCCGGCTACAGACGGGGCACACGCTATGCAACTGATCTCAGCTAGGTCAGAAACTCATAGCAGTTTATATAGAAATAGTGAAGTTGTGAATTTCATTATATTAAGTATAATTTTTCTCATGAGAACACAATGTAAATGATGGCCACTTTTAAAATCATTTTTAGAATAAATATTTCATGACCTTTTATTTCAAATACACACAGCGATATGCCTATGAGAATAAACACGCTACAAAACTTTCAACTCTGAACCGCCAATATATCCCAAACATTATGAATGCAACAGTGAATCCGATAGGGTGTATCATTATATTTAACACTTTTTTAACCTTTAAAATGTACGTTTATTCTTATTGTGTATATTGTGTCCTTTGGGAGGGTTTAGTTGCAAGGAATGCTGTGATATGAGAAAAAAGCTTTGTCTAATGGATCAAGATTTAGATAGGAAATATTGCTATAAGTGGTCATATAGTTGACAAGACTTAAAATGACACTTGACGCAAATATCGGCGACCTCAAAATTGTTTTTACACCATAACCCCTTCAGCCGCGAAACCTCTCTTATTCACAGGACTGCATGTACATGGTGTATTTGTATTCAATTTCAATTATGCATGAATCAAAATAACATTATGGCCTACAGGACTTCTTTTTGTGCTTCATAATCCTCATGACATCTGTCATATATCACTCCCATTATTATATGATGCGGTAGAGACGGGTATCATGGGTATTGCTCTTTGAATCTAGGCTGTGGTGAAAGAGAGTCATTGACAGAGTAACAATCAAAATGCCTGAATGGATGAACCCTAACATTTGGGGTCCTTATTAAAAAACAAGATGATGGCAACGATTACTAAGCAGGAAAGGTGAGGCTTTGGTGTGGCCTTTCTCTTTGGCTGTTCACTTTGTTGAAAAAGTACATGAACCACAAGAATAAATGAAGGTAAAAATCCCCTAATTAGGGACGCAACCTAATCCGAAAGAAATTGTTTGATATTAAACATGTTAAAGGGTGTAGCCTTATTTTTGTCATTTTTAGAGGGCCGTTGTTGAAGTGCTTTTGGCTTCATCGAAAAAATGTTGTATGGCGTCTTGGTAATTCGAGTCAGAAGTTAAATAAAGGTATTATTACTATCGAACGATGCTATTGAATTTTAATCTGTAATTTCCAAATTATTTTGCGTTAATGCTAAGTCTCTGATTGCCAGTTAAAAACCATTGCTTGACGAGATGGCTTGCGGTTAGGCATTCAATTTCAGCTTGCGTCCTTGCTTAAAGACCGTACAAAGACTCCCCCTTTTATGGGATTATTGATTAGTTTACTTTAAGAGTGAAATCTGAACAGCTAATGCCGTTATTGTCCCAGAGATATCCTATTATCCGTTTACCCAACACCCACTTCTGTTTTTATTGTAAGACATACCCACATTAAATGTTTAGAAGAAGAATACGTCACGGAATTTTATTAAAGTGCATGCTTCGCATCTAAGCTGTATTTATTAGTCCGTACATGTCACGTGATTCTTTATAGTGTTGATGTTTCCTTCATAATAATAAACTGAGGTTCTGACATTGACAAAGACTGTTAATACAATTGTAGTACGTCATAGATATGTTCAAAATACCCTTGGGAGTGATTCATTAGTAAAAAAAATTAATGAAAATTTTACAGCAAAGCATATTTAGATAAGTTTTAGATGTATAGCTTTTCGAGGTATTTATCAGAGTTTTTTTTAAAGATCTCCATAACCATTTTATGAGAAAAGAATAGTGACAGCTTACAACAAGCTGTAATTAACTGGCTCTGGAGCAGTTCGCGTTATAATTGGCCACACACTCACGTGTTTTTATTATAGCCTACGATGTTGTTACAATTATTAGTTGCCACTGTGTATTACTGCGGCGTAAGACGATTTGTAGCCCTAATGTGTAATTATGACCTTTGATACATTTAGGTTGAATTTATGGTATTATACTGCGAAATGTGGGCCTATGCGAATAACCCGTTTTCAATTCAATAGAATTGAGTTTTTCGCAAACCCGATTTTAATCAGCCCGACGCAGTGGCGTATCCGGAAATGGATAAGGGACGGGGGTGGTGGAATTCTCCCAAAACGTAAGAGACATTGATTACTTTTTTAACAGGGGTAGGGGCGAACTCTGGCTCCACCATATCCTAGATTTATGCTTCATCATGAATATAGTGTTCTGAATTATTCCAGAGGATCCTACTCTACGCTACTACGTATTTAAACCCACCTTCGTTTAAAGACAGTATTAGCTGACAACTTGTACGAATTCAGATTGTGCATATAACAACGCGCGTTCCTCCTAAAAATTCCATTTTGTTATACAACATGGTCATTCTGTTCCCTACTTTAACACGTTTAACAGAGCATGTAGGAATACATCGGATTATCTGCATCAGATTATATGCAAATAAAAGGCCTACAAGCCAGCTATGCAGTACTTTGAGGTTTTCCTTTTTGTAGATAGAATACTGACCAGTTAATTAAAGTCCATATATAGTTTCGGTAATCCCCACAAGAAACTATTAGTCAAATATCCTTGATTTTAGTATAGCAAGATACTTTTTAAACTGTTCCAAAGCTGCGCTGTTATGATGTGTATTACTTTAAATGGGCGCTAAAATATTGTAGACCTTACATTCCGCTTTGTTTTCCTTTGTTTGTGTTTTAGTGAATTCTGTGGATTTCAGGAAACGGCTGCTTGCCTACATTCAAAATAGGAATACGATAACACTGTTCTTATTCTTATATGACTAGATCTTGTCAATGTAAATGTGTGTATTTAAAAAAAAAATCTTTACCGCTGACGAGGTACATTGATCGCAGAACGATCATAGATTTAATTCAAATCAACGAAACTGGCTCCACGCTTTTATAATGAATTCAACCTTTTTCATTGTTCCATTATTATATTCCATACTTTATAGTTTCACAAGACAGTGTAAGTAGTATATGACTGACAGTTGGATGATTCTTGATTTACAAGCGTTAAACACATTGCCTGGCAGTCATTCTATTCGCTTCCCTGCACCATGGTATATTTTCATGTAGCTCAAGACTTGATTATGTTAATGATTGGGCAAGAATAAAATTCTCGGCAACGTGATAATTTAGATTTGTTGCTTCTTCTAGACGAGTTCTACATAAAAAGTAACCCATTATAGGCACCCATTAACAATAATAAATCAGACAGGAAGTATTTCATACTTATTTCATAAAGCAGAACAGATACTCTTTCATCTACAATGCTTGCCATTAGTCACGCAAGAATTGAGTATCACCATCATCATAATACCTTCCTAGCATGGTCTCTAACCCTGAAAATCATTCACATTATCCGCTTGGCTTGAATACAGTTGAATTGCTATAATTACCAATTCTCATAATAAAAAGGGAATTGAATTTCATGTAGTGCTTACAATAGAAGCATTGCGTGTGATGGATGGGAGGTTTAAGAGTCCAACTTAATGAATAGATGAAACATAGTTCTCTTTATTTGGAGGAAGGCGGGAGATTGAATGCTTTTTGACAAACACGACAAAGAGAGGTGGTATGTAATGCTCTCAGGCACCCATTCCCGTATCCTTGTTGAAATAATTTCAAAAAGATTATTGTATTGCACAGAAACTTGGGTAGACCAAGTTTGTTTCATGACTATTATGTGGTTTAGGTATAAATTACTGCTCTTGGGGTTGCGTTTGAAAGAAATTCTCTTTAAATTTTTTTAAAATTCTTTGCGTTTGAAAGAAATTCGTGAAATTTTGCGGTATGGTAGATAAATTGATTCTTTGGACATTGGCATTGAGGTACGGAAGTGTGTAGACATGTTAGCCATAGCAAGATGGTTGTCAGCATAAGTTTATTTTAGACCAATAATAATAATAATAATATTCCGTTCTTGTATAGCGCATATCACACTATGAGCTTAAAAATGACTTTGGATATTATTGTACCGCCTTTAGCTTCGGACCCCATAGCGCTAAGTGCATTCAAGGAATAAATCTATACCAAATACCCACTTACTACACCTGGGTCGAGTGTGGCAAATGTAGACTAATGTCTTGTCAAAGGACGTTAGTGCTGTTTCATGGATTTAAACCCCGTACCTTGCGGTTCACAGTCCGGAGACTTATCCACTGACTAGACCACATTACCCCTATCCGTGCATTTATTAAGCGAGTGACAATCTGTACATTGGTTCGCCAGATCTCTGTATTTTCTTTCAATATTTTTTAAAAGTAGCTTTTGCATGATTAGTCGTCTCATTTGAGTTACAACATCATTATTTCTTATTACTTTATCAAAATATCACAAGTGGATTAGTGAATATAAATATTCGAATAGTATTTGTCCCGTTTTGGTTAATATCAGGATGTTGGTTGTCCTGGGAGTATATAGAGGTCTGGATATGGTCATCTGGGCCCTGTCTCATAAACAGTTGCCATTGTCAGGTGATTGTGATTGATCTGAATCAATCGCAACTACTATTAATTTAAAGTCTCCTATCTCTTATGTACAGAGTTGCGATTGATATCAATACCAAATTAAGTTTCAATCAATGCAACTCTTTAAGACGGGCCCCTTTTTGTTAAATTTGAAGTCTACGTAATATCAACACTCACATGAACTACATTGTATTGTGTTTTCAACGTGCAACACTCTATCAACGCTATAACGATCTCTGGATCTGGCTCCAGCTCAACGTCAAGATCTTTATCGTCGTCATGTCATCTTCGCCAGGTTGTTGATAGCGACGATGATGACTGTATATCAGAATATCGAGTTCTCGTCACTTGTCACTGCACAGTATGAGACAGTGGCGCGATGTAAGTCCAGTGTTTGATATGGGGTGCCATGGGGGGGGGGGGGGGGTAAAGTCTTACTAGACGTATCTTATTCTATTTATTATGCGTACTATTTTATTGTCACATTTTGTTTTCTGTTTTCTTACACCCCCCCCCCCCCTCTCTCTATATATATCCCTCTCTTTCTCTCTCTTTCTTCGTAGGCAAATGTGTTTGACATTCGCTTCGGGGAGCCCCCCCCCCCCCCAAGTCGCTACGCCGCGGCGTAGCGGCGCGCCGCTGTTGACAGGTGTATTACTACACATGGTAGTTGAATTTCAAGAAAAGTTATTATAAGCATGAAGCTAGCTTCATGTTATAAGTTGGTTCTGGAAGGCTCTGTGTTTTCAAAGAAAGTATCGCGAGGATCTAGCCCAGTGACTCAGAAAAGATATCAGATGAGGCCAAGTTATGTCAACCGCGACATGGTATCGTTTGCATATGACAGCGTGGTGACAGACTGGTATTTTTAGGGATCGAAGAAACAGTAGAAATTGCGGGAAAACTGATGCTGTCGAGAGGATCATGTTTTTTCAACAGTGTGTATCACCTGATTTGTTATTGTCTTCACCATTTTTAACTTTCTGATAATTTCTTAACGCTTAAAGCTGCACGGGATTTCAGCGATATCCGTATGTCATAAGTGCAGAAAATACCCCCACCTCCATATCAGTCATGATCATCAAATGACACAATTTAATATGAATCCGATTGGTATACTGATATACAAAGCTCAGGTACGAGGGAGAAATTACGGCCCATCGAACTCCAGAAAATTAAAAGCCCCAGTGGGAATCTGCCCCCCTCTCCATTTCCTGCTTCACATGTTCTTTGAACATATATTAGAAAAGTCACCTCGGGGAATGAAGAATATTTTGATGGATGCTGATGATTATGGACACAATGAAAATGATTATTAACGGAAGTTCATTATTTGCAATCATCAATCACTGTGTACATACCTTCATAAAGAGAAATAATCAGAATCATCTTTTGACATACTAGTATTTGAAGGGAAATAGAACGTGCCGATTTAGACCTAAGTAGTATAAAGCCACAGAAAGAAAATTTAGGCCCACAAAAAGAAAATTTAGGCCTACATGGAAGAAAATGAAAGGAGAGGTTTGCCCTAAAACATCTGAAAACAAGTCATTGTTTCCCCTCATAAAACACTGATTATACATGAATACATATACATTTCATGTTTTTTTTTTTCTTTTCGTTTTTTTTTCCTCTTTGTTTTGCTTTGTCAAATATGTTTATGTTTCGACCTACGTGGGATTAAATCCACTCATTATTTTATACTTTGCTTACTTCCTCAGCTATGAACTGTAATGTCGGTATTTGGATTTTATTTGTTCCTCGAGAGAAAGTCCCAAACTTGGAATGGCTAGGCTATTACTATCCTGCTGCTGTGGCAAATTGGGATCACATCGCGACCTCTCTGGCTTTGAGTCTATATGCCAGACAGGATCATACAGTCTTGGAAAGATCTTAAAGGTAGTGATATTGAAACTGATTACGAGATAATCATGACATTTACATCAACAGCCTATTTATGAATGTGCAATTGAACAACAATAATAGTATATCATCTAAGCTAGCAATTGGGATGTATTATGAAGACATATTTTCGATTGTATCTCGGAAAGATTAAAATTCCTTCCCTAAACGAAAATCGAAGTCTGGGAAAAATTTGTAGTAATTCGAATAAATAAAGTTTTAAAACACGTATCCAGTGTTAACCTATTCGTTCAAGTTAATCTGGAGTGTTGTTATCAATGAACCATTGCTTTGTCCAGCTTGCTTGTCATGCTTGTGTTAGCTAGGGGATAGTGGCTTTCGACTCCTACTTTTAGACCAAACTGGTGCCGGCGATATATGCGCTTTAACCCTATAACAAAATGTATTTTTTTTATCAGTGGGGGTACTTTTGGTCATGAAGGCAATATTTTGACAATCATCACCCCTAAAGTCCCTGTCACTTTACGTAAGTCTCTCTGCTTTATGACACGAACATAAGAGTGGTGTCAAAAGATGATACTTTCAGTGTCCGCTGAATTAATAAGGACTTTCCCTTGAATGTGGTAAAGATCATGGTTGAGTTTCGGTTATTGACGTTCATATCATGCTGAGAGCCAATGAGCTCGGGGGCTAAGGTGGGCGTATGGATGGCGCGCCATGGGACCCTGACAAGCCTGTGGGTCTCCATCTCAACCATTGTGTGCTTACAGAGTGACAGGAGATAAATATACATACTATTTTCCGTTTTTAGAAATGCTTCTAATTTCCTGAAAGCAAATTTGTATTGTGAGATTGAGCGAGATGGAAATCCAGTGGGAAACCTTTATACGAAATAGAACAGAAGCGCCTTTAAAGGCTACACCCATGGAGTTCCTATCAAATCAGAAGGACAGTAAGAGAGGGATTCAATGATTTAGAGAGAGAGAGAGGGGAGGGGGGGGGGAGATAGGGAAAGAGAAAGACTTAGAGGATAGGAATATATCAAGAGTAAATATTTCAGAGAGCAGAGAGAGAGAGAGAGAGAGTATGAGAATGGGGAGGGAGGAAATTACATTACATCTGCTAAGAAACATTACTCTGATACAAATTTTAGTAATGTTATATTTTCTTTGTCTTCGCCAGAAAGATATTCGATAGTAACGGTTGAAATGATATTTACCTTTCAAATTTGAAAGTGCATGTTGTTGTTTTTTTTTCATACTTGTAGTTCGATGAGGCATGAGTGCGAAATAAATTTTTCATGTTCAAACAAGATCTCGATTGTTTGATGGTGATATTCGTAGCACAGGAATAACGTCATTATGAGTATCAAAAATAACGATTACCCATCCATCCAATGTGCACAAGTGTTTAATTCTATATTATTTTCTTCTGAAATATGTAAAAAACATACAGGTTTCTGTCATGTGTCAATCACTGAATTGTGAGAGAAATCCTACTATAACAACCGAAACATTATCAAATCCCAGATCGGGCTTTAGAGCGATTTGGGGAAATACACAGCAAGCATTTTTTCCCAACCTCTGAAGTTACATGCCACAAACAAACTTTCGAAAGTATATCAATTTTCCTCATTACTCACTAGTGAGCACTGCTGGATACCCTCTTGCTTCGAAATGCCATTGCCAACATTTTGATAGTGCGCCAGTGGCGTTATCCAGCATAGGGTGGAGCCCTCCCCCAACTGCATGTCCAGTAAAAACCTGGAAAAAAAGAAGTGTTGCAGAGAGTTTCAGATTGCAGACAAAACTGAATACTTTTAAAGTGTCAGGGACATGTCACCACCTCCCAATCAATCAATTTCTAGGCACGCCACTGCGCTCAGATTGGCATGTTGTTGCCAGTGAACGAGTTTTGAGAGGTGGGCTCAAACAAAAATTTCCAGTAAAGGTGCCAGAACTTCAACAGTATTCTCTAAAGGCAATTTCTTTGCAAATCAGTCTTTTCAGAAAGATGTGACAGGAAGTAAAAAGAGGTATTGTGTGTACCTTATATATACACACTAACCGGAAACATTTTATTTGTTACAATATGTTGAAAATTTGTTATGAATATATTTCATATGTTATGGCTTTATTTTATACTCTGAAATGAAGGGGTTCGGTTAAAGGGAAATCCAACCTTTATAGCAAGTTGCTTTGAAAGAAAGAGGAAAAATCAGAGAAGCAGATTGGTGAAAGTTTGAATGAAATCGGACAAGCAATAAGAAAGTTATGAATTTTTGAAAGTTTTAATCACTATGCTCATGGGGATCTCAAATTGGCCGAATAGGTAATGTCACTGTGATGTAGCTGTGGACAACTCCCCCATTCGCTCTAACACACAAAATGACTAAAATGTCACTTTTTTTCAAAATGCATTACTCAGTAGGATCTTTTCGTTCATGAAGACCTATAACAATATGCTATCTCCAATATATTTTGAGTACAGCCCCGAGGGTAAAAGCGCCTCGAAGAAAACCGCAGATTAATGATATTTTGGTGTACGACAAATGGGAGAGTTGTCCACAAAAATGTCACAGTTGACTCACCAAATTGCCAATTTGAGATTCGCATAGATGTAGTGATCTCATTTTTCAAACATCCATAACTTTCTTAGTCCTTGTCCGATTTCTTTCAAACTTTCACCATCCTGTTTTTCTTTTTTTTCTGCTTTCACCCAAATCATCTTATTACCAAGGTTGGATTGCCCTTTAAGTCATCTCTGGGACAGCTAGTCACACAAATACAACACTACTTGAGTCAGCAAACAGTATTATTTTTTTCAGAATAGATTAGATATATCGTTTTGAAAATACATTTCCAAAATGTGTCCGTGTTTCCTGATATGAAATATAAATCTTGATTTAGAGTGTATTTTATAGTAAAAGTATATAAAGTATGTGTTCTAACAAGTCATCTAATCGTTAGAGATATGTAATTATATATTCACTGCTACGCCCAACATTTAACTAGGGGCCCGTGGTAAATTTCCTTTTAGACTAGCCCGTCAATAATATTTTACAAGATAAAAATAAAAGTTAGTGGGGGATGCCATCGTGGTTTGAAAATATCAGATCATACAAATTTCAAGTGTCCGATCACATGAAATTGTTCTTTTCATTATATTTTACCATTAAAGCGAATTAAACTGAGAAAGAAAATACAATAAAAGTTTATCCTGGTAGAACAGTCGGCTGGAATAACACAAAGTTTCAAGGATCTTGATAAACCTATGCATGACTCTTCTGAAACTTCGCGACGAGACTTCACACAATTTCATTTTCCACATGGCTTGTCATATATAGTTCAATCGTGTCTTGAAAATGAGGAGCAGCGAAATACGAATCACATGTGATGGTGACGTGCCAAAATGTTAGTTGCAATAATTCTTTTGATGTTCCGATCATCATAATTCGTCTTCAGGGAAATTTCAGTTAAGTCATATAAGCTCTTTATGATTGGGAAGTGGGGGGTTGGAAGAATGGAATGTGTGAAAAATTAATTTCGAGGACAGATTAATTTGTGCCTATTATGCAGAAGGTTACATGTGGAGAATATTTACGACTCTATGGAAAGTATAGACATTTATTTTTCATTTCTGACGTTTCTAATTTTTCATGAATTTACACATACCTTTCCAAAATAGTACATTCAGTGCGACAACAACTTAAATCCTCACCGCCTTTTATATTTTTTTAATGATACGAAGTATTGTTTTAATTTATTTTTCTTTTCGAATTCCTTTTTATAGAAGTTGTGATAATCAAACAGTTAAAAAAGAAGTATTTGCACGTTGCATTGTAATCAAGACTTTCTAAGCCCAATTCCTTTCATTTAATTTTTTTCTTTTGCAACTATAGACATAGAGTCAAACATGATTGGCCTTTGTCAATATCCTTTATAGACAGGCTCTACAACACACAATTCTTACTAGAGGAGAGAATATCGCCCGGAGGGGGGGGGGGGGGGACTCAATATATTAGGCAGACGGGTATGTACCGCTTTGACGACCCCCTTTTTCAACGGCCGATCGCCGTTCTCAAGACTACCCGATTTCTTTTAACTGCCGTTCCGAAGACCCTCGGAAACGCAATGCCCTGTAATACACGCTCTGATCCGTTCCCTAGCCTTTAAATGTCTCTCGCTCTGGATCCTTAGTGCTTCGAAATATACACATATACGGACCTAAAATAAAGGTTGTCAGTTCCCAAGACCTTGTTGCTGCTGTTAGATATGCAGTTTCCAAGACCCTATTTTTCATGCGGCTGGTGAGTTCCGTAGTTCCAAAGACCCTGTATTTTGCCCTTTAAGTCCGTTCCTTAGATACCTGTTTCGAGGGCGGCTACGGCACACCCACGTCTGAAAAAAAATTGAGTGCGGGGGGGGGGGGGGGGGATATCGGTGACCACTATCGACATGTGGCTTTCAGAGAGAGATAGCCACTAAGACAGTTTAACTGCATTAGTTTTTTTTATGTGCTATAGTGTAATTTTAGTGAACATGGTAAATGCTAGCTCGTGCGGAAATATGTAGGATATTCTTTCGCGTATATAAGTCAAAATCGATGTCTTTATTGATCTTCTAAATTGATGTTTCTTTTTAGAGGGACTAACAGGATATTGGTTTATTGATCGTTATTATATTGGGGCGTAAGTAAAACGGCCACTTGTACTGTGAGCTATTATTATTCCGCTTCCTATGATTCCTTCTTTTTCTTAGGCCCTATATATGCCGTGCATGCTTCATATCAATCTTATAAAGGAATAATCTTAAAACGCACATGTATGTATCCGGCCATTTTTCATTTTTCAGCTAAAAAAATAGATACATGCACGTTCGAAATAAATTCTTCAATCCGAGGAATTTATACTTTAACTGGCTTGAATTAATATTATAATAAATGTGAAATTACAGTATGTAGTTATTTGCTTTTATCCATGTGGAATGTCATATTCCTTTTATTTTGGAACAAACACGCAGTCTAATTATGTCTCCTTTTTGTGGCACAAATGGCTTGAGAAATGACCCTTTGTTATTGATATTCAGAGCTTTAAGAACAACTTTTCTTCATGAGGTGTGTGACATTAGTAATCACATTTCATTATATTAATATGAATGTGGCATAACTTTACTTCCCGATCTGAAGCAACACGAATAAAATTTAATGTTGAACTTCTTTGGCAATAGGTAAAAAGAAATCACTGATGAAATCGAGGGAGAAAATATCAATTATGTCGGTGCAGAAGTTATTCTTTGTACTTCTATTTCATAGGTATACAGAACTGATGAAGCTCAAAATGTAAAACGAAAAGGTGACAAAAAGAGTTTATTACAGGCATAATTATTGGCCTAGTCAAGCAAATGATTTATAGTTATTCGATTATTGTTGTAAGTTGTCAAAGCGAAGCCGATGATGACTCTGAATGCAACACTATTTGTCATGAGCATGGTGAGTGGGGATCGGTGAGTATTTGCAAAGCATTGCTGCTGATTCCAATCAATTTTCTTATGAGAAGTAAACTCTTTAATTATGTGTGAAGGTGAGAGACCATGCAATATGGCATTGAGGAGTTATACACTCTAAAAACAATCTAGACAAATATGACTAGAATCTAGTCAGATTTGACTAGAATATTACCACGGGCACCGCACTATTCCAGTCAAAGGTACCAGCATCTGGCTTTAAGTGAACAGAATCCTAGCCAACATGAACAGAATACTATAGTAAAAATGAACAAAATCCTAGTCAGAATGACTAGAATGTGATTCAGAAAATGTGACCAGGCGATCAGAAAATGACTACATTTATATAAATGCAAAAGCGAGATGAGATGAATTTATACCGTTACTAAATCTTTAGAACAAGAATTAAATTTCAGTGGCAAACAAGATGAAAAGAGAGGAGTTCAATTTCAAGAATAACAGGCAAAACAGATGAGAATGTGAGAATCTTTAAGTTAAGTCCATCCATTATTGCATTCAAAGGGTGTAAATTATCAGTTCCGTCATGGATCATTATTTCTTTAGTCAACAAATTTAACTTTAAAAAGATATTCTCTTTTTCAAATGTTTGTGAAGGAGCAGGAAAAACTGTTTCCCTTCCAATATCGTGTTAGGAAAATTCTCAAGTAGTATATTCTATTCTTGTGAATGTCTAAAACTATAAGTGTTTGTAATATTATAAGCACAAAAGTGCATGCTTCATTTCCATCTCATGCCAAACCATCCCGACATACGAGTAATAATAAGGGTATAAAGATCTATTTGTAATTCAAAATGCCTGTGTATTATGTAGGTTTCAAACAATACCCTGTCATTTCCATTTGCCAAAGTAAGTAGACAGAAGAGTAGTGCCGACTCTGACGAATAATATATATCTTGACAAGAATGGAGTTGTGATCATGCATGTACTATATTCTGAGTCAATTAATTATGCAAGAAGCGACATCTGTTTGCGAAACCGAGAATACAACCATCAAATATTTACTAAAAAGGTACCTAGAAATTTTGATTAATTATTGGCAGCCCGTATAATTAGGCCAACATATTCAACTCATATACTCTCGCACAGTATATTCTCATAATTCACACCTTACATTGTATGGTCTCTATGGCTGGTTCTGTGTCATCGACAGTCATTCCTTTTGTTACTGTCTACTACCATGATTACATGGATATGCCTACTACTTATTAAAGAAGGTTTGCTGATTGTGTCATTCCGGACTTGATTTAAATCCTTCTATAATGATATCATGCTTGAGAGAAACCGTGATTCGATTTACTTTTGCAACCCCTGTCTATTTTTGTGCAGAATATTCATAATAATATACATCTTATCCGTCAATTAACGACGGGTAACGAATAGTGTACAATGTAGCCTAAAAAGAAGGTGCAAAATACATGTATTTACAAAGAAAAATTGATTCCTTTCATTCAAATTAACGTACCCTTCTTGAACAAGCAAGTGTTAAGGGAATATTGAAATTGTGATTGATAAATCCATTTTGTAAAAACAAAAGGAAAAGTGGAACAGAATTGTAAAGCGTTAGTAACATGCATGCATTTATGTAGTCAGACGACTCTATTCTATTATCAACATCTCTTTGATTATCTAGGAAATCAGTTAGAGGTCAGGTACAATTAAATCGCCTAGAGCTGATACACAGCATGTAAAACATTTGATGCAGTCTTTATCTGACGTAGACAATTTGAGTTCTGTTAAAGGAGAATGAAACCCCCCAAATAAATGTGTGTTTTTTTTTATAGAAGCAGAAAAAATCAAAGAAGTTTATCAGTGAAAGTTGAGAAGAAATGGACAACTAATAAAAAAATATGAATATTTGAAATCCTAAAATCGCTAAATGAATGGAGATCTGAAATTGCAATGTCCTCATTATGTATTATTATTATTATTATTATTATTAAGTATTTGGCGTCACTGTGCCTGGGAGGGGAAAAGCGAACTGAATCACTGTAACCCTCGGGTCTCTCCTCCCGATATAACTGATTGGGATGTGCAGGTGTACCACTACACCGGGGTTTTCCCCTACTCTTATTCGAGGAGTGCAGTGGGTTCTTAACGTGCAAAGGTGGTGACTGTCCTCTACTAATGAGATGCTGTGATGTAAATGTGCTATACTTTCCAATTGCCTTATACAAATCACGTAAAAATCCACTTTCCTTGAATATATCTTAGAAAATGTGATTTCTGCATTAAAGGTGGTGTTCATAAAGTTATTCCTCACAATGTATTTCAAGCACAATGTTGATAATTCAGTTTCCTTTGTTTAAAAGCTGAAATCTGATCATTTTCTTATTTATTACCTGTAAAGAGAGAGCACAAAAACGTCATAGCATCTCATTAGCATAATGAGTATGTTGCCAATTTCATTTAGCGATTTTAGGTTTTTAAAATCTTCATAACTTTTTGATTCTTTATCCGTTTTTCATCAAACTTTCAGTGACATGCTTCTAAGATTTTTCTGCTCTTGTTAAAGTTCATACAAGTTTGGAGTTTCATTCTCCTTTAATGGATTCAACATTCGAGGAGCTGGCTCAAAGCAGTTCTTAATTATAGTTGCTTACCATGCAATAGGTGAGATGTTTCGACCAGCAATATACATGTAATATGAACAAATCATAATCATGGGGGGGGGGGGGGGGGCTCAAATTATGACAGCGTATTCGGACGACAAGCTCATTGTTTGTTTTCTGTCGTTAACAAAATTCAAGTGTCTCTGTCGCTGAGAGGTGTGAAGAGGAAATAGCTACAAGAAGTTTGCAGACATCTGCGAGTTTACCCATTCAGCCATCTTTCTATTGATACTGGCCTATCAACAATCAATAGCAATGTTGAACCACAAAAGGGACGAGTACGTGCCTATTCTTGATTAAATGCCCATCTTGTCATCATTTGCTTGTTAAGACCCTGTGCGGATGATTCATTTTGACATACATGTTGGTATATCAGAAAGTGTATAACTTCTTTACAAACGAAAGTTTCATAAAAAGATTCTAGTTTTTCTCTAAACTTGTATTATTCAGTTGCTCTCTCTCTCTCTCTCTCTCTCTCTCTCTCTCTCTCATTCTTTCTCTCTCTTTCTCTCTCATTCTCTCTCTCTCTCTCTCTCTCTTTCTCTTTCTCTCTGTCTGTCTTGAATTAAAATTTTCTGTCTTTGCATGTCCTTCTCTGTCTCCCTTTCTCCTCCTCATGTACAATGCACATTGAAGCCCGCTAACGAATAATATTGAAAATGAGAAATGATATGGAAGAAGAAAAAAAACAAAGTTTTTTTTTTTTTTTTTTTTTTTTTTTGCTTTGCTTTTATCAGATATCTGTTTGGTAAGCTTTGTAATGCCGATCTGGCATGCAATTTGAAATACATTTTCTTGACTGGTCTATTTCAAGGGTTGACTTTTTAGGATGAGGCAATATTTGCTTGGCCATGTTTGAAAGGGGAGAGGATCATGTATGACACGGTAAACCGTCAATGTAAATACTTACAAGGATGACTTTCTATTTTAATTCTCTTGGCGGACACTACAGTTTCATGAATAACATCATGCATGAGGCTTGTGTATAATTTCTTTTCCTCTTCCGATGTACTTTATTACACCATTTAACAACATTACATGGGAATTGGTGACGGTATTTACAAAATCAGCAAAGTTATAAAAACAATAAATAAAAAGGATAGACAAAAAAAAAAAAAAAGGGGGGGGGGAGAAGAAATGCTTTAGAAACTAGAACAGGTACATCTTGTGATTCATTAGCATTTTTTCTTGATTTATATATTGCCAATTAACATTAAAACATTAACTCATTTCTTTTTAGATTATAAAGCTGTATTGCCCTTTATATTATAGCCTTTAAGCATCTTTCACGAATGAATAATGAGATTGAGATTCAAGAGAGAAGGACATTAAAGAAGGTACCTTTTCTTTATACTTCACTGACTTAAATATTTTGACAGAGGCGTTATTTTCATGCATACTCAAACATGAAAAAAAAAAAAAAAAAAAAACAGACAAAATTGTAAAGCCTATATACAAGACTGGCCTGGCATATAAACTTATAAAGTATACTTTTAGCGTTGTTATAAGATTTTTGTTATATAGATTTTTTTATTTATTTCGTTTTGAATATTATGGCCTAATGGCAAAGATTATCGTTTATGTCTTCATTATAAAGCCTTCTTAACAAAGTCATTTGAAGAAAAAAAATCAATTGCATATTTAATTGAAAATATACGTTGAAGCAGTTGTTCAAAGTGCATCAGGGTAAATTAGCGCAGCAACAACATCTTGGAACAAATTCTGCGTGTGATTGCTAAGATACGAAGACGAGTTGGAGTTGAGTTCGATCATTATCCTCTCATCTCTTCTGGCATAGTCTGCTCGAACAGACTCAGAGTGTTATAGTAACTAACCAGTGGACATACAGGACCTACCTAACGGATTATAATTAAGGATTCATGGAATTTTCGGCTAACCAAAGAGCACTATGTAGCGCATCACGTTGATTACGAACTCGGAACATCCCTATAACGAGACCACTGCCATGTCACCGAACCACTGCTTTTATTTTAAAATGGCATTAAACTGGCAAAACTTGAACAGCGCCACCTTACAGTAACTGCTAAATTGAGATTATAATTTGAAAATTAATTGCATTTTATTTTGAATTTTGACTAACAACTGTTTGGAAAATAGGCCCTTTTTATATTTTAAACTATTATTTTTGACGTTGCACATGTGGAAAATTGCCTACAGATACATTCTATGCTTCTACAAACTAGAATGGGGCATGATGGGAAAATGAGAGGCACAGACACTTTTCAAATCCTGTTGAAAGATGGCGCCACTAGGAGCTTCAATTTACTGTCACTTTAATACGATTGTATGATCTCGTTATAAGCGTTATTCTATATCAATTTTCCGAAACCCTTGCTCTACCACTGAGGAATCAGACTATTTTGTACATAATTCTACATAATTCTACATGATTATAACAAGTGTTCCCCCTAACGTAGGCCTGTGCTTAACGGTCTAAACTCGATAGCAATGTATTGTGACTGCGTCTTGCTATGATTGTGTTCACTTTGACTAAAACTCTCCAAATAACGATTTAAACAAAAATAAACTAAAGGTCTCTGTTCTTAAGACTATCTATCAATAGCATGTCTAACATAAAGGTGCGAAAAATGTACGTCTGGAGTTCATCTTTATTTGGATATGTCAGCTCGTGGATAATAAAATCAATACACTCAAGTTCTCAATTTCTAAAAGTAGATCTGGAGCCGAGAAAATACTCGTACGGTAAATTCTAGAGTGTCTATCAAGGGGCAATAGTACATGTATTTGATGTTAAAGCCGCTGTTTGTGTTCCAATGCTCAGCCATTTATCATAAATATGAACAATTTTTCTTCACTTTCTTAAAACAGTTTACTGTATAAAGTAGTCTTCCGCAAACGTTTAACCGTTACTTATCTGACATTATACTCTTAGTACATGTAGTAGTTTATACACAGAGGTAGCAAAGTCATTACTGTTGAGTGTTGAGGGCGAAATTGCATTTATATAGTTGGGATGTATGTGCATGCCATGCGAAGCAAATTTCGGATTGGTCAAACTCGGTGTACAGATAGCTCTGGCCCTTACCATGCGCCAGAGTTAGCCAAAATGTCTGTTGCACCTATAGATTATGGAGTGATTATCAAGTTGCATATTTGTTGTTATGTGATTGCCCGATAAAGCAACCTGTACCAATATCACTTCACTAAAACCGAGTTGGCCAAGTTTCTGCTTCAAGCATAGAAGGCTTTTGGGCACATGTGTAGGCAACTTTGATCCAACACTCCATTTAAAAGGACCAACAGACAGACCACGAGACCGACAACGTCGGTCTCGCGCAGGTCTTCTAACAAATTTTGGTCGAGGGTTCACTAGAGTGTCAGCCAACGAAAGGGACGGCCCACTTTACTGACATTTTTATATTACTTGTATATACCTTTCCTCATGGATTTCTTTGCTTGGTTGGTCTGTGGGCTGTCAATTTGGTGGGCCGACGGTCTCGTGGACGTTTTTGAACTTTCGTTCTCGTAGGCTGTCGGTCTGAGATGTTTCCTTCGAAGTGTTCTAAGGACATCCTTTGTATACTCCATCTACTGAACATGATCTTTAATTCATGATGTTTTCGAACAATGTCATGAAGTCTCCTTGGGGTAACTTCAAGGTCAACATATACATGAAAGTGTTCCCAGATGTACCATATTGCCGCAATATCAATTGCTCAGCAACGACAGATTTATGGACATGAAACGTCAAAGAGAGAAAAATACTTTTTTGGTTAATGCTATGTTCCGCTTTAAAGTTTTGACATATCTTTAAAAAACAAAATATGTTTTCAGTATATCTGTGCTGATTATTTAACTGTTATAAATCGCTATGCCAGATATTATTACCCTTGAGTATAAGATATTTCCTTGTAACTATTTTGATCTCTTTTTTTCTGTTTCCCTCTTTCAGAATGCAGTACCGTCGCCCTCCTCACTTTTCTTTCATCATAGGCAAGAAATTATGCTTTAATGCTATTGGCCCGTATTCTCGAAAGTGACTAAAGTTAAGGTGGCCTAACTTTAACTCTGGCTTAAACTTAGGCCACTGATATATGAAAGGCCATTTTTCAATCCCGTATACATGGTATAAATTACTAAATTTTATGTAACAAAGTAAAGAAACAACATTATTTTCTGGCATGGAATGGGCATCAGAAACCTACAGTAAGGTTTTTGTATTTGTATTCAGTTCCAGAACTAGAGGGAGTCTCACTATGGTGATTTTGTAGGATTAAAAGTGGGTGACATTTGGCTCTCTATAATTAAGTGGCGTAAATCTACACACTTAGGCGGGGCTTAAAGTTGGGCACCTTTCGAGAATACGGGCTTTTGTTTTTACCTCTTACAGGACATTGGAACACTTTTCTGGCATTTAATCCTACGCCCCTGCAAACTTTTCGTTCTTTTGCCCTATTGGTACTCTATACTGTGTCTTTCTTGGTACCGCGCCTTTTTGTTTTCATTTGCCTTTCTCTCCCCGAAGCCCCATCGAACAATCATTCTTATTCTCATGTTCCCTACAATAATATGAAGCCAATTTCGAGTCCTTTGATGACCTTATCTGGATCTAATAAGTTGTCCTTTATGGATGAGGGATTTCAAGGTTAAGGCCTAGTGAAATTTCGGCGATGTTTCTTTTCCTTAGATGGCATATTTCATTGATTTAGAAGTCGACCCCCTGCGGACCATAGACTTGATCCCTCTGAACTCCCCCTTGGTATCATTAAATTTAACGCCAAATCCTGGCTCCTTAGGTTCCGAGTTCGTGACAAACTTTAGAATTATATCTTACCTTTATAAGAGGATATCTGGGGAACCTTAAGAGAGATACAAGATTTGACCATTGCAAAAGTTATGGGAGATTAGATTCTGAATAATGAGATGAAACTGAACAGGATGAAGTAAGCTTTTAAGCTTTATGGTGCCTTTTTTGTTGCCCTCTTATGATTTGAGATGATTTATATTTTCTAAATTACTTTCATTACAATTCAACTCTCGTCACTGTTTACAATAATAGCGATCTAATGATAGTTTAACCGTTCGCAGCATGCATATTGAAACCAACTTCTTCATTTTAAAAATTATTTAAAATCAAAGTGTTGTTATTCTTCTATTGCTCACCCTTGTCTTAGTTTTTGTGTTTTTCTTTCAGTATTTTTTCTTCTTTATATTGAAATTTCCACGATGCCATCATTTTCCTCTTTTTCCTGTTTTCTATTTTTAACGTTCTTGATATCGTTTAAGCATCCATTAACGTCAAATTCGACACCCATCTACATTCGTATGGATCTTTCTGTCTTCCTGAAATGGGTGATCTAGACTTTTTTGTTACAAATAGCTTGTTGATTTGCAAGCCATTTTATCACGTCCATACGGACACATATCCGATCTTATTTCACTCCCTGTCGTATCGTTAGTAGAAGTGCCAAATCGTGTTCGACAATAGTTCAGGTTTCAAATTCACATCGAAATCCATAAACTTCTCTAACATGTCTATAATATCAATACTGTAGTACCAATGACGGGTGCAACAATTCAATCATACTTTGACAATTTAACCAGTGCTAAAGGGTAAACTAAGGTATGTCGGGCAAACATAATTTCTCGTATTCTTTGATATAATCATTTCCTATTTGGCGCTTTTAGATTAATGGCCAATTTGGTCGCCCGAAACATTAATATATGAAAAAGAAATTGTGCTTGAATGTCTGACGCTGGTCTTAAATTAAAAAAAAAAAATAAAGTTCCTCCTAGAGCTCATCAATTTTCGCTACTACTCTCACTTTCAATTTCAAACATAGTTAATATGGCCAAGACCAAGACCAAGACCTCGGCCAAGACCTTGGGCAACCGCTAGTGTCGATCGAGGCTTGCTATACATGTATAAGATAGGCTGATCAATACACGTGGCACCCGAAGAATTTCCATATATTTGTCAAGAACAATTTTCGTATTTTTAAAAACCTACTAAAGAATCATGCCAACGAAAATCTTGTACAATAGTCATGAATAGACCTACTTATTCACACGCTAGTGGTGACCATAATAGGGATTAATGTTTACTGGGCAACATTTTATTTTTACCAACGATGATTTTTTTTTACTAAAGGATTGCCAGATTAAGTGTATTTTGAGAATATCAGCGAGAACATTCATTTTTGTTCCTTAATACCAATGTAGTCTAATATACCATATCTCTATTACAGGTATAGGGTCAATATTTCGGAATTATTTTCCCTTTTCTCTTTTTCGAGATGTGGAAGAGTGGTCCGTTCACTAGACTTTAAATCATGGGTTAGCGGGTTCAAATCAAGGAGATTTAGTCCTCTCTGAAATACAGAATTTTTATCTGCAGTCTGTTGTCTCTCTTGGCCCGGGTGTATTTTAACTTGTGGGAATAAATTCTTTATACTCTGCCAGTGGCGTATCCAGAATCGATGAACAGGAGGGCGAGGGCTTCCAGGGACGGGGGGGGGGGGGGGGGGGGGGGGTAAGATGTATCTGGGTAGCTCTGCCTGCCGTTTAGACCTCTCATGTGTTGTTAAGATATTCGTTCTGAAATGCTGTGGAATGAATTCACAATCCATTGTGAAAATAGGGAGATGCCTTGGAAGGGAAACGAGCTTGTTCGCCAGGGGTTATTTTCTTTGCAGAATCTAAGAGATCTGAAATAGTTTGGAGAATCAAGGAGGAAAAGCCACACCTAAACTCTTCAAATCTTAGATTTAACTTGCGCGCCAGTATTTATTATTTTTCGTGAACTTTGAGCCAGTAAAATGCTGACCAGGAGAGGTGCTGATAGAGCCTCTTCTCGTGGCACCAGAAAGTTTCACATTCTCCTTGAACTCTAACATTTATTGAAGGGGTCGACGTAAATCATACCGCAATGCGAACTTGATTACCCTTACCCCAGTCACATCGAGGAGATCCAACCAGACCGACAATAGACCGAACAAACAAAATCACGTTACACCAAATTGCCAAGAACCGTATCCGGACAACTATCCCCTGGACAATTACCCCCCGAGGACAACTACCCCCGGACAACTACACCGTGGACAACTACCCCCCCCCAGGACAATTACCCCTGGACAACTACCCCCCAGGACAACTACCCCCAGGACAACTACCCCCAGGACAATTACCCCCAGGACAACTACCCTCGGACAACTACCCCCCCCCCCGGATTCTGGGGTAGAAGGGGATAATTGTTCAGGGGGTAGTTGTCCTGGGGGCTAAAATTTTGTTCGGGGGGGGGGGGTATCGGGGTAGTCGTCATTTTATGGGGGATAATTTTTCCTGGGGGCAATTGTCCTGGGGTAGTTGTCCGGGGGGTAATTGTCCGGGGGAGGTAGTTGTCCGGGGGTAGTTTTCCAGGGGGTAGCTGTCCTAGAATCGCCAAAAACCAGTCGATTTGAAATGGGTTTGGAGTCAGGCTGGAGGTGTGAATGAGGTATGACAACTTAATATCAAGAATCCAGTTTTCTGATGAATGAGGGATCATCAGCGACCATTATGGTTGTGCGATACATGAAACTATTATTGGAAGTGAAATAAATAAGTCTGAATCTTGCAAAACCTACCTTAAAATTCTCAAGTGAAAGTATTGAAATGTTAAAGCAGAAAGAATTCCGATTGGTGAGTTCAAATAAGGATTTAGATATTTTGTGGGGTTTTTTTTTCTCTGTTTGTAAGTGTGTTTATATGTAGGAAGTACATGCGCGACCTAGACGACCAAAATGACTGTTATTATCTATCTCATTTTATTAATTTCATTATAAAAGTTTGCATTTCATAGTAAATCAGTACAAGGACTGTGAGTGTTGACAATTTCAGGTCACATTTGATCTTTTGCAAATGAGTAACACTAACGAGGTACACAGGTTTTAAAAGAAAGTTTCTAAAATAGTAATTAGGTGAAACAAACAATATTAAAAATCGCTGATTCAGTATCATTAATTTGAATATCAATTATAAATGAGTACTTCATTCTTTTTATCCGTACATCCCATATTCCAGTAAATCTATGAATCTTCTATAACGCAAAAATGTTTTGTTTCTCTGTATATAGCATGATAGAAAAAAAAATAATATTTTGATTGATATTAATCTGGTTCTTACATGCGATTGGAATTCGATGGCATATTAGAAAAGACAAACAAAAAATAAAGACTGGACGGATTTCAGATTTTAAAAAGTTACATGTTTCCTGCATAGTATAGTAGTCATTTTTCTGGTATAGGATGCTTAAGGAAGTATTCCATTTGAAGAAAACCTAAGCCCTTATAGTCACGCGAAGCTCTCCTAAATGGAAATTGACAACGTCAGGCGTTTGTATAGGAAAAACAGAAGTTGAATGATTGAAATGGAGTGTAGTCTGAGTTGTTGTTTTTGCGGTCGTTTTTGGTTTGATTTTATAAAGGAAAAGGGGAGCAGGTGCGTTGGTATACATTTTGAATTGAGTGAGAATGTCATATCAGTTTTACAGACAGGTATGCTCAAAGTTCCCGAACAAGTAAGCAGATTTTCAAACTCACCGAGAGGGGTTGCAAGAAATTGAGGGGGGGGGGGGGCAACGCTCTTGTTAACTTTGGGGAAACATCACCAGAATGCTGTTATGATGACTGAATTATTTAATAAACATAACTAAAGCGTCATGCACGATTGAATAAATGTTATGTTGGGGGGATTTTATAGCCCAAAGGGGGCTGTCGTCCCCCATTTGCCCTGTCATATGTCATACTCCGCGAACAGTGGTAGATGATTAATGTGCCCCAATGTTGCCGCTCTGACATTTCTCAACCCCACGCTATGAGCGTCAGCATGAGAAATTTAATCCCCATTTTCTATGAATTTAAAGGAACTTCGGGTTGTTGCCGTTTATTGCTTCGGATGTTTCGCCTTGTTCATTATGATTGAGTACATGAAGGTAAATAAGTTCAGATAGAAATCATGACACTGTAATGTTGGTATGGTTTTGCTTCTTTAACTTTTAAATGCCTCCCGGGATGCTCATTGTGTTAGGAAAGGCCTACCATTCCAGCCCCCCCCCCCCCTCCATAATTTCAAGGGGTTTCTTCTTAAGATACCTCCTTTTTTAAATATATATTTTTAAAGCAGACTCATTAATATTTTGAACTTTTGTTACATTTCATAACCCCTACAGGCAGTCAAATGCACGCAAATCAAGTGTTTCTTTTTAATATCATGGCTTGAGAGCAAAGTAAGATATGTAAATATGTAGTCAAAACTAAAGAATGCGCGATTTTAGAAGACGTGGTTGAATATTGTCCAAGATGGGGTTACATGCCGGGATTGTTTAAGGTTCATTAATCTGAAAGATTCGCTAGTTCGGAGATTCGTTCCCCGAACGTTCGTAAATCCGAAAATTAAAGAGATTGATTAACTTTGTGAAAAAAAAATCAAAAATCAGCTCAAATGCCAGTGAATTGTGTGCAGTCCTCTAACTACATATATAATTAAGGATATGTGAAAGTATGAGAGAAAATGGAACCCGTTTACTATCCTAAAAAAGAGAAAATAGCGATCGATCGCTATAGCGCAAGTCGCTCGGCTTCTTCACTGCGCTGCAGCGCACTGCAGTCACAAAAACCAAGCACCAGCGCTTGGCGATTTCAGAGCGGGTGTCCAGCCCGTGAAGAAATAGGGATTCGTTCATTGTACGGTATTCTGTGATAGAACCTTTAGGGTTCGGTGGTACTATTATCCCGACATCAATGTTCAATCGTAAATATCCTGATATATAAACGACCAATCAGCTTATAAAACTCAGGCGATTCCTGTCTGACCTAAAGGTTTGCAATTATGATTACAGCATTAGCTGGAACAGTGATTTTTTTTTTTCAATCCTGGGCAAAGTTAATCAATCCCTTTAAACTAGGGTTAATAATTCTCAAAAATGATATATAGTACGCCATCCCTTTTCGATATTACGAACTCCGGAGTAATTAACCCTATTTCATTTCCGGAATCATGAACCTTCGGAAAAACGAGTGCCCCCCCCCCCCGATAGTTATATGTCCACCCATCTGGTGGAAATTTGAAGAGCAACTCGGGTAATATTTTGATCAATTATGATCACTTTTGAGCAAAATATTACCACAGATTAGCATTAAATTGCCCCAAATTGTATGACACATCCACGTAACTACCCTGTTTTAAGAAGTTTTTATCCATTTTTTTTTTCTTTTACAGTTTGCTGTTTTTTGATGACCTGTCTCTTTAATTAGTCTCTTTGATGATCAGTCTCTTTGTTCCAACGCAGTTTTAAAGATGTTAGCGTTTCCCATGTCTTGAGTATAAAGTTATCAGTTAGCCTTGTAAAAAATGAAATGTAAAGCGAATGCTAGCGTTACTCTCTACCTTGCCTTTGGCGGGCAAAGTTTACGTAAAGTTAGCTTAACTTTTTTTTGGGGAAAAACAAACTAAAAACACGTAGCAAGTGGCTTTCCTCTCATACATTGATCTCAGTTAAAGCCATAAAAATCCTTATTCTGACATTCACTGCGACAAGAATCCAAACAGAGACTTCAAATGGAGTAGGGTCGTCATCTTCGATTACATCATGGGGAAGAAAGCTTCAGGTTTGGATGATGCAAACTCTGGCACGTCACACCTGTCACCAGGTCAAAGGTCAACCATGAAGTACACATGCATGAATGTGATGACATGTCGGTAAAATAAACACAACAGAACATAAAGCTTGCAAGAGTTTTTTTCTTTCTTCTCCTTCTCTCGAGTTGGATACGATGTTTACCATTTCCCCTTATTTTTACAAAGTTAACCGGTCTTCTTTATGATGTTTCCTTAATTTTAAGATTTTATTGTCACTTTTTTACGTGATTACTCCCATTTTGTTTTCTTATATTCTTTTTCTTTTCATTTTGTGCTCTTTTCAAACGCATTTTTTTCTTCTTGTCAAATGATTTAAAGATGAATTGACTTTTTAACTCAATTCCAGTGGCGTTGTCGGGGGGGGGGGGGGGGTGCTGTTGGGTGTTTTGGGGCAGTTCCACTGAGCTTCTGGTAAGTGTGCCCCTTATTCTGAAGTGAATCGAAGCCTTTACTCAGTTCTCATATTTTAAGCCCATTCCTATTCGCCTACATAATAATTTCTCTATAGTGTAATCTCCGATTTTCGTTAGAGTCTGGAGTGGTCTATTATGTTCGCTTCGAAGGTGTACAAAGTCAATATGTATTCTAAAGCTCTGTTGTTGTGAAATCATAGCCCTTATCAGAGTAATTAGTATGATATCTCATCGCTTATCGTTAATCTTATTATGTGCCACGGATACTGTGCGTAAAGAAATATGACCCAAGGACATTGAGAGCTCAAAGTTCATATATATACTTACTAGTACATTACTATACATAATGTCATTTGAATCAAGATTAAACATAAGCTGAAACAAAACAAAAAATCAAAATGGTTCGTTGCAATGGATTAGCCTGTTATTTTGTTCTCGTTCTTACGATAGCATGACTATATATATATTGGTAACAATGAGACGTAAAAACGTAAAATCCTTTCCGAGAGACTATAGGTAAATATGGGTATAAAGGGTTTTGTGCAGGGCAATGATATTTAACTAACCACAACAAAGGATACACCAACATTGATTAAAATACAAGTATCGAAACAGACAACCTGCACAATAACGGTCTTCGGGTCATGAATCGTCAAAAAAAGTTGCCAGGGCCCTGTTTCATAAAACTTGTCATCAATGACAAGTTGCAATAACTTTTACAAGCTACTGAAATCCTTGCATCTGATTGGCTGAGAGCAAATTTGTGGGTAAAAATCACCGACAAGACACTTGATGAAACGCCCCCCAGAACGCCCGCGAGATGACTTTTCAGAAGGTCCACGAGCTTGTCGTTCTCTTGAGCTGTCGGTCTCATGGGCTGTAGGCATCTTACTCCTATTTCTTGTTCTACTTCATGGTAGCCACTCGAGTAGGGATTATTCATAATATGATCACGTTGTCAGTGAAAATAGTATGGAGTATATCCCCGTTGAAATGAATGTTTATATACTTCTTTATTTCATTGCAACATAAAGAAAATATTGAAAGGGAGCTCAACGAGATGAGGCTATTATAGCCATCCACATCATTCAGTTCTGCCCTAGTTTTCCACGAGACGTGATAATATGCATTGTGTATAATAACACTCAGTTCATGTAATACATACGTTTTTCATGTTTACGTGGATTTGTGACAAATGTTCAATAGAAATATCCTAATAAATCATTCTGGATTATGATATGACGTTGATGTACTATTTCACCCCTTTGTTCAGACTATACAATATACAATAGTAGCAAAATGGTATGCGGGAGAAATTAAATGTTCATGTAAACGTTCATGTAAACGTTTTACATGAACGTGCTTCGAAATTTGATGTTTATGAAAATTCCCGTAGGGCAACTCATAAATCATGCAGAATAAAAAAAATATCAACTCCGAGTCAGCAACATGTTCTCCATATCAGTTTTAAGAGATAAAGACATCAGATGCTGATAACACTATATAAAAAATTTAAAATGTTTGTACATTAAGTTTTTTTATTAAGCATGTGAGCAAAATCATAAGCCTAACCGACCCCAACTCTGCGCCATGCTCCTATACGGCACACAGTTCGATGTAGCCTTTGCTGGAAAGAAACCATTCGGCTCATTTTCATCTTATATTTCAGCTAGGTTAAGAAATATAACCAAAATCAGTAATTAATTTTGTAAAAGTGGTCCTTTCATGCTCATAAAATATTAATGCACTTACATTGCGCCATCTCGAGGTAATGGTGCTATCAACATGAACGATTTTTATTTAAATATGATCAGGCCATCGGTTGTTCCATGCTCTTTCACAATGCGTTCAACAAACACTAATATCAGAATGGAGACCGTTTATCATTTTTACATATTTTTATTTATGAATATCTATTTTATCTGTTTTGCAGGCTTTGCTTATTTTCCCCTTCCTTTTAGGAAATACAACAAATAAATCCCTTTGGGTGGGGGTGGGTCGGGCGGGGTGGGTGGTATTGGGGGGTTGCCTCTAATGATCGTTATTGTTCAGATGACAAGTCATGAAATACTTATACAATGTATTTGTTGTTTTTGTTGCAGATTTGCCTCGTCTCTTTTTCCAAAAGAAGGACGTGAATGTCCCTGAATTAGGGTGGGGTGGATCATCTTGAAAGGAGAATTTCTAATATTCGTGGCACGAGGTCACAGGGGGTCTGAAGTCATGACTAGAGCAAGGGCAGGGATCGACTAGGGGCGGGTAAGATGATAATGTGAAGACATATGGGTGAATCCATCCAAAACACCTTTCTTCCGACCGAACAAAGGGATTAAAGAACCTCACAGAACCGCCCGATCTCAAACAAGACTCCATTTTGCTGCTCTCTTTGGCTGCAAACAAACCGAAGTCCTGACTTGTTTCCGTCTGTGTGGTCTAATTAACAGTGAAAACAATCACGGCCATTCACAGAACAATGACTTGTTTTACTACTCCTACTACTACTTCCTCTTCTGTACTCGTAGGGCCTTGCTAGCATATTTTTCATGGGGGTGTCGAACCAAATTTGCCGAACAAAAAGCCCTTGAATTAAAAAAAAAAACCCACAAAATATCTAAATCCTTATTTGAACTCACCAATCGGAATTCTTTCTGCTTTAACATTTCAGTACTTTCACTTGAGAATTTTAAGGTAGGTTTTGCAAGATTCAGACTTATTTATTTCACTTCCAATAATAGTTTCATGTATCGCATAACCATAATGGTCGCTGATGATCCCTCATTCATCAGAAAACTGGATTCTTGATATTAAGTTGTCATACCTCATTCACACCTCCAGCCTGACTCCAAACCCATTTCAAATCGACTAGTTTTTGGCGATTCTAGGACAGCTACCCCCTGGAAAACTACCCCCGGACAACTACCTCCCCGGACAATTACCCCCCGGACAACTACCCAGGACAATTGCCCCCAGGAAAAATTAATTACAAGCAAACCCACCAAACCCACCAAACCCCCAAATAAAACGCATCTACACATCTAGCAACCGTTTATGTTACTAATAATGCCCGTGGCGTAGTGTGTGACCAGCCATTGAGGGAGCCACTCGCATTATGGAGGGAGAGGGGCGCCTGTCTTACTCGGAAAATTAAATACGAATTTACACGGCTTCTGACTAGGGAAATGGTGCAGTAAGGAGTCATATCATCTTCTCTTCTAATCCTTTTCCCCTTTCTCTTTCTTTTCTCTCTTCTTCTCTTTTTTTATTTATTTTTTCTGTTTCCCTAGTCATTCGATCGAGGGGGGGGGGGCACATGCCTTCTTTTCCCCTGTAGCTACTCCACTTGCTGCTGCGACTATACGACGACGACAACGATGATGATGACGACTTTTCACATTTCCGTGAAGGAATACATAAGCCTACAAGTAGTTTATGTTGTTTCAAATTGCTTGCCCGCTGTGGCCTAAAACAAAATATCAAAACTGGTCCCACCCAAAGCGCTTTACCGATTAAAGAATTGTTCGTGTCTGTTTAGATATGTTCGAACATTCATCATCAACCCAGGTCACCTGCAAACCCTTGGATTTCATCATGAAAATTACCCGTTTCATTTTTCAAAGGTATTATATTACATGGTAACTCATGCTCAGTTTTCTTGTTCTTTCATTTGATCTCTGATGACAACTAAAAATAAGTATATGCTGAAGCAAAATGTTCTATTCAACAAAAGAGTATTATTGTCTTGACTGTCTGCATGTTAGATATTCTAATATTATGGAAATGTGCCGTGAGCACCCAATACTGACGCACTTTGTTAGAATCATTCATGATTGTTTATATTTTTTTATTTTCAGTCACGCAAGAAAATACGTTTTTTCTATGGTCATTCCTAAACATACACAGATTTTCTCTCTCTCTAAAATGCACAGTAGTTTTGTTTGGGTATTATTTGTTGAATAAATATTTTCTTTACAATGAACCCGGAGGCGTTCGTTTTTTTTTTTTTTTAATGATTTGTACTTATTTCTTGTAATTGGATTTGAACGTCTCATCTTCTTTTTGCCTTTTCTTCTCCATTACCTTCTTATGTTCGCATTTTGTTTATTAGCTGTACATTTTCTTTTTAATATGGAAGAAAAGTTAACATTACTATCATTTTCATTATTATGAGTATTATCGTTCCATTGTCAATATGATGATTCCATTATTAATTTTCATCACGTTACCATGACAATCTGCTATATAAGAAATGAACTTCCTTGATAAATACCAGGTTACTTTCCCCGATATTCGTGTATATGTTTATGAAAAAATAAACCATCTGCTTGTTCAATGTCATTTATTGTCTGCACGGCGCTCAAGATATTTTTCGTTCGCACTTTTTGGGGCAGAAATTTATTAACCCATTTTATATAGAGGAAACTAAATATTGATATTTCACCGTTTGATCGGCAGATGCCTTTTGTATTGCCTTGTGGTAACTGAAAGAATCGGCCTTCTATAGAACCCAGGGGAGACAATTTTAAGCAGATGTTATTTTGCTCTTGACTTCCTCTTTCTTGAGCCTTTACATGAACTTCTTATCGATTCGTCTGCCCTGGATGTACCTTCGTTTTTAGCGATAACTTGGCTGATCATGTTATAAAAACACCTGTATATATATATTGTGTTGCGAAAACATTAAGGTGATGTAAAGTTACAGGCATACATGTAGATTGCGTGCGATTTTTTCTGAAATAATTATGAAAAAAAAGTTTTTGAAATTATTCAATTTTATGGGCAATGATAATTTTGTACATGTTTTAATATCTGAAGTTTGTGGTTGCATGACTACATGTATAGACTATATATTGATGGCGCTATACAACACTGTGTGTAGAAGAGCCCTACATGCATACAGAGTTTGGCCAACTAAGCTCCAGTATAAGTGAATGAATGAATTTATTACCATTTCTGAAACAAAATATGAAACATATTTACAAGGTATTACAAATGTAAATGGTAATGAGAGACCACGAAGTAGCTGAAATGGCTAATGAATATGTGGTTCCCTGACAAATTAGGAAAATGTGATATAAGTAAAGACTACTTAAAACACGTGAAGAATTCTTAAAAATGCAAATACTCTAACAAATAAGGTCTTACAATAACCAGTAGAAGCTGTAAATATTGGCAAGAAGTGCATGTATATACACACGCGCAAGCAACATCAATAAAAGCACCCAAAAAAATTTGTTCATTAAGTATAAACAAAATATCTGTAAAACTACAAGATAGGACTAGATTCACAAATACCAAGGGGGGGGGGGGGGCAAAACAAATACATATACTGAGATACATTACTCCAGATATTTCATTAGCATCATTTCATAGTAACAATAGTATGTAACAATATGGTGCATGTTGCTTTGTAAGGCAAGCATGCAAAAAAGGAATATACGCCATGTTGTGCCCAAATGAAACTGAGTAGGCCAAACTCTGTGTATGGATAGGTCTGCTGTGTAGTACACTTGTAATTATGGAGTGAATGATTTGGGTGCCTGCTCAAATTGTGTTTCAGTGCATCTCATCAGTGGCGGATTTAGGGGGGAGGGGGCACATCCGGCCCGTGCCCCCCCCCCTTTGGAAGAAAAGTATGCATTGTGCCCTCCCTTTTTGTGATTGTGCCCCCCCTCCCTTTTAGAACTCAAACCCCCCTTTTTTTTGTTGTTGCTTGTCAGAGATTTATAGAGGGGAAGTAGACCCGCATACCCCCCACTGAGCAACTTTTCGAGAGCTGGCGAGACCAAAAAGGGTCTCCCTCCAAGCAGAACTGACAAACCTGCATTTGTGTGCCCCCCCCCCCTTATACAAAAATCTTGGATCCGCCCCTGCATCTCATGGTGAACTTTGTTAATTTACAAGTTCTTCAATATGAATAGATTTTAAAATCACACTTGTTCGTTCAAGTTTGGAGATTTTCTTTTGCTGTTTATAAAGGTTTACATTATGAAATTGAGAAGCGTAAATCGATTCGTTTATTATTAATCATGTTAATAGGAAAGTCTGAGATGTATGGGGCCGGTTCATTGACATTTGCTCCTGTGACAATTGCTCCGGTCTAACTTTGCCATGTTAATCCTAAACCTAAACCTAACCCTAACCCTAATCCTAATCCTAATCTTCACGTTGTCCTGAACCATGACCTTGATTTTAACCTTTGACCTTTCGAGATATGGACAGCGGAGCAAATGTCGCAGGAGCAAATGTCGTGTCACGTAGGGCCTTCTCGGATCGCGTCTCCATTTATAATCGTTATAGATATTGGGTTTTGAAATGGTCTTTTTTTTTTACCTCTTCTTCTGTTTTCTTCTTCTTCTTCTTCTTCCTTTTTTTCTTTTGGGGGGGGGGGGCAATAATTCTTTAATTCATACTCCTGTGTCATAGTCATGATTATCTTTTATTGGGGGCAACTGCACCTTTACGATCGACGCTCTGTGATAGATACATCAATATCGATGGGTGGATATAGGCTAATAAATAATTATTGCTGTGCCTGTAGACTCCATTTTATGTATAAAATAAAGCCGAATTTCATTTAAGATTTAATGTAATTGAGTTCATAAATATCAGTATAGGGGCCTTGGGGATAATGTAAAGTTGTATTGAAGCTGTAATTGCAATAATTATAAACCATGTGTAAACTGTAAACTGTAACCCCCTTATAGGCTATATATTCTTCTTATTTGTGCTTGCTTATTTATTTATTTATTTATTTATTCATTTATTCATTTAGTCTTTTTTACCCAGGGTAGCTTCATCAGTGGTTTAACACTGTTTTACACAAAGGCCCTTGTCTGAAGCTAAGCTATTACAGTAATTGTTTTGGGAATTGAACAACCTTTTTTTTTTTTTATACAAAACACTGCACCAACCCCTGTATAATATAGGTCCTGTCATATTACTTCCACAGTACTTCGTTATTCTGCGTCTTTTTTTTTTTTTTTTAATCATCCTTTCTTTTTTGTACCGCATGTGATCACGGGGGATCGGAGCTCTTGATCTCATCACTTGGCAAATAAGTATGTCGCCCTCTTGTGTTGTAATTGTTAGCGATGTAAACAAGATGGCGGAGTATACTAACGTAAATAAAGAAGCTTCTTGACTTTGCCTGACTTGTTTATGATCAAGGAAAGTGTTTACGAAAAATGGATGGCTCCAGGAGAAAAGCCAATGTTCGTGTGAAGTATTCAGGAGAATCTGTATCAAAACCAAAAATACAAACTCCAGAAATAATCGTTGATCATGATCCTGAAGATGACAACACCTCTTCGGAGACGGAATACAGCGACGATAGCGAGTAGGTTCAGCTGACAATGTGACATGTCGAGTGTGACAGTAGAGATCTAGCTACGCCCGATCGGAGCGGCGGCCGCGCATTGCGCTGGCGGGCTCCAGTCGATTGTGATGCGGGAGGGGGGGGGGGGGGGGGGGTAGCATTGAAGGCTCCTTGTAAATATAAGAAATGAATAAAAGAATACTTTTGAAAAAAGAAAGAAGTGTAAACGCTAATGCATTAGAACATATTCTGAAAGTTATGTTATGTTTTTGTTAGCCTGAAAAGTATCGTGGTTGATCCAGTGTCCGAACACTTTTCAGAAAATCAACGATAGCAAATGAAATATCAAACGAATATCTGTCAAACTTACATAATGAATGCTCAAAGTCCTACAGAAAAAGAAGTTGATGGAATTTTAAAAAGACAACGTAGATTTAGACCTAGGTCTAATACGATATTCCCTTCCGAGTGAACCCCTTCCCAACGACGCGGTGTTTTGGTCCCTTGAAAAAGGTACTGTATTTCCGAACGTGTGAAACCTATGGGAAAAAGACACAACCTTAGTTTCAATAGTGTGGTTTTCATACGCGTGGGACTACGCGTATGAAAACCCATTTTAGGCGCTTAACTACACGTTCGGTAATACAATCTGTTCGGAAATACAATCCTTGACTATATATTTGTTGGGAGTTAGCTAAAAAAAAGTAACACACAAAAACAAGAAAGGAATAAAGTAGTTTTTTACAGACACTTTTGCAAGAAAGGTATAATGGGGGGACCTAAAGCTACGCACTTTGTTTCCACCTGCTAAAAGGTCACCTTTTCAATGATTTATGCGAGTTTCTTTTAGAGGTCTAGTCTACATCTTGGTTCTACAGTGTACATAGACCTACTCCTACATGTAAATTTAATCCCTGAGAAAATTGCGACGGACATATATCAACATTAATTTTCAAGTCGATGTCGATACCCATGTCGAATTTGAAAAAAATAAAATGGTCCTAAAGCTGCGCACGTACAAGAAATGAATGCAAATCTTGATTTTGTAGCTGACTGATGTGAATTTCACGCCGATTTTCAAATAAGAGTCTAGATCTAGTGATAACGTCACAAAAATAAAGGAAGTTTACTCATTCTTTTTGGCAAACGTACATGATAATCGCGTTGCTCAGTCACATCAAAAATTTGGCGCATTGAATGCGTCACATTGCACATATTTTTGCTGGGTGTGTAGGCGCTTTCGGACCTGCGCAGCTTTAGGACCCCTGACCATAATGCGTATGAAATCTCAAATCTGATGATATAATGCGCGCCATAATTACAAGTAGGATGGGGGGTTGTGTGTCCGGACACTTAACAAAAATTAGCCTGTTAATTTTGCCGTCGGAATTTACGAAAAATATGCATCGGTAACCCTATAATCAGTGAATATTTGCAATTCACATGATTTTCAACCTATCCTGTGAAAGATTTGTGACAATTTGCATGATAAGTTGTTCAATTTACTGTTTAAAAATGACCTGTCCGGATAACCAACCTGTCTGAACACACAACATCTAGGTATAGAGTAAAGGATGGTGTTTTAAATGCATTTTAAAGTAATTTTGCCATGCATACGTCGTACCGGCCGAATTCTCAATCCGGCCGGTACGACGTATGCATGGCAAAATTACTTTAAAATGCATAGCATGACAGCATATCACATAGCACACACATACAATACATACTAAAGTCACAGGTGAACCGCAGTTGCAATGAAAAAAATGTCCTTAAATATCACATTTTAGCGATGTAATCGGCGGTCCCGCTACCCTAATCTGAAAATTCTCGTGTTTTACGTTTGTCCGTAAGGAAAATGGGTTCCAAAACTGAGCTGTATTTCAAGAAATTTTCAGTTTTAGATCGGGATTTTTCGTATGTCACAAGCTCAAAAGTGTCCAATCGCACGTTGCAGTCAGCGACGGTCGGTGTGTGAGACGCGCACGCGATATCTTCGTTAGTCTTGAGATTACAATTCTGATACCGCGGGAGTAGTTTTCAGCCGGGTTTTACGCGGCGGAGCTCCGGCGTTGGACGACGGCTCGGGCTGCTGGGACCTTTGATCAGCGGGCGAACGCACGGCATGCGCGCGCGCTGATTTTGTACATGCGGCTGAAAACTGCCTCCGAAACAGGGTAAATGAAAATGAATATTACCATGGCAATTCTTGATTTTTTTGGGGGGGGTTAAAATAGTAACAATGTTTGCTTTCATGATTTGAGTAAGAAGTGAAAATAAATACGAACTCACCATAAATGCCTTCACTCTGATCTTAGACTTGGCAATGTCACATAACTTCTGGAAAATGTCATTAATACACACGATTTTCATTTTTCAAATCCACAATATGTGTACGTTGAACAAAACCACTATTGAAGCGAGCCAGGCCTCTTCTGCTTTCTATTGCAAAGCTGAGGACGCCGGGAGTCTTAGTCTGAGCTTTAAAAAAAATGTTGCCATACAATTTTGGCTAAACTGTCTAATAGATACATGTCAGGGTGCCATGCACATGATATATGGGTAAAGGCTAAAAACTTGTTTTTGATCTTCATTTCATTCACAGTGGCTTAGAACCAGCCTGGAGCAGCTCAGTTCATAAGGACTCTGGAGAACTCTTCTACCTGGAAGCAGGAAAACCGGTGCTATCTCCTCGCCAACCTGAGGGTCCCACCACTCTCAAAGACACAACTCCTGGCAAAAGCAACAAGAAAGGCATTGCCCAGCTCCAGAAGGTTCTCAAAGTAAAGAGCAGAGACTCAACCCCTCAGTCCTCTCCTAACGGAAGCAGATTCTTTTCTCGGACTCCCCCCGGGAGCAACCACAAGCTGCGGCGCTCATCTCCGGGCTCCCAGTCCAACGGGGGCACACCTGTGAAGGAGGTGATTTTGAAAGTCGGGACTTCACCTCCAGGAAGTCCCAAGGACACCTTGAGCATTCGACTCCAGGGATGGTTGGGGATTGTCCCAGGGAAGGGCACAACGGACCTTCTGTCAGGGAGTGTCATGGGGAATGGTAAAGAACACAAGAATGGGGGGCCAGTGCGTGTAGATGACAGGTTGGTGGTTAGAGGACTTCTGCCACAGGGTGCTGCTATGAAATCGGCTGAAATTGAGATTGGTAAGTATCAATGTTAGAAATCCTTTTTTTGTTTACAGGAGCTATTTTCATATTTGGTATTGGGGCTTTTCAGAGTTAAATTGCTCACTGCACCTGTTTATATTTTTCGCTGGTGTTTACCAACCTTGATTTGATTTTGGATTCCATGCGCAGGTTCTTTTTTAATGTTATCCTAAATTTCCTGCATATTTCTTAACCGTAAGCCTGTAGATAATAAATAAATTTTTCAGGTTTATTTATACATAACTAGCTATAAACAAATTATTTTTTCAGTTGATTGTTACCCTTGAAACCTTAAATATTTTTTCACTACTACTAGTACTGCTATTTACCCCAATATCTCTTTAACTATATTGAATTGGTAAATGTAGCAATAAAAGTTTGCTTACAGAAATTTATAGTAAGATGTATTTCTCAATATCTCCAAAATTATATTTTATATTCATTAAAGCTACTTGATATGTAATGTATCGCTCTGCAGTATTTGAATTTTGATACCATGGCTCATGTATAGCATACAGCTGTAGTTCCTCTCCTCTGATTTTATAACATGAAAATGCTCACACAGGACCGAAAACTCAAGAGTTTGGTTCTGCATGAGCGCATACGGGTGCAGGTGCGTCGAGTAGTCTACTCACGAGTCGCTTTTACGCTTATAGAGAGTGTAATTAAAATTGCAATATCTCTTTATGGAATTGGTCAGAGCTATCCATACAGAGAGTCCTGACACTGGAGGTCGCTTCTGATTGGTCAGTCATTTCATGGAGCTTCAAAAAGTTCCCTCTCATAGAGAATGTACGTGAAAGGGAACTATTGGGAGCTCCATGATCCGCCATGTTTTAAACAAAGACCGCGTATGCGTAGGCTTATTATGCGCGTGTTACAACTCTCTCTATCAACGCGCTCTGGAATTGGTATTTGAACCCCCTCTTTTGAACAGCTTAGGGAATTTTTTTTTTTTTAGCCTTGGGGCCGCTTTTAAATTTTAAGGGGCTATTTCTTATATTAAGGGGCTGCCATTTTAATGCAAAGTGCAGATTGGTTATCAGTTGAGGTTTTTGTGATATTGTGATTGCTGTTATATCTTATGCACAAGTTTACTTTATGTCATACTGCCCAATTTAATTGGAATATTCAGATTTTTAAAATTTTAACCCCCCCCCCCTACAAAGCTGAATATTCTGTGTTTTTTTTTAAATTTGAAGGAATAAATCAACAATAGGTCAATTTCACCCAAATTCATTGTTATTTAAGGCGCGTTTACCGTGGAGATGTTTTTAGTTTACGCAAAAAGGCAGGCTTGGTGGTTTATTTCTTGCACATACTCCCAAATCCGCCCGGAATACACTGTGAATGTGCAGGCACTGGTGGGTTTCCTGCTGCACCGGCAGGTTCCGGGCGATTTTTTTTTTTCCAATATGTTTTTCACTGATACCATCACACTCGTAGCTGTTCGCAATAAGCAAAACAACCCGTCATAAATCCACCGATTTCTTGATTTATAGCACGTTCTTTGTGACTCTGTTCCTCACAACCCAACTTAAGCACCGCATGCTTTAAAAAAATGGCAGCGATTCCGCATTTTTGAGGCAGCCTTTGGCTTTTTAGATTGGATTTTTGAGGTGACTACTGGACTTCAATATGGTGAGGGTCAATTTCTCTGTGTGGCGTATGACCGGCCATAGAGTAGTGATAGTCTCATTAGTATGTACACGGATGATAGTCGTTTTAGACCTCTCATTGTAACAGTGATAATGCGTTTAGGAAAGGAAATGATTTTCACAAAAGGTGCCGCACAAAGACCAAGCAAAATGAAGCTCTCAATGAATTTATACAATTCTGATTTCGAATGTGTGTAGTATGCATGAAAAAGTGCTATTTTCAGTTTGCATATCGATATACCGCTATGGATTGCGTGATTGTTGTCATCTGGTCTGGCGCTCACATCACGACACTACATTTGTGATGTACCGAGTCTGAGTCAACAGCGAGATGAAAGGTTAAATTTAGCTTCTTTTAGAGCATAATAGTGATTTTTTTTTCAAATCATTGACGGGGGCAACACATTATGAGATAACGGTCTCCCCCAAATAAGGGTTTCCAGCATTTCTTGGGGCGATTTATGGGCCAATGAGGGCAAAATCGCACATTTCCTCTGTGTACATGTATATCCAATGCTGATTTTGAATATACATGTAGTAAAATGACTTGGAACCTCTAACATACGGTGCAAAATATATTTTGGTGATTGGTACCCTTTAAAAGGCCCCTGCAACCCAAACGCAATCCAAATGCAAGATTATTGCTGTTGATGTGCAGGGATGCATACAACTTATATTTTGTTATTCAAACATATGTCTCATAGATTTTAAAATGTTTTTGGAAATATTTCCCAAACCTCCTAAGCTCCACCCTTAAAACGAGCTCCAGATCTCATTCCTGTAATGACATTATCTGTCAATCATCAGTCAGCTACACTAACATTCTACAATAGACAGTGGAATAGACAGCTCAGCACATGCTCACAATAGAATTACATGCTTTCAAACAATACCTCCTCATTACCATTCTTTTCCTGGCAATGCTACAGCATGTCTGACATAGCAACTCCTATGTAGGCATTGTATGGTCTATTAGAACAGATGGTCATCTCTGGCAAAGCTACACACCACTCTCTCTCCTTGCATGTACAGTACATGTAGCTCATTGACAGTTGATGTCATTGCAGGAATGAGATCTGGGGCATTTTTTTAGGTTGGAGCTTAGCACGTTTGAGAAAATTATTTTAAAATATTTAACAAATTTATGAAACATATTTAGATGTTTGAATAACAAAATATAAGTTGTATGCATCCCTGCACATCAACAGGAATCAACTTGCATTTGGGTTGCAGGGGACCTTTAAGTGTAGTTTCTATTCTGTGTGCTATACATGTAAATGTGTCATTTCGTACTTGTTAGATTGTTTTTAGGTAAAGTTCATGTTACATGTAGCTGCTATTTCTTTGATTGGATTTGTCAGAGGACAAATTTTTTTAATGTAGGGATATATACCAGGATAGTTACTAATCAATATTGATTTTTGTTTTACATTGCCATTTGATTGTTTTCCTAGCAATAAATTTCACTTTATACAGCAAGATTCCACTATATACAGCAAGATTCCACTATAATTCCACATAATCTTACACTTCAAATTTTTGTCTGTTTAATGTACTAGTAGTGGATAATAAAATTTGTAAATTAACAGTAATTTCATATTTTTCAGATTATAGATGTACATTTGTATACATGTACTTAATTATTTTTTCTTTTGCATTAAAAGGCTACTAAATCATGTTTTCAACATTAAATGAAATATAATGTGCGACTTTATCACCCACGCTCAAACTTGTAACTTGTTCATAGAATGAAGGAGAAGAAAAAAAAAGCAGGTATTGAGTTCATTCAAGCTGAAGTCCATTCTAATTTTTCTAAAAACAGTTTATTGTGGCAAAGATTCTGTACTTTGTATGTTTATTCATCCTGAGAATTGGTGATATCCACTTTTTTAATATCTTGCCAGAAAAAGTAATGGTTTGAGGAAGATCTCAAATAACAATTCTTAGTGCAAGATATTCAATATACAGTGCTCACTTTGTTGTGAAAAATAACTGTACTTAAAGCTCATAGACAGTCTCGGTAGCAAAAATCATACTGGCAAGAAACTTATCTGAAATAGTCACATACTATTCTCCTTTTATCAAACAGACGCATGTACAAGATTATTTAATATTCCATTCACGATTTCGAACAAATTTTAGTGTAAATATCTGTAAGAAACGCTTGGTAACGGCTTTTCGCTGCCTCACGCTAAGACCATATCCACCCGAAGGTTCCCCGCACAATAAACCCAGCGCTTCGCACTATGTGTGGCGTATTCTACACACACAGCAATCCTCATGTAAGTAGTGTGTGTGGCCGTTGTTTGAATTTACATCCCCTCTTTTTGGGGCCAGGGATTTTTATTACTTTTCACCTCTCATTCGATAAATATTTCACTTGAGGAGGAAAAAACTTCACTGCATCTTAGTTATGTTAGTACCCTGCTGTTTATTAAGTAAAATCAAAGAAATCTCACGAAAAGTTTTTGAGGGCTTCCCCAAACTATCTGTTACCTTTTAATAATATAAGTCTTACCGTATTCAGTATGGACAGATACATTTTTGTATACCACTCAGAGACTACTTTACATCTGTAACTACATGTGCCTACGTGGAAATTGCTGCCAGAAGTTCTCCATGTAACTGGGTATAGCCAGGCAAGGTTTAATCTGCAAATGCACTCTCGGACCTTTCCTATTGAATAGAGCTGAAATGCAATCAGATTAAAGAGCATTATTATTGTAATACAAAGAGCAAACTCAACCATGAAGGCATGAATAGAAAAAGCCTTATCTAGCTATAGGCCTGCATTGTACTATTGTATGTGATAGTGGTGAGTGGCAACAGAATTTAGGATGACATGTATTATCCTGCTTGATGTAGTACTTTACCTTGAGGCTTATAAGGGTGCATGGTATCAACACAGTAGTAGAACTGTGAACTGGCTTCTTTAACTGTTATTTGGTTACACAAGTCAAGTTGTAGAGAAAAAATATCGAGGGAGAGGTAATTTGTACATGTACATGTAGAAAACACAAAGAACACGCTGGAAATCCCTGTAAAAACTCCTGACTAATCACCACCACTAACTTTCACTAACAAGAAAACATCTCATACATTTTAGCCAATCACTATTGAATGAAATCATATTATTGCAGCCTAAAACAGAAAGAAGGAAAAAAACACATTGAAGAAATGTTTCAAAGAGATATATATGTGTTTTATTTCAAGGTGTCATTTTAAATCATTTAATGTCCGAGAAGGGTACATTTATTACAAATTATAACGCCTTATACTAGGATAATCAGAAATACGAAATTTTGCAACACTCTGAAGTCCAATGTTTTGTCACATTCATGGCTGGTACCATTTTGCAGAGTTTGTAGCCAAGGACCAATGTTCTGATATAAACCATTTGCATACATGTATCTGCAAAAGTAAAGCCACAAGCAACCCATATCAAGAAAGCATGATCATGCTTTTATCATGTTAAACATGAAAGTATTTTCGCATTCCTGAACATTGAATATATTTGGGTTGCAAATGCAGTATGAGCCTGGGGGTTCATCACTCTCTGATAATATATGTTGATCTGTTTTCCTTTCTCACTTTCTTCTTTTCTGTCTTTTTTTGTCTGTCTTTCTTTCCCTCTCATCCTCTGACTTTTCATATCTTTCTCTATTCCTCTCTTTGCTTTTTTGCTCGCTCACTCACTCACTGTTTTCTCTTTTTGTTCCTCCATTAGGTGATGTGATATCAGCCATCAATGGTGTACCTGTCTCCTACTCATCCGCTGAAGCTGTGCTTAATTCAATGGAACCTGTCAAACAGGTAAGATCTACCAGGGGAATTCCATATTGACCAAAGACTTCATGAGAACGAAACTTCAGACATCTACATGTACATGTAGTCAAGTCTTTCATAAGACCAAAGGACGGGTTTGACACCAACAGATGTCTGAGACACGTGCATATAGACCCTACAATTTAAATCCGGATTCCCTACACAAAACAGTGTGTCATTTAATGTCTTCTGCTTGGTACCAAAGATTTGGGTCTTAAGAAACTTTTGACAACTAGTTCAAAGCTTTCCTGTGCCAAAGTTTATTAAGACTAGTGGTTCAAGATGCCAAAAGTTCAGGAGACTGGTTCGTGAGACAGAATGTTCACAAGTTGTAAGGTTTTGGTCTCATGGACAACTACAATGTACATTTAGTCAATATATTCAAGAATGATACCAAAGCTTCACATGGCTGAAGGACCAAGAGGCCAAAGATGAACAAGACTGAATGTCCTCAGAGTAGAAGGTCCAAGTCCCTTTGGTCCTCTGACACGTATTAGAAAGTTCCAGACACCGAAGTTCTTGTTTTAGTTGATATTTTGGTCCCAAATGATCTTATGGACCTTCAATCAAGGAGGCTGTGCTCTACTTGTCATGTACATGTACATGTAACAACCATGAAAATACTATGTACATTTTAGATAAGCCATTTATGAGGGAAAATGATGGATATTCATTTTCTAGTGTACTCCCTTTTGTCTTTTTAGAAACAGAAGAAGAATTTATGCTCACATGATAAGGTGCATTAATGGTCTTATTTGGTTTTTATGAATTCAAGTGATATTAAAAACTTGCACCAAATTGGTGTACAAAACATGGACCTTTGTATTATACAGTAGTATGTGCAAGCATTTCTAGATGTGATAGTATGCGTTGTAGTTTCTGCAGGAATGCAAACAGTGAAACAGAAATTCTAATCTTACAATAGCCCACTTCCTACATGTACAGTATTTTCATTGTAATGTATATTGTGCATCTTCACATGACTGGTCCTCTATAGAATAACTCCACAACAGTTTATCATTTGTTGACTTTATACCAGTGAAAAAAATAAGCGGGGGCTAAGGGCGATTAGCCTCCAAAACTCTTGAAAAAGCCACCGTTTATGAAAAAAGAGCCACCATCAAATAATAATTCTACCCATGGGTCGTAGTGCATTGAAATCTCTGAACACAATAGGTGGAGATCGAAGTAGCCCTCGCGAAAGAAATTTTAATTTTTACACTGCTTTATACGGAAGATCATTCCATTATAGGGCTCGTTGCAGTTCACCTGCACTTGGCATTTGAGTTAATATGAAATTTGTGAACTGCGCTGGAAAGGTCATTAGTGTGTACAGTGCATTTATAAAGGTAGCATACATGTACATGTAGGCAGTGCAATACAGTTTTCAAGTGACTGTGTAATGTGTATATACATGTACTAAAGATGTGTATGTGACATTGAAATATTTCTATGTAATAGACCCACGCATGAAGCATTGTATTCATTCACACAATACATGTACATGTACATGTATATTTCAAAATAATATGTAGGTATTTACAATACTTACATGTACATGAAGGGAAAAGTAAAGCTTCTACATGTATCTACATGTACATGTATATTAGGGAGAATTTATTTTATGATGCTATTTTATGGACGATAAAATGTGTGAGCTGTGCATAATTTGGCATACACGTACGTACTTATGGAATTATTCATGATATATCTTTCCATTAGTAATATGCATTCATGTGCATTGATTTGGGTATGCCATACAATGTAATTACTTTTTTATCTGCATAGATAGCACTACATTTTAAAATTAATGATGCTTGGCATTTTTCTCAAACCATGTTTATGAAGGTTATCTGCATCCTAAATTGTTCTGCAAAAAGTGATAATAAAAATAGAATACATACATGTATCTTTACAATTTACAATTTACAATTATCTTTTATGCCTTTTGAAGGCTCCATATATTAAGTCACTGAGAACAAAGATCAAGTCTTCTGTTATTGCACAAAAATGTTATGCTCAGTCTCAATAATTCTCAATGTCTCAGCACATCACAGTTAAAAGGCAGACTGCAGTCCAACCTTGGTATTAAGATGATGATTTGTTTGAAAGTATAAAAATAAGAACTGGATGGTGAAAGTTTGCAAGAAATCGGACAAGGAATAAGAAAGTTATGGATGTTTGAAAAATGGGATCACTACATCCATGCGAATCTCAAATTGTCAGTTTGGTGAGTCGATTGTGATATACTGGTGGTCAACTCTCCTGTTCGCCGTACCCTAAAATATTAATTTGCAGTTTTCTCCTAAGCGCTTTTACCTTAGGGCACTATTCAAAATAGCATATTATTATACATGTAGGTCCTCAGAAAAGAAAAATATCCTACTGAGTAGTACATTTCTTTTTTTAAAATTACATTTTAGTCATTTTGTGTGTTGGAGCAAGTGGGGGAGTTGTCCGCCACTACGTCACAGTGACACTACCAATTCGGCCAATTTGAAATTCCCGTATGTATAGTGATTACAACTATCCAAAATTCATAATTTCCTTGTTTGTTCGATTTTGTTCAAACTTTCACCCATCTGCTTCTCTGATTTTTTTCCTCTTTCAGAACAATTTGCCATTAAGGTTGGATTTCCTTTTAATGATGAACCCTCTGTTTAACAAGTTACAACCTACATGTACTTAAATACACATAGATCACATACACATACCCCTGTCACCTTTTGACACCCTCCCATCTGATGTTCATTCTTATTCTTCCATTTAATTATTAAAAAAAAAAAAAAGAATAAGTAATTAAGTGTGTTATTGTTATTCTTATCAATTTCTTTGATTCTATACATTATACATTCATGTACAGCATTTTGCATTTTCACAATGTTAGAAGTAACTGGTTGTAACTATGTTTTTAGGTGAGGTTATCGGTGGAGAGATCGCCCTCATGGAAAGGACCAAGCCCCTCCCCCGCAGTCTGCCGCCCTCCTAACGGCACCTTGGTCAAGATGCTGAACAATATCGCTGAGGCAGCAAGTAAACAGCAACAGCAGCAGCAGCAGAAGGAGGAAGGGCATCACCACCAAGGTCCCGGGGATGATGTACCCTGTGCTATCATGTATCTTACCCTGGTTAGGGATTCAGACAGTGATGATGCCCAGGTAAATTCTTTGGTTCCAAAAGGCATGCGATTGAGAGAGAGGATGCTCGAATAGCCGTATGCAGTTTACTTTTGTGCTTAAAATGTTTCTACATAGATATTTCCCTTATTAAAATTTTACTTGATTAGTGCAGACCTGTTTGTAATAGTGTAAGGACCACCCAAGGGAACCATAGAGATCATCATGAAGTCTTTTGTGGATAGATTCTTCCCCATACCATTTATTTGGGAAACTGTGATGTGGCCAATGTAATAACAATCATTTCAAGATGACTACTACAACATGTTTGGTTATATTTGATTGTTATTAGAAAAAATCTTAGATTTAGAAGGTTAAGTGAGAGAGACCAAGAGAAATGAGAGTGAAAGAAGATAAAAGAAAGAGCAAGAGGAAAAAAGAAAACAATAAAATGATTTGATAATGGTGCCAGAGCAAAAAGGAAGGAAAGAGAGATAAAGAGCGATATTTTGAAAGGAGGCAAAGGAGTGCACATTTGCATTTCCCAATATGATTTTTTTTTTTGCAATTAAATCAAGATCTGTCCACAGAATGGTAGACAGATAGTTACTTTTGTTGAAAAGATAGATCCATATTGCAGGTGCATCTGTCTCCTAAACTATAACATATATATTTCATTCCTATTGCAACCCTCTAGGAGGTACTGTACAAATACCCTTCTTCTAGTGCATCAACCAAGTTCCAAGATATCAATGGTCTCTTCATCACACTGGGTGATATGCTCATGAACATCACTGGAAGCAAAATCACATGGTGAGGATTACTGATTAATTTAAGTCAGTTTTTATTTATTTATCATACTTTTGTATTACATTATAGGGCAAGTCCAAGGTAGGTCCCATATGTTACCAAGTATTATGGAATTGTAGTATGGAATCTTAAACATGAATCGACTTGAAAATATCATTTTACGTGATATTTTGTCTTGATTCAAGCTCTAGTAGTGCTTTCAGCTTGATACAGTAATCAGACACTATAATTTTGAGATATGGTCAGTAAGGTATGGGACATAAAATAGCTTGGACTTGCCCTGTAGTTTCTTGTATTATACTTCTTTGTAGAGAGAGGTACTGTACATGTATATAACAATTTGAATTGAAAATGGAAAGATCAATTTTGAAAGCAGGAAGATTGCTTTAGTTTAAAGTGCATTCATTGCAGAATGTTCTTAATGTCCTTGTTTATTATGCCTGATAAACTACACCTTTATAGTGTACACCAAAAATGGCTGCATATGACCAACCTAATTTGTTTTAGAAAAATGTTTCACTCCATGTTGGATCTTCCTTTACACTTCAATTGTGTAAGCATCAAAGCCCCAAACTATTGAATTGTCTCCTAAAATTGGATACTCTGTGAGGTTCATGTGCTTCCACATTTTGGAATCATATTTCATTTTTAAAAGAAAAACAAAGCTTCTACTCTTGCAAAGTTACAGTACTTCTGTATGCAGAAAGAAATGCTGTTTAATCTCTTTTGCATTGTATTCTCACAGTACATCTCTTGAAGTAGGGGAGGAGTTGGTGCATGTTGGCTACCACAAGTGGGGTTCCGAACTACTTGTCCTGGCCTTACCAGCTCGCTATGCCTCCAAACACACAGTGCAATGTATGGTCCAACAACTGGCCAGGTTACTCTGTTTCATGTTCCTCTCACTCAACAGGTAAACCTACAGGGCACCTTAAAGGTTTGCCACTTTACATTTAACCTTTTAGTCATCGAACTGCCCGGGACCGCCCGTGGACTTTGACCTGTGTAACACTACAGCAAATGTATTGTAGGAGATATTGGGCGCTGAAATTTTGTGTGTGCTATCTTTACACATGAGCCATTTAGAATTTGCATTGAAGCGATGCGTTACTGCGGAAAGATTTTGCATACAGCAGAGCGTCTATGCCGCAAGATGGTTTACTGAGACTGAGTTTAGTGAGTAAATGACTACAATAATCGTAATCCTCAGGTGCTAAATGGTTAAAGGCAAAATATATAAATCATTGTGTGTCCAGCAGAAATGCGTGAAAACAAATTTTGGTCAATTTTTTTCTTTTTATAGTTTTGTAGTAAAAAGAAAGAGAAGTAATATAAGACTTTACAAGCTATCACTGTTGATAGTTAAGACAATGAACAGATTGAAATGTTTTGTGTAGACATAGTCAAAGAAAGGTCAAAACTGTAAATTGCCTTTTTCTAGAAATGTACATCTGCTCTTGATGTGCATCCATTTGGACCCTTTGATATATGCTAATTTATTTGATTGAGACTAGAAGGGCATTAACACATATGTGTACTTTATAAAAATGTGTTCATACTCTTCCGGCTTTCAGGAGACAATATAATTACTTTGTAGTTGCCCTGAAAATCTCTAGGGTGAATATGTAGACAATGTAAATGATATTAATGTTATAATGATGTTATTGTCCCCGCCGAACGAAGTTCGCGAGGGGACTATGAAACGGGCTCCGTTTGTGTGTGCGTGTGTGTGTGTGTGTGTGTCCGTCCGTCTGTCCGTGTGTGCTCAAATGTTAGAAAATGCTACTTCTCCGTCATTTCTTGGCCGATTTTGATTCCGATTGTTTTATCTGATAGGGCTGGGTGGGGGCTTCCAAACTTCTACACAGAATTTTGAAATTCATTAATTATGCAAATTTATGCAAATTTATTCAAAATTGACGAAAAATGCTACTTCTCCTCTATTTCACATCGGATTTTGATTCCGATTGTTTTATCTGATAGGGCTGGGTGGGGGCTTCCAAACTTCTACACAGAATTCTGAAATTCATTAATTATGCAAATTTATGCAAATTTATTCAAAATTGACGAAAAATGCTACTTCTCCTCTATTTCTCATCGGATTTTGATTCCGATTGTTTTATCTGATGGGGCTGGGTGGGGGCTTCCAAACTTCTACACAGAATTTAGAAATTCATTAATTATGCAAATTTATGCAAATTTATTCAAAATTGACGAAAAATGCTACTTCTCCTCTATTTCACATCGGATTTTGATTCCGATTGTTTTATCTGATAGGGCTGGGTGGGGGCTTCCAAACTTCTACACAGAATTTTGAAATTCATTAATTATGCAAATTTATGCAAATTTATTCAAAATTGACGAAAAATGCTACTTCTCCTCTATTTCACATCGGATTTTGATTCCGATTGTTTTATCTGATAGGGCTGGGTGGGGGCTTCCAAACTTCTACACAGAATTTTGAAATTCATTAATTATGCAAATTTATGCAAATTTATTCAAAATGGATGAAGGTTCATAATGTTTTCATGTTTTATATTTCAGTTGTATACATGCATTGTTGGTATTCTCTTCTTTTGCATGCAGTAACATTATTATTTTATTCACTAAAGTTTTTCACTGAAGTTTTAAGGTTCAGGCTAGTTAATTTCCACAGATCTGCACTTCCGGCGGGGACATTTATTACGCATTGCGTAATTTACTCATTCACTTGTTGTTATAATGATGTGAATGTACATTTTCTCTTGCTTGTATAGGGCATTTTCAGAAATGAGGAACCACCAGAGATTAGACCATCTCTTTGCCCTCCTCCTACACCAAGTACTGGTAGACAGGAGTCAGCTAGAACCTAGGAAGAGGCATAAAGAAGATATCTTCCTTCAGATGCTGCCTGGTGTTAGGTGGCTCAATCTGCCTGATCAAGATAAGGTATGTCTGCTGTGAGCTGATTGTTCATACATAACCAATAGATAGCTTGATAACATTGAGGCATAAAGAATACATCTTCCTTCAGATGCTACCTGGTGTCAGGTGGTTTTGTCTACCTGATCAAAACAAGACATGTCTGCCATGTGAGCTAATTATTCATACATAGCTAATAGCTAGTCTGATAATATTGAAGCATGAAGAAGACATCTTCATTGAGATGCTATCTGGTGAAATGTGGCTCAATCTGCCTGATCAAAAGAAGGTATATCTGCCATGTGAGCTATACCTGTTTCATGTGAAGGAAACAACTACATGTAGATGAAACCTTGTCACATATAGTTGGCCTTCTCATGCTAATTCCTTACCATGATCTTGAATGTCAAAATTGGCAAAGCCTACATGTAAGCTGATTGTAGATTTGTAGGAATTTCACATGTTGCCAGATTGATTTCAAAATCCTTTATGGATGTACACAATTTTGCAACCGTTCCTTCAGAATATAAATGTAGCTAGAATGCTACATAATACTCTGTTTGATAGCTGTGCAAAACTCATCATGTTGCATTTTATTACAAATTTGAGAACTTCCTGCAGAACATAATAGCAGTGACTTTCTATCTTTATTTGGCACATCATATCGAAGAGAGAGAGCGACAAGATATTATTTTGATTAAAAAGCACTGTTTTTGATCCATGCATTGTACAATATTTGGTGTCCAATTTTGAGATGTGTCATCTTTTCTTTATATAATCTGTTGGATTTTAATTTGTACAGCTCAATGTTGACTGCAGCCTTAGTGAATTAGAAGCTGCTGATTTTGCAGACTTGGTAAGCACACAACTTATTGTGTAATAGTAAAACATTATATTTACCTTTTTCCATTGAGCAATTTGCAACTTGATGAATTTAGTCGTAGTACATGTAGTTTAATTGACTGTATTTGATAATTTGATAATTTGATAACCTCTTTACCACAAGGCTCTTGTAAGACAAGTTTTGTTCATATTAATAATATTTGTTGATTGTTGAAACTTATCAAAAAAGTGATGGAAAAACAATTAGGGTAAATGATTAAAATCAACCTGCATACTTTTATTGGTACATCAGGCAAGCATTTGTCATAGCTCAGTGGGCATTCATGTAGTCATCCTTTATAAAAGACAAATTGCTAGAACTTGAATAATGTGAACATATTTTGAAATGATGTTTGCTTTAGAAATTTATCATGAGGAAAGTACTTTAATCTCACAATGAAAAATTACTTTGCAAAGGAAGTTCAGAGAAATAGAAGTTTCAGAGTTTTGGCATCATGAAATGGACATTAAATGTTGAGGAGTTAAGAATAACACAGATAATTTCTTTCATTGGTCAAATTTGGCATCTTTTTCAGTGTGACAGACATTTTGACTACAGGAGACCGTATGTTATATTGGGGTCCTGCTTATTTTATAAGGTAAGCTTACTTGGTTGTGGTCAGAGGATTATAATGTAGAATATATAAATACATCTTCTTCAGTAACAGTATTAAAAAGTGTCGTCTGTTATCGTTGTTAAAAGCTTGCTTTGATGAGTAGTTTGACTGATTTTACCTTAGAATTTAGTCAAGATTTGGAATCAGTTACCCCAACTGAATTCCAATATTTCAGGTGAAGATTGTTGTAAAAAATGCTGTTCAAACTCATTTCTTCAGAATTGTTTTCAAGGATATTTACCTTTATGTTGTACATGTACTTTGTTGCAATGTTGTTTATTGTCTTGTTCTTACTTCTCCTCTCTCCGCCCTACCTTGAGCACATTAATTGTATTGTAGAGATTGGTGCATGAATTATTTTTTAATGAAAATGTTTATCATTGCTATTACTACTATTATTATCCTTACTATTATTCTTGTTGTTATCATATATTGTTATTACTATTATCATCATCATCATCATCATCAAAGTCATCATCATTAAAAGTGGATTCATAATTTCTGACCCCCTTCTTCTCTATCTTAGGGCTACCTTCTTGCCAATCACTTGCCAGTGGATGACCTAATGGATGTCCACCTCTACGTCCAGTACTACAGCCTGAGCTCACTGTCCACTCAGCAAGCAGTGGGTCAGCTGGTCATCTGGAGAGAAGTCTTCCCCACCCGCCGGGTCCAACCCATCGAAGCGCCCCACCCTAGTTACACTGAACCTCAGGGAAGGTGGTTCCTCTTAATAGTTGGCTTGGTGAGTTAGGCTGTACACTACTTCTCTTCTGAAAATGAGATTAGGGATTATAATGACATTTGTATAGTGTTGGCTCAATGTCCTCTATGTCCAGTACTACAGCCTGAGCTCACTGTCCACTCAGCAGGCTCAATGAATATGCTCTATGTCCTCTATGTCCAGTACTACAGCCTGAGCTCACTGTCCACTCAGCAGGTTCAATGAAAATGCTCTATGTCCTCTATGTCCAGTACTACAGCCTGAGCTCACTGTCCACTCAGCAGGCTCAATGAATATGCTCTATGTCCTCTATGTCCAGTACTACAGCCTGAGCTCACTGTCCACTCAGCAGGCTCAATGAATATGCTCTATGTCCTCTATGTCCAGTACTACAGCCTGAGCTCACTGTCCACTCAGGGATTATAATGGCATTTGTATAGTGTTGGCTCAATGAATATGCTGTAGACTGCACCTCTGTTAGTAAATTACTCAATAAATTTATTCTCTCCACAGAAACACTCTGTACTGTGTGTGCTCCTAGAAGCAGGAGGATGTGCCTCACCGTAAGTAAACTTCCCAGTCAATTATCTCTTTTTAGTGCGGATAGCGTATAGATATTTTTTGTCAATGCTCTCTTACCAAAGTTTGATCAGTCCTATATCGTACTTAATATAAAGATATCAACAATTTCTTATAGATCTGTTTGACTATTCTGACTACATCTCTTAGGTCTACTAGCATATCTCTTTGCGTTTGCATTACATAAAGGGTAATAACTGCTGTATAGGTTTTTTTATAAAATTAAGAGGTAAAATCATATTCCTGTGAATTATCTTGGCTAATCCCTTTTTATCCTCCTCTTGATAAAATCCATTACACTCTGTCTTATGATTTTGTACATCCAGAGCTGAAGGTGTTGTCTACCCTGATGAATTCTATGTAGATCAAAGCAGAGCAACTCTTCTTCATCTTGAAACTCTGGAAGTCCCAGCAGCATGTGAAGAAAGGTGAGTTTCTCACTCCATGAATATTATCCTGTTGAGGTTGTTCAAATTGCTCTGATCTTCCAAGGGGGATGGGTTGAAAGGTAAAGACTATGCATGTGTAATATAATATTTGCAAGTCTTTTAACTTGACTTAGGAAACCAGTTAAAGTTAGATAAACTCATATTCGCCAGAGAACAAAAAATTGACAGGGTTCTGTGATGTGCTTTAAAACCTTTAGAAATGTCCCTGTAGATGAAAATGAACCCTCACCAAAACAGTTTTTGTCTCGCCTGCGTAGTGGAGCGAGACAATGAGCGTCACTATTTCCAGGGATAAAATGTATGTAACATCATCATTATTGCTTAGTATAATAAAGCTGCCAGACCAAAGTTCACATTGTCATTTGCATAGCGAGATGCAGGCGAGAAAACGATTGGAGTTTGCCTTGTTCTAGGCCTTCTCAATGTATAGAAGTTATATAACATGATAGAGAACTTTACTTTAGCTAAGAGTTAGCCCATGGAAATATAAATAATTTCCCCATAATACTCACTTATAATTTACAGACTTGTTGTTTTCATATGGAATAATGATAATAATAAACCGTTCTTCTATAGTGCATATCACATTAAAGTATGTCTCTATAATCTCTATAATATGAATTTAACGTAATACTTTTTAATATGAAATGATAACAGTATGAGCGTACCACTCATTGAATTTCAATTGTTCACTTGATTATGTGAGTTGTTGTCAGCTTGTGATGTTAATAGTCCCAAAGTAAATTTTGAACTCGTCATTTCTTCTCTGTTCAGATTAAAAGTACCACCTATCCCAGCACTCTCCTGTGCAGACTGGCTCTTCCCCAGCCCCAGGAGGGGTAGCTTTGACAGCAGTGTTCCTCCTCGACCCCACCCCGATTCACCCATGCTCAGCAAGTTACATAGCCAGTCACAAACACCTCTCAAAGGTAAGTTGCTTCACTCTGAGGCTTAGAGGAAATCCCCCAGATAGGAAGTTAAATACAAATCCTGGTACAGGACAATCTAAACATGTGCATGTTAGAACCCATTGCACTTCTGGTAAAGAGTAGAATAAAAACCAAAATGTTTCACCCTACGAGCTAGCTATAGTTGTCATGTACAATCCATTTCTCTGCTTCCCTCTTACCTCTGCTATAAGTGGTTGAAAGAAGTCTTAAAATGCATACACCTCCAAGGAGATGAAATGAAGGCTTTGTTTCCCTTTTGAAGTCAAACTATGACCCATATTTATGAGATATATCATGCATGTTCATTTCAACTGTTCTTCTAATTATTACTTATCATCCTTAGGTAAGAAACCAGAGAGTCCTCACACACCCAACAAGCGATCCAGCTCCCCTACCCCACCGGTATCCTTTCTCTCTGTCAGCCCTAACCCCTCCAGGAAGCCAACATCCATATCCAGCAGGACCGAGTCAGACAACGAGAGCGACTCCACCAGCCCCCACAACTCCAGGACCAACAGCACCCAGTCCTCCCCCACCACCAGCAGACGCAGCGAGTCACGCAAGGAATCGGACGCTTCCATTGGATCAGTTGGCAGCAGTGAAATATACAGGGTAGGTCCATGTACTAAAAAATCCTTAACACTGCCTTGAGAATCGTACAGAGGTGATGTAGTAGACACCACTGCAAACTGAAATGATATGAGAATATTGTGTCATAAATCTGTATATTGTAGAAAATATGAATGTGAACTTTGCAATAATTGTTTAATTCCCCTTTAATAAAGATGAATAGAATTTCGTCTGCCTGATTAACAGTCTATTAATATTTTTCAATACATCCTCAATTGTCAGACAAATTCAGCTAAGGAATGTCGATGATGTCAATTTTAACCTTTTATTTGCCTGAAGTGCTTGATTAGCACATTTTGTGGCATGCCATGAGTGCTAGATGGCACAAAAAGCAGACACAAATTAACCAGATTATACTGTACACTGTACTGTACAATAACATTGTGTAATAGCCCATCTATTCTCAGTTGGCCACATGAAAACTCAACTTCATTATTACCTTTGTATAGGACTTCATACTGGAATTTTTAAAGCAATCTCCAAGTTTTGGGTTAAAACCACTCCTCAAGAAATATATGAGTGTTATTGGATAGCCCATAAAAGATGGAGTTGAGACAGAACTAATGTTCTTCAATGTAATTTGTTTATTGTACAGGCTGTACGTAGAGGACGTCTCATCCCTGATCCCTACTCCATGGGGGTGATGCAGAGAGCTCTAGAAGAGACTGCATCACCAGATTACTTCACAGCAACAAAGTGAGTACAGGTCAAAGGTCATGCAAGGTGCCATACTAATAGTTTATAGTAATGAATCCCATGTGTATGAAGCATGATATTCATTTCTGGTTTTTTGGAAGAAATAAGTTAGTGTCCACGCAACCTTCCTGTACATGCTCAACGTGATGCTTCTTGGCTCATCTTTTTATATTTTTTTGTTTTGTTTTACAGAAATGCTCTCACAATTTCCTCACAAATTCTGATATATATTTTGCATATGTCTTCAAAGTCTTCAAGAGCTACTATCTTTGGTTTCAATTGAAGTTTGTAGAGAGTTTTGGTGATTACAGAAAGTAAATTTTTCACAAATGCTAGTGAAATGTAATGATAAAAAAATAATAGCCAAGTAATGTATATAGAAAATTTATGAAATCAAGTTTTAATTCTGTTTATCCTTATCATCATACATGTGCTTATGCTTTTCAGTTCAATTGATTTTATAAATTTTTAGAAATGCATTACTGTTTTGAACAACTTGTGCAGCATGATAAACCATGCTGAATAGCTTGTAGATTGTTGTCTTGAAAGGTACACTTATTATCAAAGCCCTGACTTTCCTTTTACGAACACCTCCTACACTGTTTTATTTACGTTTTCTTCCAATTCCTCTGATTGTCCGTATGATGTAGACTGACCAGAGGGCGTGACAACACCCTGTTTCACTTTGTGCACCTTGACCCTGCAGCAGGGATCCTCATCACCCCTACAAGGTCAGACGTGGCCTTCCTAGGAGGGGTCACACACAGTCAGCTGGTAGAGAACTTTCAACAATGCTGTAAGGTGGTTAGACAACAACTTACTCTCCATGCTTGTCTTAGGGTGAGTTGAACTCCGTTCATTGTTGCTGTTCTCTTAGCAGTTGTCACTATTACCCTGACATGTTTCTATTTTATACATGGCAACAGTAACTTTTACATGGATATAGATATAGCACATTACTAGAATACTTCTATTCACTTTACCCTGTTATGTATGCCACTGGATTGGAAGAGTGCAAACAAGTGTGCACCATCTCCACTCTCCAGGGAGTATTCCTATCATAATTTTCACCGTTCACATGCATGAATGCTGGGCCTTGACTGAGGCAGTCACAATGGCTGTCTGCAGTCCTCAGAGGTACCTATTCTCTCCCTTTTGAAATCAACAAATGTAGATTTATATCGTTCAAAAAGACATGATGTGGCTAGTACTTCAACCACAGACCATTTGATTTTCTGTTAGTTTATTTATTGACTAGTCCACAATAGTAAAATACAAAGGAAAACTTGTAATACTGTTATTTCTCTTTAGATTTTCGAGTTATATACAACTCCCTCGTATTCTGGTAACTAGTTTCTAGAAAGTGTAGAAAATGGCAACTGTGCCGACAGTAATATGTAACCCTCTTGTAACCAGTAAACCATTATTTTGGTCATTACAGCCCAAAGATCAGCTGAGCGGTAAGACGGTAACAAGATGCGATGCGCTCACCGTTCTAAGAGAGTTTGGGATCTCTTTCAGATGTCATCCAGAGAACTGGCCAGAGAAGAAGCAACCACCCTCCATGAAATATTGGGTCGTTGGGTGAGTATCCTTGGAAAGTTCTGTTATCTCCTGCCATTGGCTCAGAGATAAGAGTGAACTGTTACATATATTGCAAAAATACTGGAAGGTACCATTATCATCTATGTTTCCCTTGGATTGTAATATTTGCCATGAATATGTTTTAAGTTGCATACCATATGATAAAGGTATCACTAATTAAAGTTGCAGTAATCTAAAAGACAGTCATATTGCCTGAATGATTCTGATAGAGGCAAGATGAAGATCACTGAGCTTTAACCGTTTGAATACTAAGCTACTAAGATAACTGGGGGGTCTATTGAAATGTGTGTTATATGGAAACCAAATCTCATTCACATTGTTCAATGTTTTTCAATGCAGGAGATTAATAAAGGGTCCAAGGGGAAACAAGGAGTGCTATGTATGCTACCATGACAGCACCACACAGAACACCCTGGAACTGGCTTTCAAACTGGTGTTTGGTGTTGGTCCATGATGCAGGACTGTAGAACGTCCATCAGCTGTAGTGTCTCTCATGCGAGGTTACCATTACAATGGTCGAAAACACTTATTGTCTCCCAATCTTTGGGAAGAATGTGAGATCTCTTGCCAGTGTTTTGTTTCTTCTGATGTTGACATTGAAATGTTAATTCTGTGTTGGTACTGCTTTACACTGCCTCACAGATATGTGACAATGTAGTGGTGTGGTGTAAGATTACAGTGGTGTTTTCAGTATTCGATACCACAGAATTATTCTGATGTGCTGTGTCAGAAAATTACACAAAGGTATGTTGTGATAAAGACTTGCACTGCTGTACAAATGTCTCAGAATGACACAGGTGTGCTATATCAGAGAATTACGCCAGCAGGTTGTGTAACAATATAACTCCAGTTTGCCATGTTTCAGAATTAAGTCAGTGGGCTGTGTCGCAGAATTGTACCAATATACTAGGTACAACTAATGAAATAACACCAAAGTGCTGTGTGAAGTACAGTCACTACTTCATAGTGGTTTGTCATAGGATTACAATGGTGTATAATATTGCTTGATTTACATCATTATGCTTTATAGTCACAAGATTACATCATTTTGCTGTGTCATAGAAATATGTTGGTGTATCCTATCCAGAATTCCATGATAGTGGTTCATATACTCATACACTACTGTATTATTTTTTGACACAAGAAAAAAACTGGAGAAGCACCATAACTCTACAGGATCTGGTGTTGATTGGTGAACACTGGAGTTTGTTTTGAAATATTGACTTATTGTGGTTCCCTGGCCAGTAAATATTCTCATGACTTCATTTAAACAATTCTCTTAAGAGGACAATAATTCTACAAAAAATTAAAGCTCTGTCTTTATTGTTTAAAGCAAATTTTGCACAGTAGATTTTCTTAAATACTGTACCATGCTGGGTATGATTTCTATAGAGTTTTTTCTATAGAGTTTTTTTTTTTCAGTTTTATATGACCTATGTTGCAAGCTACAGTAATCACTGAGTTACAGAGGATTCAATAGATGTGCTACAAGCAATAATTGATGTCTGATAAATTTGACTGTTGTATCTGATCATTGATGAATTGTGGTCTTAGTGCAAATAACTCTGATAAACTATGTTCAGTAAAATTCAGGGTGGTCCATAAACCAAAAAATTCAGACATGTAACATTGGAAATTGGAAGTTGGAAGGAGTGTGAACTGATGTGTGCAAACCCTTATGGTCTCTTACAGTGTGCCCTTTATTGGGCCCTGGAAGCTTTAGTGTTCTTAGATGCTCTCTGATGCAGTCTGAGCCATATTTAGAAGCATTTTCAAACACATTTTATGACTAATGTATCTGAACTAATGTTACTTGAGAATGAATTTTCACAGAACTGAGATAACTTTTAACCTGTACTAGCTGATTTTCAAACCTGTAGGTTAAAAATTCAAACCTGTCGTTGTTACATGTTAAAACCCTCCATGGACCACTCTGAACATTATCTGGATAATAACTGCATGTAGGTTTCCTCATTCATGAAGCATTGGGCATTATTTGTATATATGACATGTTGTATTCACATACATACACATGTATGAAGGTCCAGCCACCTGCATTTCTATCTCATGAATATGATGTTGTTACTCTGTCAAAGTGCAGAATCAGACATCTCTCATTTTGATGCAGACTGTGATAAGGCACAATGTTTAATTTTTTGCAAAGGGACTCATGTTGCTCTCTAAAATGAAACATATACTTACATGTCATTAAAAAAAACATAAGTTTGTGAGAAACAACACAAAAAAAATTAGGTTTTTGATAAATAAGTTTATATGTGAACTCACAAGGGTTATCTTGTGCTGGGACCACTGAATTATATTACAATATGGTGCTTTGTGTGGTGCTTTGAATAAACTTATAATTTGTGAATGAATGTGCGAGAATATTAACAGAGTTCAGAGAAATTATGTTCTGATTGAAAGGTGGGTCTTAGTTGAGGGATATGGCATTAATTGAGATGATTTAAAGATAATTGTGGAATAGATGATTTTCACTCAAAACAGCACAGTGATGTTCAATATGGAATAATTTCCATTCCATTTATCATTGTGCATTTCAGGCAAATTAGAATGGGTGCAGGTTCACAGGAACTGGAAGTAATACACTGATGCCCCCCCCCCCTCCCCTTGTTATTCAGGGATGTGTATTCTTGAGGAGCTCAACCCAGAAAATTAATTTTCAGTATGTTTGATGTTAACTGCCAAAAAACATGTTTTTAATGATGCAGGATATAAAGTACTTGCATAATTCTATACCTTGATTGCAGATTAAAGAATATGTACTTTTGTGATGTTTTTCTGTTTAAGTCGAACTAAGGCTGATGGGGACAGCCTTGAGGAGGGCTTTGAATAACTAGAAATCCAGTTTCACCCATCACGGGTTTGACTCGGTAATAAAACTTGTTTTATTTGCAGATGCCCATCTTTTTCTCAATTTTGGGTTCTTTCTCTCGTATATATGCCTCTCTACTTTTGATATTAATTTCCTTTTGGTTTTAGAAATTATGCTTTATCCTCCTACAAGATATCATTGGCATGTTTTTCAAATGTACGTTTTTTCTACTTTAAGCTATGTGACTATTCTTACAGTGCTCTTTGGGATTCAGATATCAATCATATTTTGATGATAAACTTCAATCAATCTCTTTTCGTTGACCTTTGAAGCACACACCTGAAATGTCTATTATTTTCCTGAACCTTGCTTCTGTCTGGCATCATAGTTGGTTTTTTTTTTTTTTATTGTACGGCTGTTTTTTTTCCTGACCTGCTCTCATAGATTATATTCATCCTTGAGAATAAGAACAATAAGAAACAAAGTTATGTTGTTTTTTTCACCTTTACTTGACAATTGCTGTTGCAGCACGAGCCTTTGTGTTCCTGTTTTTAAGAAGGTACCGTCTTACGGTGTGTTGACAATGTTACACTTGAAAATTGTGTTACCAGTGTACCTAGTATAGACACTTATATTAAAGGATTATCTGACTATGAAACCAAAGGTAGAAGTAACCTGAATTATATTTATTACATTATTCTTGTCAAAAGTACTTTCAGGAGCCTATGTACTAAGTAGTAAACAGTACATGTGATGAAAAATCTCAATATTTGTTGTTACATCTACAGAGACATAACAAAGAGTTTAAATGAGGATTGTGAATTATGCTATTAGAGCGCACATAAGTTATATGATTTTTCGCATTAACACTCGTATTATTAGCTCAGTTGAACTTTAATGGTAAAATTTGTTATCTAATTAAGGTTGGGTTATTTTATAGTGACTTGACTTTGCTCTTAACTTATCCAACAATACTTTGCTTCTTAGGCATTTGCTTATTATAAACCGAGCTGCACTTTGACGAGTGATTTGATTACATGTACTCGGTTCCATTTTATGCCATTTATATTATTCAGTACAAATTTATTTATATGCACATACAGTATATATGACATATTTTTTATATTATGTATGATTATCTTATTGTATCATCTCTAATTACACAAAGGCAGTCAAAATTGCCTCCAAGTGAATCTAGTTTGTGATGTGTTTCTTTTCTGTTCAATTATATTTGACGCTTGCATGCAGAGAGAAGTATGGACTTTGTGGTTGTATGTCTTAGAATGTCAAGGTTTTGTACATATGAGAAAGTGATACATCCTGGTTGGTGGCAGGAATGATGGTGACGAGATGAAGGAACAGAATTATCCAGACTTGATAACATGTATTTGCAGACATGATAGTGTGCAGGAGTTCCTGTAAGTTAGAACAATGGACAGTACTATATGAGCTGCAACAGAATCATATTGAAGTTTTGGGAAAAATATGTAGCTTGTGTGGCAAAGCCAAATGTTGAAAGATATGGCAATTTAACATGCCATCATTTTCATTTGACATATAAAATAGATTAACTTGGAACAAAAATTACTTGGATGGCTTTAAGATCACAGGAATTTCCATAATGAAAATAAATCAGAGATTCGGGGATGTTTGAATTTGAACTGTGGATGTTCTTTTTCCTTCAACTTAAAAGCAAAAAAAAAAAAGAAGCTGAATCTCAAACAGCAATACTGCTCCTGATCACGGATAGACATGTATTGCTTGTACTTAAAGAGAGAAAGAAAAGGGGTCCACTCGCTATTCATAAGGACCGCTATTCATAGAAAACCGTGATTCATTTAACACACCTCATGAATAGCAGCCCTTATGAATAGTTATGAATAGTGGTCCTTATGAATGGCGAGGTAATTTGTCTGTGGTTTGCTTGCTATGTAGAAGGACCGTTATTCATGCAAAACCGCTATTCATTTAGTCACGCGTTATGGATAGCGGTCCTTATGAATAAGTGGTCCTCATGAATAGCGGTCCTTGTGACTAGCGAGGTTACCCCAAAGAAAACAAATGGTTTGAAAGAGGTCTAAATAATTTTGAGAACATTTTTCATGAAAGTTCATTGACAACATGACAGCAGATGTTGAGACAGTATCTACACATACAGCAAAAAACTAGAACTCACCAACTGAACATTTTTTTCTGATTCCACTGATTTATTCCCTCAAGTAATGCCAGCATTACTGCACATCATTTGCTGGCATGCAATTCGAAGCATTTGCGGCATTGGTATAGGAATACCATTAAAACATTTATACCAATATGCTCCTGGCTGGCTGCCGTCAGGGATGGCCAAAACTTTTGCCATACCCCTACAGCATGCATGGACCATGCTTGAACAATAAGCTTGAGATAACTCATACTGAAGTCAATTGAAAATGCATGTACAAATATCAAATCCTCTCTAACGGGCTTAAGGGCCATATCATGTTTTAGCTGCAGGCTACTTGGGATCTTCATTTCGACTTCATTTCAGTTAACACTTACACTATGTTCCTCACATCGTCTAGTTTGGCTTCAAAGAAATGTCATTATCAGGAACACAGCTACATGCGTGTATAAACTCTCATTGTAACAAGTTAATTTTGCCTCCGGTCCCACTTCTTTGTATTCTATTGTGTTTAATAGAGCTTTGATATAACAAGGTTTCAACGATAAGGTAATTCAATTGGTCCCAAGGAATGTGTAATAACATGTTCCACTGTAGAGTATAGACTATCAACATATCTACATTTACATGTACATCTGTGTTTCAAACATATAAATGTATAACAACTTTTTAATGCAAAACTCAGAGTTTAGTTACATTTTTTAAATATTTCCAAAAGTTATAAAAAAAAAACAACTGAAAAATGTATGTTTACAAAAACAGCAAGTCTTCCTTCATACATGTATATAACACACAATGGCATAACAAAATATCCCTAATTATGTACGGGTAATATGTTTCTACTAGTATTCTATATGTTCATGTTTTTTTTCACTGCTTACCATTTTACATGAATATTAAATATCTTGTACAGGGGACCTGCCTCGGCTTTAACATTGCAAATGCAAATCCATAAAAGGAAATTTTGCTATGTAAAAAAAAAAAAGATTTTCAAATACAAAAAACTTCCATTCATTTTAAGTGGGGAAAAGGGAACAAGAAAACTTGTAACAATCTTTTTTCAAGTCTTCATACAAATAATTTGTGTACCTCTTTACCATATCACAAAATGACATAATCAGTTACACACTATGTATTTTTTGGGACCTGCCCTTGCTCAAACATGATGATACACAAAGAATTATATAATTATTCTTATCATATATACAACAGGAGCATATTTTATTCTTATTTTACACGTTCTTCAAATGATTGTTGGTAATTAATTCCTGGAAAGGACTCTTTTCCTAGAAAATACTCAAATTCAAAAGATGAAGAGGATGGTTGACAGAGAAAGGTTAAATAAATAAAGGGCCACTTTCTTCCTTTCAAACGAACAAGCTTTTTTCTTCTTAAAAAAAAAAAAAACTTAAAAATGACAGTTCCTTTCCTCTTCATTTTCCTTATCATACCGTACACTTTTGAATTGGTTCCTTCCCAATTGAGAGTAACCAACAGTCCTTTTAAGGACTTTCACCACAAGGTGTTTCACTAAATCAGAGATGATTGCTAACCACTCTATCATGGCAATCAACATGATCATAGTCACTTAGAAATTAAACCGTTATTGAAAGAAAATGAATACATTTCATTTTGAAGATGCGACAACAGAACATACATGTATCAGAAAGATGCATAACCCAACGATGTCAAAGAAACTTTAAAAAGACACTTTAAAAAAACCCTGCAAGAATTCATTTTTGGGGTAATTGCATGCTGTGGCAGTTCATTTAGCATATTTCTACAACTTATCATTACCCAGTACAAGTACCTTAATGTCTCTAAAATATTGGTATAACAAAATTAGTATGGCGCATAAAAACTTATTTCAGTATTCATTTCACTATTCATAAAAACACAAGGTTAAAGGTATCTATCGTTATTACTTCATGTCGACAATGCTATAGTGACTGTGAGAATATGACCTTCAGATGCGTTTTTCTATTTTTTTTTTATTTCAAGTACACTACATAAATTCAAAAACATTTTCTACATAAATGCTCAGTTAGGTACATACTTAAGTTTTCTCATACATTTGCTATTAAAGATGATTTGTGTTATGAGCATTTTTTTCTTTCCTAACAGAGCACTGTGTTCCCATTGTTCATTCAAATTTATAAAACAACACAAGCCTTATATACCAGTCTAGAGAATATTCTGATGTATTTGGTCACTGTCTCACTGACATCAAAAATCAAGTACTGTATGTAATGTGGAGGTAGTAAAGTCTCTGAAATTGCCAAAGTACATGAAAAACTACAAAAGTATAAAAGCATTTTCAGAACTGTCTATCCATCCACAATATCTACATATATGTCTCTTGAATGTACACAAGCAAGATTTATTATCATCTTATATTTGTCTACTTGTCATGCTTGTTCTATAAGTAACATTCAGACCTCAGACCTCAGATACACATAACTCTATTCTCAAACAATACAGATGTATACATGTATATATTTCTTTTCAAATATCTGGTACCGTACTCATTTCTGTAACAGCAACACCTTATTGACCATCAAGGAAACAAAATTTGTAGTATTTCATCAAATATATGTCATAACATACAATCTATAAAATATGGATAAATTCCTCACAACACAGAAAGATGTAACTCGGTTACCAGTACCTCTTTCTTTGGATGAGGTGTACAAGAAATTATAAAAATCATCTACCATTAGATAAATTCAATGCATGTAATTTTTTCTAATTTTTTCTATTTGATATTTTTTTTAATAATTTTTTTTTTTATTGGATATATATTAGGCCTACATACATAACATTTCCTTTAAAAAAATAAAACATATCAGAATCAAACACGAAGTAATAATACTTGCACACTACAATACTTTTTACACTATAAGTAAAGCTAACATGTTCAATCATAAAAGTTAATGTATTCTATATTTTTTTTTGGTCTTTCTTTCTTTTCATTTTTTTTTTCTTTGATATTTTCGTTTTAATGAAAACGTTTTTTGATGGATACATATAGTAGTACATGCATTTCATTTCTTTGAAAAATAGGATATGTCAGATATAAACATACATGTAAAGTAATAATACATGCATACTACACTACATTACCTGTGACATAATAGTAAAGCTATAATTTTGATAAGATTGTTGAATTAAATGTCTACCTTACTTCAATGTACATGTAACCTACAGTTTTCATGTATACCTCTTCTTTTCATTTTTGTCTTTACAATTTTTTTAGTTTTTTGGTTGTTTTGTCTTTTTTTGTCTTTTGTCTTTTTTTTGTCTTTTGTAATATTTTTTTCTAGTAATTTTTTTTTTTCATCTTTTGTATTTTTTTTTTGTTGTTGCTGATATCATTAATTTGGTGATGTGCCATATTTCAAAGTGCTTGCATGGCTTATTACTACCTTAATGTGTACTGTACAGTTGTTATAAAAAAAAATTGAAAATCTTAAGAGCAATGATGTGTTTATTAAAAGGAAATAAAAATTCCTAAAGGGGACGGCGAGCTCAAAAGGGCATTTTTTCCAGGAATAGGGCCCCAATAGCACCAGTGTCAGCTCGATCACTGTGGGCTCTGCTGCAAAGGACGCCAGACAGGACATCTGGCCGAACCTGCCCGTTTTTTGCCCGGGTGTCTGCCGGCACCGACAAAACTATTGATCATCGACCAAAACTTGGACAGTGTCCGCCCTTATGTCGAGCGGGCTTTGCCGGCGCCCATCAGTAAACAAATGGGCGGCAGACGATTTCTGATCACTAGTGTTCAAAGGGCTCCTCCAAAGCCCCGTCCAATATGTGACAGGGTAGATTGCAAGCAAAAAATATGCTCCATTCCAGGGTGGAGGGCGGAGCAAAATTTGGCGACTTCCTGGCGATCCTCAAATTCGGCCAAAGATGCAGGCTTAGAGGGGAATGATTTTCTGCCGCCTATTTGTTTACTGATGGGCACCGGGCAAAGCCCGCTCGACATAAGGGCGGACACTATCCAAGTTTTGGTCGATGATCAATAGTTTTGTCGGTGCCCGCAGACACCCTGGCAAAAAAAAAATGTATGCTTGCCTATTTCTGGAAATAAGACAATGTACACAATTTTGAGCCAGCTACTACTAAAGGGCAACTCCTTTAAAATATATCAAGCCATTGATATTTCCAATTCAGTTTAGCACAGGCATGATTTTGCAATACATAGGGCATGCTTCCTGGTTTATATACTTCAGTCCTATACATAATAATCTGCCAACTCAAGCGCTCATAACCAACATTCTTATTTATAGATGTATCTAATCAACGGCCAGCTGCAAAAAGTCATATAAATTTTTTAATATAATCAAAATTTAGTTCTGGTGGAGAAAAGAATTGGAAAGAAACTTGTTGAAGATTCTCACTTTTATAGAAAAAAGTACATGTGTGAGATATTCTTATGTTTCATCCTGATCTGTGATGATCATATATTAGGGTAAATGTAAAAAGGAACTCCAAACTAAGGCTATCACTCATCTCTGGCTGCATCTTAACTGTACCATACAGCAGTTTCAAACAAGTTCGTACAAATTTGTGAACACACACAGCTGTCCATTGGTTTTATACATGTTTGTTGCCTGAGGGAATTTACATCCTGGCCAGAATCAACATTATTTTTCACCATTATTCCTTTAATATTGAAAAAAAAACTACTTTCACAGCATGTTATGATTATTGGTAGCTTCCTATTTTATCAACTACAATCAAAGAATCAGACATATGTTCTTGGGACCTTACAAAACCTATACATCGGATTTAACTCTTTGTCCACTTTGGTTGATTAACAGTGGGTTGCCAGAGTCAACTACTGTCACACATACAATGTAAATGGAACATAACATGCATACTCAAAGCAAGTCTAGAGTTTCAGCCTGAAGCAAACGAAGAGTTAAAGGAAGCCCTTTGACAAAACGGGGACAATTAGACTTGTGTCTTAGGTATGGTTCTGGGTGCGTTATGTTCCACTAAAGAGGAAAGAGGGAAAATTCCTGACGACAGACTTGGATCTTTTGCCACATCATAGTTCCTGGCTGGATCATCCTCGCTGATGACATGGTGAGTGGCCTGACTACCAGGATCAAACTTCTTCTTGGGAGACTGGCTACCTTCTGCAGGCATGTCTGGAACTTGAGAACCTGCATCACAGTCCCCATTTAGGAAAGACTTCAAGGGTTGGGGCACAGACAGCGGGCCACCAAGGGATGAATCTTGTGGCAGAGTATATTGTGGGTGGACAGTGTCATGAGTGACAAAGTTACGTGTTTGGGGTTCACCTGTGAAATAAGAATAGCCATTTTATATCCACTCATTTATTTCCAATATCTTTTCAAGCAATTAGAACTTTAGATATCAGCAACATAACAGCACCAATGCATATGATAACACTAAGCTTAAACTTGCATGGAAAGCCAATCTAAAAATGTAAATATCTTAAATATCCTTTTTTGTCTTCATTGATGAACTACACATAGTTGTAGTAATTAAAACTTTCTGACAATACGTTGGAAATTGTAATAAATCATTTTATCTCCATGACTGAATCAAAGGAATTTGAAAACATAGGCCTATGCATTTCCAACATACACTATTTGAATAACATTAATTACTTGTAGATCTGTATAAGGTAGTATAGTGAAATGTAATGGCATGTAAAGATCTAAAATTACAACCAGACTTTAAAATCTGAATAAAAGTTTTCCTATAATTTTGCTTAAAAGTATTAAAAAATAATTCTACATCCTCATGCTTTTGGTTCTGCCTCTATGGAATAAAAATTTTCTCATTTGCGTCTTTCCTGCGTTTTTACATGCTATCCCGTTTCACTATTAAAGCTACCTAAATGTCATCTTTGCATCTTTGTACCTGGGGTGTAATATATATAATTCTTCTGAATATATTGTTTTCACAAATATAACTGGTTTTCATGAAAGTTTTCAATCTCAACACATTCCATGATTTTCTCTTGTTTACAACACTTGGGTGTAGAACTTTAGCATACTACAAGGCATAAAATACATCTCTAAGTTACTTCTACTTCCACAGCTTATTAACATGTCATACATGTAAATGTAGGTTGCAATCCTCAAAGGTGTGCTTTCTATACACATTTCCAGACTTAGAACTCACATATTGCAAAAGTATCAATGTAGCTTGATGATATAGAAAGCAAGGATAAAATTTACTTTCCAGTGGGAGCTACGTTTTGCATTGATTACTGCCTTGCAAACTTGAGGGTATTTCTTTGATTAACTGAAGGAGAAATAAACACTAAAAATTCACTTCAGCATTCTTGCAGACCTTTGACTAGGAATGTAGTCCTACTGTTATTATCAATTGAACAAAATTCAAACATAAATAGTCTTCACTAAAATCCATGCATTACATACCTTGGTCGGGATCCACTGGACAACTGGACGAACCAGATCTGTGACCGTTTGAAAAAAATAAATACTTATGTCATCTGAAGGCTCCTTGAATATTACACTACAGTATTATTTCTCTAGACTACTAATCATACAAAAACTACAAACTCTGAGTTTGCCCTAATAATGATTAATAAATTTATAATTTCAATCATGGGGAATTAAAACTATCACACCAAGTAACCCTGGGTGGAATCAGAAAAATCACATTTAATGTTAAAAATATTTGGATTTTAAAAAAAAGTATGTTGCAGATTTATGGACACTGAGATCATGAATGATAAAAAGAACGTCACTGACAATTATTAGTCATGACATTTGATATGCCATACATGGATGACATCTTCATTTATTGTGTACTAAAATACACAAAATTCCTTGTTTGTCTTTATGATGGAATAGACATACTTTTTCTGGCATATTATGGGTGAAATAATGTTAAAAAGATATGAAAATACATGTATATCTGTTCTAAAAGAGAAATGAGAAAAGGGCCATTTTAAGGGATTTTATTTACTCATCTTTATGACAAAAAACATGGTTTGATTTGGTTCAACAGCATTTCATCATTGCTTTCTTATTCCTTCCTTGTCCAATCTCAGACATTCACTAATCTCTATTTTTTTTCTGCTTTCTCTCACATCAATACGATAAAGGGCCAAATTCCACTTGAATTTTACAGCATTTGAAAAGCAGAAATACCCTCCAACAAGTAGTCTATTCAAACCCTACTGGAGCTATCCAATCTTTGTTTTTTCTAACAGCTGTGGGCCTGTGGGTCAGAATTAGGACACTTGGTTGAATAAATGTACATATTTGAATAATATTTTCACTGTTGCTAAAGGTCACCAACCACCCTTAAAAAAAGAATTGCATAATGTTAGAAGACATAATCCCATCCCCCCACCAAAAAAACAAAAAAATGAATAAATAAATAAATGAATAAATAAATAAATAAATAAACACATAAATAAATAAGAAAATAAAAATAAAACAAAACAAAATGAGACTTTCCAGTGGTTAAGGGATGAAAACATAATTGAAAAATAAAATCCTATCAAGGCCTGCATGGAAGTTAACTCAGGACTTACATGTAACTTCCAATGTGCACATGGGTTCATTGATTAATCTGTTCACATGCAAGCACTTTACCCTTGTAAATTTTGGCATTCAAACTTGAATATCTCTTTTCAGAAGTACAGTTAACTCTGCATAAGTCGACCTTCCATAAGTCGAATAATCGCCTTAGTCGAAGCAATTTTTCAGAACAGAATGAGCAAAACATGTGTTTTTTACCTCTTCTAAGTCGAATTTCGCCTAAATCGAACAGATTTCTGTGGTCCCAAGAGATTCGACTTAGGCAGAGTTACCTGTAGTACTTTTGAAGCTAATATTATGAATACAGTATTGGAATTGCAAACATAACAGAGCACATTTTGGGGGTGATTGGTTCCCCTTCAAGTTCAATGTTATGAAATTAAAGTGGAGTTCATACTCATTTCCTGGTGATTTCAGATGTGAAGATGGAGGAACAAGATCCTGTAAAGACCAATTCCTTTCCCCTAAATCAAAGAAAAAATGTACACAAAAGAATGATTTAGCTACACTTCCCCATATTCTCAAATAAAATAAAAAGAAGAAGAACAAAATATCCATGAATGCTAACTTTGGCAGTGTACTCATGTCTACCAAATCATGTGGCAGATAACATTTATTTGCAGTTTTGAACATTCAGTGAAAAGTTTCATTTTGATTCTAAAAGAAATGATTTCCCATCATTACTAGAACTAAAGGCTATCTCCAGCATAGGAATTCACTGATTGTTTTGCCTGTAGCTGAATGAATTCAGTGTCTGACATTGTATTCAGCCTTGATATCAACTGTTACTTTATCTTTGTCTTTAATATATACATTTCCATGGTGGTAACTACTTTCAATTAGTGTCTCTCTTGAAATTTTTTTGTTTCTTTTCAAAATTCAAAGTAACATTTATTTTACTTAAATCATTTTTGCTCCCAAATCTTAAATATAAATAAAATAATATGTACAGAGTATCATGAATATGATTCAATAACACAGTGTAATGCAGGGAAGAAGGCATAAAATCCTATGAAGCAAGGAGTTTGGTATGCATGAATGATTGTGACTGGACTTACCAGAGGGGCCTTGTCGTTGATGGTCAGGGTTTTTTTCACCTACACCTCGTAAGGGTGCCATCTCATAGTCATTATGTGCACGGGGAGGCACACCTACATGTACAGTAGGTAAAAACACAAAATCAAAAAATGAAGTGATTTAATGAAATGCCTGTACTCTAAAAACTTGATGTAATTATCATCTCCTTTCAGTAGCAAAGAAGTAATTAGCTTTTGACAATACCTCACAAATGTTCTAGATGTTTCATGAAATTCATGCTTTCATTGTATTGTCTTAATAACAGGTGATTTCTCTCAACCAGAGACAGGTCAATTTCCTTTAACAAGATACAAAATAACGTGGATGACGTTTTGCAATTTGTGTCTGTTTTTTTACAAGACATTTAAATCCTCATCTACTTTCAAATACTGATTAAAAAAAATACCTTTAGAAACTAATCGAGCAGCCACAATTTTTGAAGTAAGTTAAAAACTTGTCTCAAAAAATCCTATTTTGGAGTGTAAATTTCACTGTAAAATTTATATAACTATGTTATATATATTGCAATGTGTTTATAACACACTTACCATTTTCCTTTTCGTTCTTTCTTATGCAAAGGACGATAAAGACGACAAATGCAACAAACAGAGCAGCAGCAATGGATCCTACAATCAGCACAACAACCAAAGCTAAACAAAAATAACAAAATAAGATAAAACTAATTAGTGTGTTAAGTATTGTTTGTGATGAATACAATCTTTAAATATCACAAGCATCACCCATCAATCCTAAGATTTCAGTTTGAATGATTCAGCCACATATCTTGAAGAGATGATTTTTTTTTTCTCTCTAAACAAGATTAAAAGATGTAATTAAAGAAGACTGTCAAATTGTATGGTAAAAAATGCATCTATTAAAAAACCATAGCAGTTTCAGCATCTGAATTTGCAAATATCATATTCCGTTTGAAATAGTGATTTAAGTGCAGCAGGGCCTTACCCACTATACTGAAAGTTTCTCCTGGGGTAAGTAAAAACATACAAATAGAAAGAAGATAACTCAAAATGGTCTTGAGAGGTTTAAAAATGTAATAAATCCTTACTAATTCGAGGTTTTGGTTTTACGACTTTTCCAGATGTAGCATTTTTCAGGAGAGGTTCTGGAGAAGCTCCATCTACTTTTGGTACAGGAGATTCTGTTGAAGGATCTAGTTGAGGAAATGGGCCAACAGGTGGTTGAGGTCCTGGAGTTATTCTTGGTCCTGGAGTTGGATCTGGTTGGACATAGCAATCCTCATTGGTAGGGTCTGTCATGTCGGCTTCAGTGCATTCCACACAGACATTGTTCTCATCATAATACAATCTGTTATATATGTGAAATAAAGCAAATGGAACTTTAGAGCACAATCCAATCAAACCTTTAAAATGAAAACAAGAACAGCAGCCTTTATATTCAGATTGTCTTTACACACATTTCTAATTTGACAGCTATCAATGAGGAATAATTCTAAAAGGAAACAGAATAGTGATCTTCATAGAGTGGTGTTCATTCTACATGAATTTCATCTAATGCAGGTTTCGATAAGAGACTGCTTAGAGGGAAATTTAACGGCAGATTGTGGATGTTATTATGCTGCGAGAGGGAACTGTGTTCGGTACCTGATGACGCTGTAGCCCCGCGGAGCTCAAGCTTTGGACAGACTGGTTGCTGCGCAACATGCACGCTCAGCCTGAGCTTGAGCTCTCATGCAAGTTTCAGTCGGCTTCGTGCAGTCCGAAATGTAATTACATTAGTCTGACGGACATGTTCAACGCAAAAACTTTGTGTACGAGTGAATGGGGCTTACGCAATTCTAACTTTCCCCATGGCCGCCTGGTGGCATGTCCCTTTAAGGGAAACAAAAAAGGACAGTTTTTATAGAGTGACGGTTTTTTACAGACAGATGGTGTTTTCTGAATAGTAGTCTTCGAAGTAGATTGAGGGGTTGATTACAGAGCCCTTTTAGCATTATGTCGCTGTACATAGAGTGAATGTCCTTCTGGTTCATAATTTGACTGTGATATACACCCCTGTAGACATATGACCTTAATGTCCACAATGCAGCATACATATAACTTCCTACAACATCAACAAACCTCAGCATAATCAGAAGGCAATATTACTGTAGCCTTTTATCAAATGTCACAGCTTGTATATTATGCTGAACATTCTCAAAATTTAAAGTGTGGCATCAAAGCGAACTTAAGTTTACCCTTTCTGGCAATTTCCACACACTGTGTTTCTTCGTCGAGTGCAGGTTCTTTTCACGATGGCGCGTGGGTCACACACCAAACATGGCTGACAGGTCAATATAGCAATAGCCTCGTTGCTTTGATAGTAACCATCTTCACATGGTGTGCAGTGAGCTTCCTGCCCTTGACCATGTCCACATCGCTAGTAGAAAATAGAAACAATCATTATCTTAACTGATTGTCATGAGCTTAATGAAGATAAATCTTTTTTTAGTTGTTTACTACAGCTCTATACACTCTACGCTGCTGTGACAATTTCCTCCTTCACTGAAATATCAAGGAGCTCCTTGGGAATATTTTGTTTATTTTGTTCTCAATATGACTATTTGTATACATTTTACATTGTTCATTGTTATTGTATATCTATTTTTTGGAATGTACATACTCTGTATTGTTACTCTGTAAAAAAAATTATCAATTCAGCCACTGGCTGTGATGAAATTTTTATCCATTTCAGAACCATTTCTATTCAATTCAAGCAGTTTAAGAGTAAAACATAATTCAGATCCTGGCTAGGATGTAAATTCCCATATATCTGACCAGTATTTCTGATACTAACAGATTTGTACAAACTTGTGTAAGAATGAAGAGCAATGTGCTTAGGTGCAGACAGAGATGAGCAATAGCATTGATCTGGGGCCCGTTGCACAAAACTTGCGTTTAATCGCAACTCCTAAAAATCAAACGCAAATCCTTAATGCGCACTTCTGATTGGCTGAAAATAAAGTTGCGTTGGATTTTTCTGATTTGCGTTTAAACGCAAGTTTTGTGCAACGGACCCCTGGAGTCCCATTCAGATATTTACATGGACAGAACCATCAAAATATTTGGCACTTGTTACTTGAAACCTTTGTACTGTGAGATCATATTCAACAAGTTCTATTTAAATTTTCCTTATATGATTATCCTTAAGGAAAAGACACCTGAGAAAGGCTTGCATATCCCTGGGAGATCATGTTGAAAATTGAAATGATATAAAAAAAAAAATGGTAAACAAGTTATATTCCAATATCCCTTTGCTGCCAGACCAGAAAAGATCATCTTTAATTAAGTAAGAGCCTGTCATACCTCTTGGGGATTGTGCTGAGTTCCTGGAGAGCATCGGGTACATCCTTTACAATTCTTATAGTAGTCACTGTAGTACTCATCTGGATAACAGTTATGAGGGTTGTTCAGACCAACATCACGCTCTCTCCGCTGTCTTCCATCTGGTATCACAGCAACCATGGCTTTGGGATTTCCAAGTGCCCTGCTCAGGTCCTTTTCAAAAAATTATATTACGGTGAAAAAAAAAATAAGATAAACAAGTAAATAACTATGATTCTCTTCACATAATAAATTAAACAGGACATTGTCTGAACGAGAGAGGAAGGGAGAGGGAAGAGAGAGAGAGAGAGAAAGAGAGAAGGAAATAGAGTAGTAAATTCATTCCATTGTAATCAATGTGCATGTGTTTTTATGACTACTGAAGCAGCCATGACACTGGACAAGACATCCTGTAACATGATTTTTAGCATTAACAGAGCTGCAACAAGGTTGAATTGATACCCTAACAAACAGGAGTTAATTGCTTTTTCTGCAAACAAAAACAAAAATCTTGGTACATTTCCAATTACGAAACCTTTCCAATCACTACTTTATAACAATAAAACTTGTCATCATCCAGTACAAATGAACTTACCAATAAACTATTTCACAATTACTTTTACAAATACAAGCTATGTGATTTGATCTGGTGGTCAGCTTTTTGCATGATCTACCTACAGAATGATACAACAACCCAGGGTTCAATAACAAATCACATCTTTTGGATGGTGAAATTAAAGGTTGATCACTACACATAAATTAATAAATCAGATTGATACAGAGTTGTGAAAAAAAAAAATGAATACATATTCACACACTTTGCCCCCCCCCCCCCTTTTGACTTCACATATATTAAAAAAGGTCAGGTACCTCTGATTGTGGTTGGTCCTTATTAGCCGTGCCATAGTCAAGTATAATACAGAGTATTACAAACAGCAGTAGCAGTGTGCGAAAGGCTGTTTCCTTGGTCGTGTCCATCCTTATATAATTCCTGAAAGTATTTACAGAATTAAACAATTAACATGGAGTGAATGTACATGCAAAGAGAGGTCCCAATTTCTGTTTCACTTCAAAATTCTGACTCAAGTATTAATAACACAAGCTGATGTGTACCATTCTAAAATATATCATTTCAAACAGGAAGGTAAAGGCTCAGTGTGCCATTCGGAGTTATAGAAAATAACTGTGTTTACCTAATATGCAACTCAGCACATCAAATATCCTTGGCAGGGAAGGCTTGCATTAGCTAGCTGGGTCTGTATCAGTATCGTCTAGATTATCCATCTATCTTCTGGATAAGGATTGGTGGAGTGGGTATAACTACGTATACCCCATTCTGAGGATTGACATCCCTGTGCTACATGGCCCTAAAACCTTTTTGTATGCACATGTTTACTTATAAGTTAGAAACAAAACAAAGAAAACTACAGAGCCATAATAAAGTATGTATTATATAATACTAAAACACTATACTGTAGTTTCCCATTACTGAACAAGCTAACCACGCAGTAAAAATAAAAATAAAATGAAATAAATAAAATAAATAGGGGCAGCATAACTATCAATGCAGACAATTAATAATAATAATAATAATATAAGTAATAATGATAATAATAATAATATTAATGATAATAATAATAGTAATCATAATGATAATAATAATAACTCTTATTCCAGCATTAGGGGGAATCCTTTTATCTCAGCCCATTGTTATCATTCGCCTTAACGCACGGTCGCTTTCGCCGTAACGTCGAATTTCTATTGTGACGGAATAAACCGCATTTATAGGATTCCCCCTAATGTAGGAAATAATGTTGTAATACTAATAATAATAATAATAATAAAAATAAAAATAAAAGTAATGATTATTTTGTTGATCCTTATTTAGCACATGCAGCTAGGACCATAAGCCCTCTAATTAGTCTAAATGCAATATAACAGTTCATACAATCACTGGAAACATTTCTTTTTTGATCTCGAGAAGTAAGACATGCTTTTCTTTGTCCAGTTATACAATGTTGCAATTTGAACATCACTGACATGATGCACTTGGCTTGGAAGAGAGCTTTTATCATGCTCAACCACATGAACAGTAACTTGGACCAAATTTAGATTAGAATGGAAAATTTAAAATTGTAAAATGTCATTTGCATAGTAAATTTGGCATATTGAAAGACAATATCAAATCTCCTTCAACATCAGTCCTTAATTTCCATTCATATTGTTGCACCATGGTGGTGCAATACTAGAAGAACACTGGGTCACTGACCAAGCTTCAAGTTTCAACTGCAATAGTGCAAGCCTTTTCGTCGCGTTACTCACAACCACTATCCAATGAACAAGGTTATAATATGCTCACAACCAGTGCACCATCATTCATATGATGTACAGTAAGTATTAAGCTTGTAAGTTGTAGAAGATAAGCTTGTACAATCTCCAATAACCTCGTATAAGTGTGGTACAAGCAAGGCCAGGCAGTACAAACTACTACTGACAGTAGTCGGCAGTCGTAATTACTACTAGTCCTTTTTATTGCGACACTGTACATATGCCTGCACAGCACCTTCAACAGTACGAGAATACACCAGACGGTGGCCTGTACTGTACTTATAGCGAAGAAGAAGTACTATTAAAAGTAGATCTATTTCGCAATGTTTCACATTGTCATTTGTTGCAGTATATCCAGACAAACTTACTATCAATAATCACTTTTTTTTTAAATACATACAACGAGAGACAGACTGTGTTTCTTAAGAATTTAACACACATAAATCACTAATTCAATAAATCATTAGAAAAATATAAAATAATAGACAAAATCAAGACTTACCGAGCACAGTTCAGATCGTTTGATGTACGTCATACGAGTTTCAAGGGGGAATACCCTATTACGTATTTGGTATATGCAAAGACCTTTAATAGTATCAAGACATATTACTCTCACCCACTTCCGTAGTACATTTGGCAGGCTTAAATTGCTGTCACAGTATTAAAAAAGATTCAGGGGAAAAATACGTTCGCCATAGGTATAACACGTGAAAAGATGTCTCATTTTTTTCTTGATATTTCATATCTTACTCTATGTTTTTCAAGTCTGATTTTTCACGAGAGAAAGGATGGATAGTTAAAAAAAACATTTCTTGGAACTTTATTGTCAATAAATGCCAATGAACCCCCGGGATCATGCCTGATTTTTGACAGAGTCATCTGCCAAAGGGTTAACACGTGAAAACAGGGATTTTAAGAATGATTATAGTTCGCCGTGTATTACCTTGAATTTATTGTAAATGTGGCTTATATGTAATTTGAGACTCTGAAAATGCTTAATGAAGGCTCAAAAAGTGGAAGAGATCCCGCATAAATAAACGGGAATATGCATACTTTTGGCCTTCCAGCTGCCATAGGTTAACACGCAAAAACAGGGGCCTCGATCCTGGGGGGGGGGGGATTTCCCCCCAAGAAAATATGGGGGGGGGCAAACATATCATTCCCCCCCCCCCACACACACACACACACACACAATAAATCCGGAGGTGTAAAATAAAATAAAGAAAATCTGATGCAAAACTCGGGAAATGATGCCTTCCAATGAAATAGCCTACAAATGGTTTTACCTGATCAGACTTCAATTTCGCCGCGCGCTCCGCGCGCAAATTCTCTAATCTTTACTGCGTCATTTAACCGTGGAGAAGCTGTTTTTAAGGGGCGTTCCAAAAAATCATGACGGCATTAAAAAACGTTCTGCACATACATTATTCAATTCAAACTTTATATTTTCATATTTATTTAGTTTTTTCTCTATTTTTTCATATTTTATTAGTGTTTATTTTTTCTATTATTTTGTGTTATAATATTTCTATACTCAATTTGCTGTTATGTATATTTCCCCATCATTTTGTCGTTTTCCATGTGATCTTTAATTCCATTTTCTGTTCATGATATCGATATGCATACTTTACTTAAGTTCAAATTATCATCATATCTTTATCAATGCAGGTTATTTGAAACAACGCTCAGCTATGCAGAATTTACGTTTAGTCCAAGATATTATTGAATATTGTGAATCTGGTAATTCTCCTGGTATCTTTCTTTTTCTAGATTTTAAAAAAGCTTTTGATGTGGTTAATCATGATTTCTTATTTCAATTATTATATAAGTTTAATTTCAAAGAATCATTTATTAGTTGGATCAAAGTAATGTATGCCAATGCGATGGGAAGTGTTATGAATAATGGATGGGTGTCTCAAAAATTTCAAATAAGGGGAATAAGACAAGGTTGTCCGCTTTCTGCACTTTTATTTATTCTTGTTGTTGAAGTAATGGCCTTGAAAATCAAGCAAAATAATGATATACATGGTATTATTGTTAATTCTGCAAATACTCATACTTCAGAAGTTTTTAAAATATCACAATTAGCTGATGACGCTGTTCTTTTTCTTAACTCTGTTGAATCAGCAAACATTTCACTCGAAGAAGTAAGAAAATTTGGACACTATGCTGGACCGAACTTAAATGTTATGAAAACAAAAGCAATAACAATGACACCTCAAGTAGAATTTGTAAAAGAATTAAAATGGAATGATGATCCAGTCAAGTATCTGGGTCTGTACCTAACTCGAAATAAAAAAGAATCTGATCGATTGAACTGGTCTCTGAAACTTGAAAAAGTTAAATCAACCTTAAATTTCTGGAAAATGAGAAACTTAACCATTTATGGTAAAGTTGTTATAGTTAAATCGTTAATAATTTCACAATTTGTGTATGTTGCTTCAGTATTATCCATTCCTCCAAAACTAATTGTGGAGTTGAATAAATTGATTTACAATTTCCTTTGGAATTCAAAACGAGCCAAGGTCAAACGATCGGTCTTAATAAACACAGCTGAAAATGCAGGACTGAACATGGTAGATACATTCCAAGGTTCAATCCTTGCATTTAGCATGGTTAACAAGGTACTTTGAAAATAACAATGATGCACGGTGGAAATTTATGTTTAAATACTGGATTAAAAAAATATGTCCGTTGTCTTTGATATTAAAAACAAACTGTTCTCGCAAAGATATGTTGATGCTATGTTCAAAACATAAAATACCTGATTTCTATGTTAACTGTCTTATATCTTTTTTTTATATTTTACATGTTTTATTAGATCATCAGAATCACAAGTTTACATATAATTGTTACAGAGATTGGAATGAACAGAGACAACAAATACAGAAAAACATCAACAAAAAATAATATAAATTTAAACCCCCCCCCCCCCCCCCTCATAAAAAGGGGGGAAAAAGAAAGAAAAAAAAAAAAAAATCAGCGGAAGTATATCAAACCTAAGCATGAAAAGTCAAACACCACTAGCTCAGATGAAGCAAGGAACAAAGTAAAACCCTAAAATCCTTTCTAAAAACATAGAAAACAAGCAGACGGAGCAGCCGGGAGCCCCATCCAACCCAGGCACCTCCAATCAGGGACAGACTCCATAAACAGAATCATACCACACTGACCAGCCCAGCACAGCGCAGCTATTTATTACTCAAAATAACCACACAACACAACCTACATACACTGCACACCAGGCATATATCATGAGGATGAAGTCTGCACTGATCGGTGAACCAAGGCAAGACAAGGCACCCTTGATCCGCCAGCCAAAACAGGCAGAGCTGCCCGATAAATCGGGGTAAGAGAGACAAAACAATTTCTGAGTCAGTGGAGTGGGCAGTGAAGTACAGTAATCAATATAACGATGAAAGTACACAAAATATACATCAGTGGCAAAGAAGAAAACAAGACTAAACCTATATGCAGCGATTGAAATAAAAAAGAAAAAAGAAGCGGGCAAAAAGTAAAGGCCTATACATGTATAGGCCTATGTCGAGGGTTGCAGGAGTAAACCAACATAAGAAATGATAAATAACTAAAGGAGAGGGTATACAATGTATGTGAGACGAGAGAGATATTGAACTATCTGATGCATATCACACAAACTACATGAACAATAAAATACACATGTATATAAAATAAATAAAATAGCACCATCTAGATTATACATTGTCGTATGGAAGGCCTAGAAGGAAACAGGGGAAATCATAAATCAAAACGCCATTTCTTAAAATGAACAGGTAATTTGTTTCTTTTTTTGGCTGACATGTATTCGATTTCTCTCTGTTTTTTAACAAAGCATTTAAATGCCATAAAATTGGGGAGATTATTTTTAAACTTACAAGTATAGATATAATATTTCAAAAGCAAAAACAAATATGTAAGAAACTTATCACTGCAAATACCAAATAATTTTTCAAAATTAGTTACATTAATAGAATTCTCACATTTCTGTGAAATTACATCCAAAACATCATGCCAGATTGATACGACCTTGTCACATTCACAAAATAAATGAACCATTGTTTCATCTTTAGTATCACACAGTGAGCAGTTTGGAGAATCTCTTCTTTTAATCTTATAAAGAAACCCATTTAAAGCAATAGCCTTATGGAAAATCTTGAAATAAAACGATCTCAATTTTGTATCAATAGTACAGAAAAAGTTAGAAGTGTGTACTTTTTCCCAATTCAAAGTAACCGGTACAGGTATGTTATCACACCAATAAGAATATCTTTTGTCAGGAACAAGAGAGCCAATTAGAGTATTATATGCATTCTTCGGGACTTTCTTTGTACTCAAAAGCTTTTGGACTACAGTTTCATGAACCCCAAATATATCAACATCAAAATTCTTAATCCATTTTTCAGGTATATTTTTCATTAAGAAATTAAATTTCCTTCTATCACCAGAAGAAATGCCAAAATCTAAAACTAATTCTTCAAAAAGTTTATGGCCTGGAAAAGGAGGGTTAAATAAGTCAGAAATGGTAAGAATGTTATTATCAAACCAGGATTCGTAAAAAAAAGTAGGATTTAGATTTCGAACGAATATACCTGTTGAACAAAGACATTGACAAGCGCTTAGTTCTGAAAATTTATGACCATAAAATTCTACAGTAGCTTCTTCTCTGTATAGATACCAAGCACGAAGAGATTCAGCAAGTTGAGTATTACCAAGTGATTTAAGGATATTTTCTGGAGCGAAGGAATTCCACAAAAATGAAACATCAACATTGAATTTTTCTAAAAAAGATAATTCAATATATTTCCAGGGGGCAATATAATTCACATCAAGAAGATTTTTCACCCAAACCATCTTTTGAGCATTAGCAAAAGTTAAAGGATCAATCATTTTCAAACCACATTCGGTATAGTTATTACACAATATCCGTCTCTGGACTCTGTCCTTGCCACCATTCCAAATGAATTTAAAAAAGATTCTATTTAACTCTTTGAAAAAGGAATGAGGAATTTTAATACAAAGCACAGAAAAAAGAAACATTAGTTGTGGTAATACCAAGGCTTTTATAACACATACTTTGCCAATTAGAGAAAGATTTCTCATACGCCAACAACTTATAGTTTGCTCAATTCTTTTCAATTTATTTTTGTAGTTTAGATCAAAGATCCGATCAACATTTAAAGAAAATGTAACTCCCAAACATTTAAATTCAGATTTTTGCCATGATAAACCAAGATTGGTGAATGGAAAATCTGAACACCCTTTTTTAGAACCAATCCATATAGCTTCTGTTTTACTAAAGTTAAGTTTACACCCAGAATACTGACCAAATTTGGATAAAGTTTCAAATAGCTGAGAGAAAGAATTGTCAGACCCATCAATAAAACATACAGAGTCATCAGCAAATAAAGATATTTTAGCCTCTTCATCCACAAAAGGGATACCTCTTATTAGATCATTTTGACGAACGGAAAGTGCCATAATCTCAATAACAAAAAGAAAGAGATAGGGAGAGATTGGGCAACCTTGAAAAATTCCTCTTTTCATAGAAAAGCGTTCAGATAAAAAACCATTATTAATAACATAGCTCTGGCGAGCAGAATACAAAGTTTTGATGGAATCAATAAACTTATGGCCAAAATTGAATTTTTCTAGGGTTTGAAATAAAAAATTATGGGAGACGCTGTCAAACGCCTTCTCTATATCAAGTAAAATAATCGAACCAGGAGTATCATTGGCTTCAGCATACTCAATAATATCTAAAATAAAACGGATGTTATGACCAATATTTCTCCCTTGCAAAAAACCAGATTGGTCCATATGAATAAGATAATGCAGACAGCGTTTCAAGCGGTTGGCAATGCATTTGGCTAGAATTTTATAGTCAGTAGTCAAAAGGGTAATAGGTCTGTAATTTTTAATGAACAGGGGATCTTTATCTTTCTTGGGAAGAAGAGTAATTATACCGTTCCTTTGGGATGCCGACATTGAACCATTTTGCAAGGAGAAATTAAAAGAATTTAATAGCATATCACAAATATCGGGCCAAAAAACAATATAAAACTCGACAGGCAATCCATCTAACCCTGGAGTTTTATTCATCTTTATGGACTTTACCACATTCAACAATTCACTTTTGGAAAGAGGGGCTTCCAAAATCTGTTTATCATCCTCGTGCAGCTCGGGTATGGTAATATTATTCAAGTACGCTTCACAAGCATCATTATCAAATGTATTGTTAGGAACAGAATATAACTTGCTGTAAAATTCATGTATATTATTCAAGATATCTTTGGAATCTGTTATCAATATCAAGTTATTGACATTGTCTTTCAATTTATTGATATTTTTCTTTTGCCAAGACCTATTTTCTAGGTTACAAAAATATTTACTACTTCTTTCACCTTCCTCTAGCCATCTTACCCTAGATCTAATTATCAATCCTTTTGTTTCAAAATCATAAATTTTGTTCAGTTTGTCTTCCATTTCTTCCAACTGTAAATACAAAGGGTCATCAGGTATAGCTGGATTGTTAGATAGTTGTGATTTGATCCTGTCAATGCCCTCCAGTAATTTACTTTTTTCTTTATTCCTATCCCTTTTCTTTCGTGCAGAATATTCAATAGCGACCCCAGTGATGAAACATTTAAAAGAATCCCACAGTATGTTAGGATCACACTGGGAGTCTTTATGAATGACCTTAAAATCCTTGATATTCTCCTTTATCAAAGTGATAAAATCAGTATCATGATGCAAATAATGAGTATTCAATTTCCAGTATCCTCTGCCTTTGGGAGGTTGGTTATCAGTGAAGTGAACTGAAACAGTTGAATGATCGGATTGAATTCCAGGTAAGATTTTTGATTTTTTACAATTATTTAAGAAATTATTTGAGATTAGGATAAAATCTAATCTCGATAAGACTCGAGGGGTTTTTTGATGTCTTGTGTATTTTTTCAGATTGGGGTTAAAAGATCTCCAAACATCACACAAACCATATTCATCTATTAATGCTGAAAGCATATCACTTGCTTTTATATTAGAGTGTTGAAGCCTGGAACCTTGATAGTCGAGTGGGCCAAGGACAGTGTTAAAATCACCAGCCACTAATAGAGAGGAAATATCAAATTTGTCAATTTCAGCAAATAATTGAAGAAAAAAGTCAGGGTCATCATTATTGGGAGCATATACATTTACTAGAGTTAAGGGGAGATCATTCAGAGTGGAATTCAAAATTAAAAATCTACCATTTTGATCTCTATAAAGGGATTTCACCTTAAAATTTATTGAGTTTCTAACAAGAATTGCTACACCACGGCTATTAGAAGTAAAGGAAGCAAAAAAGGCATGTTCCCCCCACTGAGAATGCCATAAACTTTCATCATTATTACCAGAATGAGTTTCTTGGAGAAACAGTATATCACAATCAAGGGAGCGAAAGTAATGAAAAATCTTTCTCCTTTTAACATAATCCTGCAACCCTCGACAATTGAATGAATGTAGTTTTATATACATAATAAATCTCTAATTACAACACTTCTGTCAATATCAAAAAACCAAGCCCATGCATGTACAAGTACCTTGCTAAAAACAAAACAGAGTAGACAAGAGAGGTAATAGGGAATAAAGCTGCCATGACAAGATGTTATAAAGAGACTACCACACACAAAAAAATAGAAAACAAGTACAAGTAGCTACCATAAATTCCGCCAAAAAAATAGAAGAAAAAAAGAATAAATAACATCATCAAAATAGGGTTAAGATTAATGAAAAAACAAAAATCTAAAGGGGAAGCACTAGATGGAGAGGTAAAGGCCTCAAATAAAAAAAAACGGCCCAAACCAAAAGCGCAAACAAGGCATAAGATACAGTATTGGACAGTAAGATAAAAAGTGACTTTAACTCTTTTAAAAACCATGTATGTATACTTGTTCAAAGCAACAAAAACACTTGGTGCACAACCTATATACAATGTAATGAGCATTTACATGTGAACAAAAGAGTGCAAAGGAGTCTGAGACTCCAAGATCAAAGACAAGAATAGAATGGAAAACAGATTATTTGATGCAAAAAGAAAAAAGTTTCCCAACTTTCAATACCATGTACAAAGTAACAAAATATGCATAATCATCTGATTTACTGGTATAGATATACGAGGAAGTGCCAAAGATTCTGCAAAAACAAGACTACAAGATCAAAATCTTTCAAAGTGAGATACAGAGTGTAACTGCTGCCGGGAACTGCTGCAAAATATTAAATCAGACAATATTTAAAGCAGGCTTCAGCAGATTTGTACTAATAAAGTGCATATAAAACAAACTCTCTTTTTTCTTAAAGAGAGACCAAAAAAGACTTATACCCTTATTATGGAATAAAAATAAGGCCTTTCATTGGCTGAAATGTAAAGACATATCAAAAGTTCAAAACTGACAGTCGATTAAAAAGATAAATGTAAGCCAACGACCATGTCATTAGACAAAATGAAGGAAAAACATGATATTACTTCTTAGAATCCAAGACCAGGAGAGAGCTGAAAAAAGAAAACTAAGCAGTGAAGACCTTTCCATCAATCTTGTAACATAGTTTGGCAGGGAAAACGAAAAAGGGATTCTTCTTCTCCTCTTTCAGACGCTTGAAACTTTCTTTTTTCTCCTTCCTAAGACGAAGAACACGTTGGGAGAGATCTTCACCTACAAAGACCCTGCGCTCCTTGTACATCGAGGGGGTAGATTTTAGCTTCTTGATACATGCTTTGCGGGCGTTTTCCTTAGCGATGAAAGATCCAAACCCCAGATGGATTCTCCTTGGGAGCTGATGAGATTTCTCCTTTCCCTTTTCAGGCAGAGGACGAAAAGACGGAGTACGATGACATCGTTGGATATCACTTATCACATCCTCCGATACATCTGCAAACCGCAGAAAATTAGCAATAGCCTGCTTACAGTCCTCCTTGTCGTTGGCAGACTCCTCTATTCCAAATACCACAAGATTGTTCCTTCTCGAACGATTTTCTAAGTCGTCCACCTTCAGTTCAAGTTTGTCATTATCCATCTGTAGAGATTTCAGTGAGTCCTTCAGGATATTAATCTCGAAGTTGAGACTTTCGATTTTTCATCATGAACAACGACCTTGGACGTAAGATCACCCAACTTCTTATCAAGCATAGCTTCTAGACGAGCGTTTTGTCTAGACTCAAAGGCTGCAAAAAAGTCTACAAACCACTGGGGAGGTTTGTTTACGTCTGGAGGTAAATCGGGCGAAGACTGCACAGTGGAGAGAATGTCTCGCCTCGCCGGCGGAGGAACGTGCGAAGCACTGCCCCCGGCGGCTCCCGGGGCAACACCGTGTTGGACTGCTAAAGCTGCGCGTCCATCACTCAACTTCGGCTTCTTCAGAAGCGGCGAGTTTTGCTCCATGATTACGGAAAGATGTGATTGAGAATTAAAGAAATATATTAATTATTATGGCACAGGAAAAATAAAGTTACAGATATTACTGTTTGTAAGTCACATACAGATTCGTCACCAGTATAAAGTCCTGTTCAATACCGCCACCGACGGAGTCACATCCACACAAGCAAGGCAGCCATTTTCCCCTCAACTGTCTTATATCTTGGAGTGAACTTAGGTACGTTGATTTTCTGCACGTCGAAAATGTTCGAAATGAAGTATTATGGTACAATAGCAATATAACACTTGGTAGTAAAACCTTATTTTTTAAAGAATGGTTTTCAAAAGGATTTTTAAAGATTAATGATATTGTAGAAAATGGACATTTCAAATCACGAAATTATATTTGTAATGTGCTTGGTTCGAACTCTTTGTTGGTTGACTTCACGTATGCGAAGCTCAAGAAGGCGATCCCTAAAGTCTGGATCAAACGAATCCATGAAGTCAATCGGCATGATAACGACACAGGTATTATGCACAATTATGAAAATGAGCTTTATGAAATCAAAACAGGTGATGCCATTAGATTGTAAACAATGAAATCAAAACATTTTTATAGTTTACTGTGTGAGTTCAAAAAAAGTGACCCAATTGTATTAAGACATTGGGTAGAACATTTTAACCTTCCTATCGATTTTGATTGGAAAAATATATTAAAATTTAAATTTAAAACAATGAAAAACAATAAAGTGAAGCAATTCAGTTTTAAAGCACTTCATCGTATCTTACCTTTCAGATATAATTTATGTAAATGGAAAATTGTAAATGAAAATTTATGTACTTTTTGCAAAACAACTGAAACGTTTGTTCATGTTTTGTTAGAATGTCCCAAGGTAATATTATTTTGGAAACGTATTGTTGCATTTATTCGTTATGAATTCAAACAAACACTTATATTGAATGAAAAACACTTGATTGTTGGTATAGATTCTAAATGTTTAAATGCTAAAGATATAAATATAGTCATTACATACGCACAATATGCAATATATAAAATGTATATGTTGAACTACTTTCAGGGGAAAACTTATAATAGTTTCACAATATGGCATACTTTTAAACGAATTACATCTAGATAACATTACAGATGATATATCAAATGCTATTCAACAATTTATTTTAACCGATTGTTATTTTTTTTTTCTTCCTTTGGAGATTTCTCGTTGAGAAGTGAATGTATATTTATATGTATTTTAATAATGTATTGTTGATTGTATCAAATAAATGACCTCTGAAGAGGTAAAAAAAAAAAAATCTTTATCAATGCTATGATGATCAGAAGCAGCTCTCCGGGGGGGGGGCGGGGCACAGTGCCCCCTCACTTTTTCAAGTACCCCCAAAGTGCCCCTTTTCATAGCTGATAAGTGCCTTTTTCTTCGTATAGTGCCCCTTTTTCTTTCTAATAAGTGTCCTTTTTACCTTCTGATGAGTGCCCCTTTTAGCCTCAGAAATAAGTTCCCCTTTGTTTTCTGATAAATGCGACATCGGTAGATACTGGTATATATAAAGTATATATGGGTATGTATAAAGTCCACAAAGGAGCCTTATACATATAGCTCCAAATAATCAGAGAGGCTTCATAATAATACATTCCCCTACTAATATCAGCACAATAGTGAGGCAGTAGAACAGGGGGTAGGAGGGGCCCAATGCCCTAAATTATACAAGAATGAGCAGTGCTCCTAAATTATAAAGGAACGAGGACAATTTTTTTTTTCTAAAATTTTTCCAAAGCTCACTCGCTACGCTCGGTCGCATTTACTATTATCTTATCATATTAGGAAAATTGTTGTATATAATTCAACACCCGTTGCCTTCAGCGTTAGAAATAAATCTTACATTTTTTACTCGCTCGCTTCGCTCGCTCGCAAATGAATGATCAGGCTATTACACTTAACTGCAAAGTAGTTTTTATCTAGAACCATCTTAAGATAGAAACAATAGCGTGTCGAAAATGATCCTCGGTTGTGTATTGATCAGAATGTACCGGTATACTAATGTCTCGAAGTGATATTTTCCGCCTTGTTTCCACCCTTTGTAGATGCCCCTTTTTGTTGGTGCCCCCCCCCCACTTTGAAAGACGCACCGCCGCCCCTAATGATGATTGAATTGAGTGCGAAATGATCATTGTTACGATAGGCTGTCTTGCCCCCCAATCCGAAAAACGGATCGACGCCCCTGTTTTGAAATTATTTTAATGCCCCTAGTATTCATTTAAAATTATGAAAAATGTGATTTACATGAAATTTTAAGCTCTGAAAAGTTATAATTAAGGCTCGTTGAGTTAAATAGACCGCGCATAAATAAACAGGAATATGCATGTTTTTGGCCTTGCAGCTGCCATAGGTTAACACACAAAAAACAGAGATTTTGAAATGCCTTTTCCCCTAGTATTCATTTGAAATGATGAAAATGTGATTTACATGAAATTTAAATCTCTCAAAAGGTATAATTGAGGCTCGATGAGTCCAATAGACCCCGCATAAATAAACGGGAATATGCATGCTTTTGACAAAAAAAAAAAAAAAAAAAGGAAAAAAAAAAGAGGTAATTTGCCATATAACACGTGAAACCGTTTGTTGTTATTGATCACGTAATGTGGGCGTGTACATAGGCGTGTAGTATCGATCACGTGAGATCGACATCCAATGAGATACTAGTGCGCTAGCAGACGTCCGTCCACCCGAATAGAAGGCAAGCCCTCTGAACTCGAGTTCTGAGAGTTCAGTAGGCAAGCCCAGCCGGTATAAGAACTCTAACTAAATTCCAGTTCACTGTTATATTGCCAATAGACCAGAGGCAAAATTCAAGGTGTAAAATTCATGAATTGATTATAATCAATGTTCTATTACCGAATTACGCCTAGCCAAATGACTGATGTTAGATCATAATGGCATGACGAGACTTTTTTTTTTTTTTTTTTTTTGCCAGCCCTCCAAAAGTTGCTCAGTTGGGGGGGGGGGGGGGGGGAGGGGGGGGGTGGCAAGCCTTTTGTTTTCTTCTCGCCAGCCCTCCAAAAGTCGCTTAGAGGGGTTGGGGTATCAGATTTTATGGGGTCCAGTTTTCCTCCATAATTCTGACAATTGCCCCCCCCCCCCCTCCCCCGCAAATCCGTCACTGGTCCATGAGGCTGTTACGTCAGTCTTGTGGGGTGGGCCCTTTCACAAGTTTTCTCGGAGGGTTAATAGACCGACATTGTTAGCCTCGTGGGCTCCCAAACTAATGGTGGTAGAAGCGGTTTTATTTACATTTAAGGTAAGAGCCTGGGTATGTCTGTAGTTTGTAGTTCAAGAGAATGTAATTCCTATTCTAGGGGCGGATCCAGGATTTTGTAAAAGAGGGGGCACAGAGCCGGAAAAGTACACAATTATTAAAGGGATTCGGTAACATTATGGAGGCTTGATTTAATAAATTGTTGAATTTTGATATCTGTCTTGTGTAATGATGTTCAGAATGATAAATAAATAGCCAGGCATAGAAAGGTTTTCAAATATATAATGCTATTATTAAGATATATATGACTGAATACTCCCATTTACGAAAGCGTATGGCCATACGCTTTAGTCTAACACTGAGTCTATGGGGAAAATTCGCCCCCCCCCCCTCCCCTCGATCCGCCCCTACTATTCTGTCATGGATGTGGTGAATGGGATTGCATAGTGTTGGTGGTCGATCTCATTAAATTTACAGATTGAAAAAAAAACAACAAAAAAAAAACAATAAGAGATCATTATTTTGTCCTCATTTCTGTTGGAGTCATTTTTTACAGATCGGTTGTAAGAGAGAATAAGAGAGTACATGTATTAGAAAATGAAAGCCTGTGAGAGTGGGAGGGAAGGGAGAGAGAGAGAGAGGGAGAGAAAGAGAGCGGGGGGGGGGGTCAAAAGGAATGGGATATTCCTACAAAGACAGAATAGGACTAGTAATAAATTATATCATCAACTGCTATTGTTGGTTTCTAGTTGATTCAATTCAAAATACGGAGGCCCTTTTTCCCCTTTATACAATTATTGGTAGCCATTAGGCCTTGGTGTGCTGGTGATGGCTTCGGAGCAAGCCCCTATACTGTTTTCTTCACCTGTCGTCTCAGACTGCTACAGCAGGATATTACAAATAACTCACCGTCAGTTATTTATATTGGTGGCGTATTCAGGAATGTAGGGGGAGAGAAGGGGGGCTCACGCCTGACGAACAAAAAAATCACATTTTTCACTTCCAGAGGGGGGGGGGGGGCACACATTCCTTTCACTCGATGTGTAATAACTAAGATATGTCAGATTTGGTTTCCTGGATACACCACCAATAAAAATAAGTGTATCTTGGATACGCCACTCTTAATAGGAATTGCTCGCACGCAATTTCATTTTAATATAGCCTTTTCTGTCTTGACCTTTAACGGAATAAGGCCTATAAATTAACATTATAGGTCTATAATCCCTATAATTTGCATAAATCATGATATCAAATGAAATATTCTGATTTAGAAAAATAAAGATAGCATTTAATTACTATATTGTTTTACTATTCTCGACATTCCCGTCAGATATCGCAGTGTTTGCTCATATAGAGTTTAATATTAGGGAACATGTTTGGACCCCCCCCCCCAATCGCATAAATATTGATAGAAATTTCACAGCAAATAACTAACAAAAATACAAATATCTCTCTTAGCTCCCCCTCCCAACTCTCTCCCTCTCCTCCCTGGTGCAGTTAGAGTTGATTCCTATCTGTTTTGGGACATAAGTTTGTATTTGAAGGGATGATATCAAGATTATGCCCTTTACTGCTTTACCAAAAGCGATGTACAGAAAAAGAAGAAAAAAATAAAGAAAATAGAAAATACAAACATCTTGATAAAGACTATAACCTTTCCCGATCGACATGTACCACAATATATACGCGTGCTTTATTTCGGGACTGAGCACTCTTCGTATTTATACTGTTTGGTATAAGCTCTGGAAATAATTATTACAACAGTGTCCTCTATCGACACAAATTGACAGAATGTTAATGAAAATTTTGTTGAGCGGCTCTGCCTTTTTTCTGTGGGTTTGTTAATTTGTCATTAAAGTTTAAAGATACATTTATGCACTCCAAATTTAAAACCCTGATGTTCCCTTGTATATCTATGCTCCCTTTACATATTTTACCTCCCGAATTATAAGTGATATGTTAACCCTTTGATTTGATTTGATTTATTTGTCAAGTTCAAATATACACATACATAAAATAAAAAATTCATGAAAGCTTGACAGGATGACCCATCAAAGCTCGAGAGCTTATTTACAATGGGGTCTTAAACAGAGCATTACAAGACAATTATGGAAATGAATGGCATTAGTTCTTATATACAGATGAAACATATTTACAGAAAAGTATAACAGCAACAAAACTGAATGAAGAAGAAGAAAAAAAAAAGTTAAACCCAAGAATAAAACAATACATATAAATAAGAACAAGGTATAGAGAAAAGAATATTGATCTGAAAATCTTAGCCATATCACACAAATGTGTAAATCATGTCACTTGTTTCTGTTCTCTTAGACTCAAGTGATAGGAAATCTTTTAGAACTCTCTTAAAATGTGCTAAGTTTCCTATTGCTTTAATGTGATTAGGGAGGGAATTCCAGTGTTTGATTGCATTATAATAGAAGCAGTTGCCAATACTGCCTACTCGTTCGGGCAATGTAAAGTTATATTGACTATTTCTTGTTTCGTAATTATGTAAATCAATAACAAGATTAAAGTTGTGGCCAATATAATGATTCGCCCTCGAGTGATATATTTTGTGCGCGTGATGTAGTATGAGCTGTTTTGATCTTTGACTGACATCAAGTAGTCCAACTGCAGAGAACTCATTATAGCCAACGTGCGTTCTTGGGCCTAAACAAAGAATAAATCTAACCATTTTATTTTGAATGATTTTTAATTTCTTTTGTTCCGACTTGCCTAAATTGGTATACCACGCGGCGTTAGCATAGTCGAATAAGCACTGAATGAGAGCAAAGCACAGTATACGTCTTGCATGTGAATTCATGCAATTTTGGTATCTGTACAAAAATTTCAAACGGGAGTTAGCTTTTTTTACTATAGAATCTACTAAGGATGGGAGATGTGGTATGAATTCTTTGCATAACATAATTGTAATGTCTATATGTTGGATGTTGTTGTTTTGTGAATATGCAACTTATGTGAATAATATATTTTATGTTTGCAACCAATGGAATTGGGAAAGAAGACTTTATGCTACATTTATTTAGTTTTAAAAATGTTCTGTTCCTTGGTGTTCCAGTGGTTGTATTTTATTTATTTTGTCAAATGTTTTTCTAATTTAAATGTTTTCTTTGTTGTTATTACTTTGCCTTTAATAAATGTGTATATTTCAGCAATAAATAGGCAGGGTAAGGGAGATTCATTTTATTTTAGGCTGTCAAGTCAAGTAGACTTCAACGCCATAAAAATGCATGAATACTTTTTGATCATTTTTTAAAAGACAAACTAGGCTCTCTTTTTTATGATTTATATGAGCTTAATATGCGTGTATCCAAGAAAGGACAAAAAAAAAAAAGGGGGGGGGGAATGAAGTTAGTCGATAGTGATCTCATTGATTTTCATTGCATCCTCCATCCCGTTTCTGACAGTGGATAGCCCCCCCCCCCCCCCCCAACCGTAACGGATCCAGGATTTTGTGAAGGTGGGGGCACAATATTCTGAAAATTTGTTAATAAGCAACAACAAAAAAGAAGAAAAAAAAAAGGGTCAACAGCGTCTGGTGGTTTTGTTTTGTTTTGTTTTTTTATTTGGGGGGGGGGGGGCTTTTTATTCCAACATTCTATGATAAGTTTAAAGAAAAAAAAAAGGTCATCAGCGTTTTGGGGTGTTTTTTTTTTTTGCCGGGGGCGGCCCGGCAGGGCCCCTTGGATCCGCCCCTGTCCCTCCCCCTTGTGCATATTCTGTTACGTAAGACAGTCCCAAAGTTATTCAATTAAAGGAAGTCCCTAACATTGTCATGTCAAACCAAAGAGTTACTAGACCTTGGTCAAACAAAACAGAATATAAGAAATGTAACAAAGCTTCCATAAATCAAGTATACATGTAGAAAATCCGAATTTGTATACATGTAATTTTGAAGCTAAAAATAAAGGAATCCCTTTAGCAAGCTATGGGGTGTCACTGACGAAAATTAGTCCCCATAAAAAAGGTCTGACATGCGTTAATTATAATTTTTATAGTTCTCAAATATACAAGTCATGCGGTTGAACCCCCCCCCCCCCTCTCTCTCTCTCTCTGTCTGTCTGTCTCTCCCCCCTCTCTCTCTCTCTCTCTGTCTGTCTGTCTCTCCCCCCCTCTCTCTCTCTGTCTCTCTCCCCCCCTCTCTCTCTTTCTCTCTCCCTCTCTCCCTCTCTCTTAATACACTGATAGATGGCAACCAATTTGCATATTTTCATGCAATGGGTTGTGGCGTATATACCAAAGGAGGAATTGCGCCATGTATACGCGCCCCACATCTGTTGATTTGGTCCTTACCATAACTTTGTAACTTTGTTACATAGCATCGAGTGTTATTAGTTATATGCCTGTAGTATTTTGATATAACTTGCTCCTATAATATGTTTTGTTGAGGTTGTGTTTTTATATAATATGCTTCGCATATTATATTCAGCTTTGTTTTGCAGTGGTTGATATTGTTATTCGTTTTAGTTTTCAACAGTTGCGAAACCCGATATAATATTGTTTTGATATAATTGTTTTGATACAATTGTTTTGATATAACAAAACAAATGTTTTGTTGATGTTTTGTTTGTATTCAACATGCTGCTTTTTGTTGTTATTACTTCTGTCTTTTTTTTACTGTTGTAAATGACAGCAACATTTCTTTCAGTAGAATAATTATGTACTCCGATACATACCATTTTGTTTTGATATAATTTGCCTTTGTTTTATTAAGGTTTTGCTTCTATTTATCATGCTGTCATTGGGTTTTGTTTTGTTTCTAAGGGTACTTCATTTCTGTAGAGTATAATCCCACATATGCGATTGGGTTCTGATATAATTTTCCTACGTTTTGTCAAGGTTTTGTTTCTAGTTAATAAGCTGCTATCATGTTTTGTTTTGTTTCTAAGGATAGCGACATTACTTTTCTGTCAAACATAATCTGATAATAATATACAACTTTGTTTTTTGTTTTGATATAATCTGCTTTTGCTTTGTTGTATTCTGTTCCTATGTATTCAACATGCTTCTGTTGAGTTTTGCTTTGATGATCACCCTATTATGTCAGTATTCTATTTCAATACATTTAAATTTGAATTTGGCAAGAGAGAGAGAGAGAGAGAGAGAGAGAGAGAGAGAGAGAGATGGTGTTTGAGAAAAGGAAGAAGAGACATGACACCATCTATCCCACAATTGCTCTGTCTCTTTTAACGGTGTCAACCCTCCCCATACGGCCAGTGCTCCTGATCATGTACATGACATAATGAATATAATTATGTTATAGATAATAATTATGTTTCTGGGATTCTGGGATTCTGGGTGTTCTGGGATTTCTGTATACTTGTCCAGGGGTGCTAATCCAGGATGATAAAACGCCAAGGAGTATAAGATCCTGAGTTTTTAATACTATAGGCGTGTTTTAAGACGTGTCGTAAAACTTTCTGATATGCCTGTATCCATATGCTCTCTTTATGTTAAGCATCATGCAGGCACATTATCATCGATGTACAAAAGGCAAATACAGACTAAGTGTTTGAAATCACTTGTATCAATAAATATGAATGAATATTCCATGACAGCACACCATAAACAAACACGCCTTTTAGCCCTCTCAAGCAGTGAGGTTAGTCTGCAAGCACAGACCCTAATTTGACACTTTATTAGAAAATCATTGTGTCTTGAGAAAAGCCTAATTCAGCTACCTTCTGGTCGTGTCAGGAGCAGCTATAGTACATGGCCTATGGTAGTCTTACAGTGCAGACACTCTTTTACGACTGACCAGGGTTTGTGTCATGAGCAGCTATAGTATATGGCCTACGGTAGCTTACAACGCAGACACTCTTTTACGACTGACCAGGGTTTGTGCCTGCCCACTACATTGAGGTGTGCCGTCGAACAAATATGAATTACGTAATAGGATAATGGATGCGGCACTCCTGCATTCTGTGTACATGATGACATAACTGCACGTTATGTAATGAGTGAACGCGCATCGCTAATACAGCCTGTCCCAAGAAAACACGAGTTCAGCGCTGCAGGGGGGGGGGGGGGGGGGGGGGGGGTCGAAGTTTAATATGATAGCCATCATTTTGCTTTTAAATATCAATCGTTTATTCAGATAACTTTATAGATTTTTTTTAAATGCAATTTCCCCTAATTTGCTTCCATAAAATGCAGAACGAAACATACTGAAACAAGTTAGTATCTTTATGCTATTACTGCCCCGAGGTTAAACTGACACCATAATGTAAAAAATAATAAGAAGAAGGAATAAAAGGTTTATGTTCTCTCTCTAACAAAACAATAATATCAGTTTTGTTGTGATGGCCATTTTCAAGTTTTTACATCTCACTTTATCATTATTCAAAGTGACAAATTTTTTTTTTTTTTTTTTAAAGCCTTATTATTATGTATAAATGTACTTAGTTAATCTACTTCCATTATATTTCATGAAAATGTACTTTTATCCGAGATAAGTCATCATTATTAGTGTAGTTCCCTAGAAGTAGAAAATAGATCATTTCATCTGTTCTTTTCTTCCGTTTCTAAGTAAGCTCTATATTCTTTTACTTGTTAAAGCAATGAGGATTTTTGGTTAAACATATGCATGTTCAACACATTGAGTTTATTTTATTTTTCAAATTCAAAACTTGTTATTCCTATCCTATACGTGACAATGTGTGAATGAACACAGTTTCGGTAGGTATTTTTATGTACACTTTGTACATCTATATACCACCGTACCAACAAAAGGAACGCCATTCGCGACACAACGCACGGATTCTTCAACGAACCAAACTAAGTTTCATTACACTGATCAACAGCGCACTGATTGCTTTACTATGCGTTGTATTGATGTATTAACATGTTTATCACTCTCTAGTCTTGCAGACGACTTTTTTCGGCAGTATATCTTTTTCTGATCAAGCTAACCGGGGCTGAATTTTATCTTTTAATCCAGCCCAGTTTCCTGACATCAGCCTTCATAATCATCTCACAATGGTAAGTGTTATCTTAGAAGTAATATACTCTCAATAATCAGTAAAAACAGAGAGTGAGTGTTACATGATAATTGCAAATAATTATAAAGGGAATGAAAAAATACCATCTTTGACGCGTTATGTCTGTCGTGCTTGATAACAACTAAAAGTGCAAGTCATGCTGCAAATTTTTAAATCAAAAGTTATGTTATGTAATAAGTGTTCAAGTCCAACTTGGAAAATCCCAAGTCGCATATATCACAAATATGCCGTTTTTCATTGTTATGACTCTGAATTTACGTTATATTTAATATATTTTCTTGCACTTTGCATTAGAAGCAATGAACTTGCTCATAGTGAGAGCAAGAATGGCGTTACCTCATATCTATACTTTCACATTGAGATATAATACCTCTGCTAGTATTGTTTTGTGATGGATTTTCTATAATATTTGGTGTTTTTTTTTAAACCGTGATATTTTCTGAGACTTTGGGGATTAAAAATAACATAATCAGTGGCACACAGGCGGTTAAACTGCATGCATTTCAGTGCCCCGTTCTTCAAGAACGTCGAGCTCAGCTCAAGATGGTGATGTACCGCACTGTCAACCAGCTCACAGACAGGGGCGGCGCCAGGGTATTTTGATAGGAGGGACAAGACGACCTAAAGATGACGTCATATTTTTTCTCCATTAAATAACAGGGGAAATATAGAGTTATATGTTTAAGACCTCTCTTTTTAATACTCCTCTTTCTTCTTTCTTGCCTTTTCTTCCCTTTTCTTCCTCCTTTTCTTCTTTTTTCTTCTTTTTTTTCTTTTTTCACTACTTGAAAAATCATAGGTCCCCCCCCCGTTTATCAATTTCTGGATACGCCATTTCATTTATTGTGAATGCTATGATTTTTTTTTCTTTACCCTTCCTTTATGAAATCATTAACATCATCTATAAAAACCTCAAGCAGGATTTAATTTCACTATACAAATATCAAAACAATAGACTATGTACAGTGTACTTTGCCTATGCTAATTAGACTCATGAAAAGATAAAATACACAAAATAACATTCATGTATATACCAGTTTGCAATCTTATCAGGTTTGCCAAATGATTTCAGTTTGTCAACCTTTTCCCTATATACCGTATATTATTTCCTATCACATGATGAAATGTTTGGCACTGTTATTGCAAAATAACACCAGGACCCTTTTTCATAAATCTTGTTATCAATAACAACTGCCACAGATCTAAAACAAATTGCTCTCAGCTAATCGAATGCAGGGATTTCAGTAGCTTCTATCAATTATTGTAACTTGTAATTGATAACAACTTAACAAGTTGTGTGAAACGGGGCCCAGGAAAGGGAACGTTTACATTGAAACATGATCACTGTGTCAAGCTAAGTGTCATAGAGAAAGAAGTTTTATATACAATAAATTCATAGAGATCCCTCACATTTACCACAGCTTGTTTTGGTTACAGGCTTGTAAATGTGATGTATTTAGCATGTTCACATGATTATTTTCATTAGTAATTAGCTTTAAATATCCATCCAGTATTCTTGCAGCAAGAGACCAAAGATGTCTCTTTGCCACTTATTTCAACTCTTCCCACATAGGCTATTCAGGGTTCAGGGACATAAACTAAGTTCACTAAGGCTTTTATTTCATTTTGAATCACATTATTTTTGTAACTTCTGATCCCTCATATTATGTAGCATGAATATACTAAGTGTTATTAATAGAAATATACGAATAAGGTTAAATAATTCCAGTGGTTTGGCGTGTTCTCTCTCTGGACCCTAAGCCTATACAGCTTGTCTTGGACGAGTTGAACAGGAAAGTCTAAGCAACATTTGTGCTAGAATACTGAATAGATATTTCAAATAATAACTCTTCTGAAATTCATTAAAGGAATATATCATTACATTTAAAAGTCAACAAATAAAACTATGGCTACCTTAATAGGACAAATTCAATGCATACCTTGTTTTCTTTTGATTTTGAACAGAAAAGTTATCAATCAATTGTGGGTATCCAACCAAGCACAGTTTAAGTAAATTACGCCTGAATGTTTCAGAAGATATAATATAGAAAAAATGCAATGTATAACCAAACCTTTGCCAAATTTTCAGTGCCTAAACAAGCTCATTAAGTGGGGAATAGACATATATATATATATATATATATATATATATATAATGAGAGATATATATAATGAGAGAAATAATATATATATATATATATATATATATATATATATATATATATATATATATATATATATATATATGTATATATGTATATAATACTATAGTATTCTAGCGCAAATATATATACAGCCCTGGAAAAAAAAAATCATTAGACCAGCTCCTTTTAAAGACGTTATGTAGGTTGTGTTGGCCAATTGAACTTTCAATCCTACTAGCTAAGTCATAATGATTGGATGACTACTCCCTAAAACAAGCACCCTCTACAATGACTACCCCCTCGGACAATTACCCCCCAGGGTAATTATAACCCCCCCCCCGGACAATTATCCCAAAGGACAATTAAAAGGCAAGGATCTAAAGGCATGCGCCACCAAATGGATGGATACTTCAGATTAACTAACACAATGAAAATATCATAGAGGATAATTGTCCTGGGGATATTCTCCAGGGGTAGGAAGGTTTTGAAACAAATGTTCTGACAGTAATGGTCTCTGGGATAATCGTCCAGGAGGTATGCCTGATTGTCTGGTTAAGCCATGTTCACTAAGTTTTCTAGAGGCAGTTTGTTCAGTTCTTGGTGGAAAATTGCTACATTTAATGATAGCAGCCATGTCTTGTCGCATGCTGTCCATAAGGGGTTGCATTTTTTTCTCTTAACAGCAGCTCATTCATGTAGCAAGAATCTTTTCTTTTTCAAAACTTAAATTTTCTTTTGTCTTCAATTTTTATGTCACTTCCAATGCTCTCAGTAGAATCATGGGCAGGCCATAGTGCTCAAACCAAGACAAGTAACACTTGAAATTCATCCTCTCAGACATTTCTTGTCTGTTATGTGGTCAAAAACCCTTTCTCATAGGAAAATGGGGGAGGGGGGTGGGTAATTGCCTGAGGAAATTTGTCGTGGGCAGTTTATCCTTGCTGTAGTCGTCCTAGGGGTAATTGTGCTGTGGTAATTGTAATGGGGAGTGGTATACCATTATTAATGAATTAGCTGTTAATAATCATTTTCCTAGTTCCATAGACAATGGAATTAACACTACCTGTATGCCTGCAAATGCAGCTGGTCTAATAACTTTTTCCAGGGCTGATACGGAGGAAGCCGTCGAAAATTTGAGTAGAGAAAATAAAATTGGCCACAATGCACTACAAACGCTTCTAGCAGTTATCTTTCCATTTGTTTGAGCCAATACGTGAACCTTAAGAGAGAGAGAGAGAGAGAGAGAGAGAGAGAGAGGGAGAGAGAGAGAGAAAGAGAGAGAGAGAGACAGAGAGAGAGAAAGAGAGAGAGAGAGAGAGAGAGAGAGTGTGTGTGCGTGTGTGTGTGTGTGTGTGTGAGTGAGTTGCGAAGATACCCAACTTAAACATTTCGACGGCGTCTCGGTAAATTGTAAAGTGTGATGATTGATGAGACAGGAGACAAGGACGTAGCTGAACTTCAACTTTATTATAGATCAAGCTTTCGGCCTAGCTTCCTGGCCTTCTTCAGGTTCTGAAGATGATAATACAAACATATAGTATATACTTCAATATACACACATATAATTGTGTGTTTTTATATTCCATTTAATAACAAAATATACATTTGCATATTGATATTAGCAGTTACAGTTTATTACAAGTAACTTAATGAACGAACAATAAGAACATAGCTCAGAAATACTGTACAGAAATTTAATTTAATTAACAATTATCTATTTTCCATAAAATATAAGTATTATTCTTTTAATTGATATCTTGATGGCATCCATCCGTACATGCTTTACCGAGCAGCAGCATTTTCGAAATGACATGTAAAGACCCAGTTGTGCCGGACTTGGGTGAGACAGTGAAAAGGTTATTATCACATGCGAAAATGATGAAAGGGAAATACCAGCTTTAAGAGGTACGACATGTGAAATTCCCTTGTGTAATTGCATACATTCAATCAGAAATTCAGCAAACACGGGTCAATACCAATTTCTAATGGCGGCAGGGACATACGCCCCAAAATTTCCAATATCAATAAATATCTCTAAAAAGCAAAAAGGTGCCCTTCCTGTGACGGAAAAGATGCCCCTCCTTAGGTGGAAATTACCATAATCTTGATATTTTTTCTGCCTTATGTGCCCTTTCTACCTTACATTTCCAGTTGATGACAATGGAAAGTGTCACTTACTAATTTTACTTTTATTTAAAAAAAAAGAAAGTAAAATATATTTTTTTAAAAATATCACCTTTCTGTCCGCTTTGTTCTTAAAAGAAATTTAAGTTAAGAAAAAATTGCTTTCATTTCGATTGCAGGTACCATTTCAATACAAAACATGTCCTTTCTTTCTCCCAACTTCTGAAATACATTGACCATCCTTTATTTTATGATGAGGGCATTATCCGTATACCCTCATTATTGAAAGGAACATATGAAAACAGTCTTCTCATTAGGGTTTTAAAAGTCATGTTGCATTTGGGTCATGGTCGCATGTGATCCTAACGTTTTCACGGTTTTATATCTCATTTTCAGAATGCTGCTGCTAGGTAAAGCATGTAAGGATGCATGCCATCCAGGTATCATTAAAGGCATAATACTTCTAGTTTATGGAAAATAGATAATTATTGATTTGTTTTGGAACTTAGTGGTTTTCTTTTCAAACATCTAAATACACATTTAAATGGTTTTAAAGGTTTATACACATTTAAATCGTTTCCACTTTCACCTGTACACAAATCATTGCTTGTGGCTGCTAAATAACAATATGGATACCCACAAATTTTAGCTGATGCTATTTTATTCTAAATTGGTCTAAGAGATCGAAGTAAAAGAAAGGTGAAAACTATTTTAGATCCGTGGTTGCAATTTGATTTACTATTTTTAAAAATTATCATTATCATATTTTCTGTAAAAACCTCATGCACTGGATTTCACTATATACGTACAGGAGAGAGCGGTCTGTATTTTTTCAGAAGGAACTGAATCTCATTAAATTGCCAATTTATTCACATGGAATTTGCTAATCAAAAGAGGCTATTTTTACTTAAATACAATAGTTAAATGACGGAAATAATATCTTATTGTGGGAAGTTTTATCATAAAAAGCAGTTGCGGCAGCATTGGGATCATGTTGGACATCCCCCCCCCCCCCCACCACCACCACCAACCCCCCTCAACTCGTGTACAAAAATCTAAAGAGGTTTTATCTCATTCCCAATCTTCATATTTATGAATGTGTTTAAGTTATTTTCTATTGATATGTCTTACTCAGTTTTTGTTCATGCTAACATTCATCTTCTGGGTACACAATTGAGCCCGACACTTCACAGTCAAAGACATATTTCGCAAAATGTTATGAAGTTAAGAAAAATTTGAACAGAATGATAGGAAGGAAATGGAGCGGGATAACTCAGAGTGAGACAGAGAGAGAGGGTGAGATATAGAAGAAGAAAGGGAGAGAGAGATGAGATAAACAGAGAGAGTGAGAGAAAGAAAGAAAGAGAGAGAGAGAGAGAGAGAGGGGGGGGGGGGGAGACGGGGGAGATACGTGAAGGGTATACTACTAGTATTCTTAGCCGTGACGATGACATAACGGGTCTACATGCAGTATAAAGGATACCCACTTAGGTATACTTATAACCATGACTATATGGAAGCTACCAGAAGAGTCAATTTCCTTGTGCTTTCTTTTTGTTTGTTTTGTTTTTTTCTGAGGGTGACAAATAATGATATCGATCGAGTACATTTCTTACGTTTACCTATAATATTACTGAACGTTTTGCTAGGCTGTGATGAGGCGGCATAGCCCCCAAACAGGTTTTTGTTTTGTTTTGTTTTGTTTTGTTTTTTCGTCAAGAGGCACCTAAATAGAGCGGGTACATGAAGTCATGAAAAACTAAACATCACAATTTAAGATAGTGGTATGGTATCAAACTACAAAATATATATGAAAGTTCCTCTACATTAATTGAGCTTCTAGGGCTTTTCAATTTATTGGTCTGCTATTGTGGTCGTTTTCATGTTTTTTTTTCCTTTCTTTCTTTTTAGGGAGAATAAAAGATCATTATGTGAAACGAATCCATTTGAATTATATACAAATGAAAGCAATTAGCTTAAAACCTTGTAGTTTCAGTCGCCCCTTTGCCTGAGTATCGACCGACATCATAACTCAGGTTCCTTTTTTTTTCTGGGGTCGCGGGAATGACCGAACATGCTAAAGATGTCTATTATAGGTCATTCCTGTACCCCCTAACATGCCTAAGACGTTGAGAATTACTGCGATTGTTTGTCACATTTTGGTGATAATTATTTTTTTTTATTTACCAGGCGGAAGAGAACATAGCTATAGGCATGTCGTCGACTGATCAGCCTGCTCCACCATCGTATGAAGCAACTCAACAAGGTTAGTATGTAAACTTATATTGGCCCTGGCGTAGCCTGGATGGCGGAGGGGGGGGGGTGTTGACAGTCTTCATCTCGCATTATCTTTCTTCTTTTTTTTTAAATGTACGTTTGCCAGTATAAGAATTCAAAGTCAAATTCTGTTGTTTTTAAAATTAAAATCTAAACATAGAGGATCATTATCATTTTACAAAAAAACAAAATGAAAAATAAAATGAAAGAAAGAAAAGGGAAGGGGGAAAGAAAAAAAGCTAATAGTATTTCTTTAAATCGTCATCACACTATTCCCGATCGTTTTAAAGGAACATTTTGCATAAGCACCTAACCCCTTTATGTTGAAAAACGTATCTCTTTTGCTGTCAAAGTAATCATGAGTTTTTGCAGCTGCAATGCGTAGTCCTATACAGACATGAAACTATGGGCTTAACAACAGCGTTTCTCCATGTATCTCCACGATGAAACCAATAGTATAGCTAGATTGCTCCTTCCCTCATCGGATGGGGAAAAGGAAAGGAATGAATTCAAAAAGAAAATGAGAACACATGGAGAGGGGAAAAGAAAGAACATGGAAAAAAAGATGACACGACATTATCCCACGCCCTGGCATTGCGTCTGCATTGTATTTCAGATAAAATTATGTGACCCCCCCCCCCCAAAAAAAAAAAGACTCATGCTCCGCCATTGCACAAACTACAACAAGACGCAAAACACACAGCTTTTATTGTGTAGTTTTTATTCAATTTGAAATTAACATACCAATCTCTCACAGTTTGTAAATTATTAACATATATTTTTCTCGAGACGCAGTTGCACAATGGGACATATAGGAAGACAACTAAAGGGCAATTTAGTGGACCTAGAACCTCGGACATTAAGAAACTCCACTGGCTTAATATCAATACTAGTAACCATTGCTTATTGAATATACTAAAAGTTAGCATTATGTGGTATGACTTTGGTTGTTTTAATTAAGTATTTTGGTATAAATCTGCACCAGTGATGTAAAGTGCAATACGGTAATACAAATAACACGATAAAAACTACTTTCGAAAAATAAACTCAAGGGAAATTTCAAGGGAAAAGGCCTATTGTATACTGCCCAGAAATCAGGTTCGGATTACGTAGTACGCGATTATAATGTTCGCACATTTCTAAAGGTCATAGACAGGGCTATTGAAATTGCCTTCACTTGATTTTTCGAAAGTAGTTTTTATCGTGTTAAATCAACTTTACATAAAGATAAGATTTATTGACTCTATTGACCCCCCCCCCCCCTCTCGGGGTATGAGAGCACTAACAAAGAAACATATTTACAATTATTATACATACCTTATAAGTGTGAATATAAAGTAGATAAAACATTGTGTGAAAACATTTACATTTTTATGTCTGTGCAGGACTTTGTAGATACTTTAATTTCATGTAGGCCTAATTTGGTTGAGTAAAAATTATACTTTGTTCAGCAAATTATTGATATTCACTTTGTAATAACAAGAAAAAGGCACTGTATAAAATACTTGTTGATTAGATTGGATTATCAAGTGTATTATCGTAAAGCAGTCACAACATAATCCCAAATAATTCTACCTGTGGTCGTGTTATTTTCTGTTAAATATTCATGACTTGAACTTTCAAGTACATGGTTAGCAGGCTTATGCTACGCGTAAGGCGGTTAACCGCTTTTGAAAATCAATTTTGTTATATCAGCTTGGTACAGTACACTGAAGGATCATAATGATGTAACTGATCATGTTCATTTATTGTAGACATTAAATAAAGCTGATTTATTCAAATCAGTCAGCTACGTTAAATAATGTAATTCAAATCACGACATTTTATTGATAAGAAGGTGACATATAATATGCAGATATCATCAATAATAAATGTTCCAAAAATGGAAGAAACCGTCACCGTCTTCATTACTTTATTAATGAAAATTATCTTCCCCATAATGCAAAAATTGTTTAATTGGAATATGGGGGAAAATAATAGAAAATGGGATAGCAAGGGCATTCACTTCTTCGTCGATGACCATAAAGTCCTTTTTGTAACATGTTAAGATGATAATATTTTCCATGATGATCATCATAGACATCTCGTTTCTTTCAAAGGCAATTTTTAACTTCATATTATTTGTATGTGTGGCATGTTATGCCCTTTACCGTTACCAGCACAATTATGTTTAGTGTACTTATAACGAGAGAGTGAATTAAATACGATCCACATATTTACATCTGCTACTGCGAATCTCATCTCGATCGTAAAGTCCTTATATTTGGAACTAGAAGGATGTTTGATCATATCCCTGACGTTATGCCATAAAGTCATAAATTTTAAAGTTTACCAGCATAAATTATTGAACGATGTAACAATGAAATGCTGATGTGACATGGTAGCATATGTGCGGAACGCGTATTATGATAATAACTGATATAGTATTCTCGACATAATTGCAATGCTGTTGTGGTGATATAGGTAACGGTGTAATATTGTGCACGTTTCTGTGCCTTTCGTGCAATACTACAAATCGATATTCAAAGGTTTTGTAATGCAAAGGTTTGGGGATTTTCTATTTTCTATATTCACTGATGCTTACAATGGTATTGAATACATGCTAGCCTAACTGCAGGCATATTGTTGGCACCGTACCAGAATTGCGTTACAGTAGATCAAAACATATACTACAGGATTATAACCAGTGCCGTCGTGGGAATAATATGGGGGCCGATTCAGGAAATAAACAAAATCGCACAACATGGATCCAGGGGCGTTGATATGCCTTTTTTTTTTCATTTTTGTTTTTTTTTATGGGGAGGAGGTGGGAATCATTTTTCTTCACCTTCACTCTTTGGTGATACTGAATGTCTTTAAATATCTTTGTCACCTTACTCATGTTACTATCCCCTTCCCTTGGAGAGGCCAGATTTCTGCAGTGTTCCTTTTTTGTTTCATTTGTAATGATTATTTTGATTATTTTGATGGACAGCTTTGAGTGCAAAACGGTGAGAAAGAGAGCATCTTCTATGTCAAATTTGCATTTTCATGATACCCCCCCCCCCCATATCCTCACCCCATCCTGACAATACGCCAGTTATTGGAAGTAAATATGGAATTCATATCATTTAAATCATCACTGATACCGTGGGTCGTGTGGGCATTATGCATATATATATATATATATATATATATATATATATATATATATATATATATATGTATATACATATATATATACTCTATATCTATCTCTACAAAGTATTTGGTATCCTCGTAATTAATGTTTGTTTTTTACGAAAATGTCGTTGCACATTTCTATATCTTAATGAAGGGTTCTCCAACAAATTCACTCGATAGGCGCGTTTGAGGATTGAGTACCGCAGCTTTATTAGTATGGGCAAAACAGCCCCTGTAAATAGTAAAAAAAGATACAAGAAAGCAATAAAAATCCCGAAGGAATGTATACAATTCAGATAACCATTCATTATAAATTGAGTTAAAGAAAAAGAGATCATTATGATTGAATGAATATACTTTAGTACGCCTATATTCATTTATCTGAAATGTCTATTATTTCCAAATAAATAATCGATTCTACTAATTGAACAAATCTTGTTATCTTGATTCAAATAAACACATTATTGCACCATTGTAAATTTGTAGGTAATAGATCAATATATCTTATTTCATTTCTGTTACACTTCAATATTAATTTAAATTTAAAACAACTGAACAATAAAAAAGAGTTGTACATTGATTTTGTTATCAATCTTAAGAATAAAATACAAACTCAAAATGACCCCATATGTATAATTATAGACACTCACCGCCCACACACTGGAAGTGTCCAGCCTATTCAAGATTATATATGCCTCAACTATAATCGCCTGTGAAAGCTATCGGTTCAATTTTGACTTTCCGATTGGCCAGCCCAGCAACAGAAGCCTATATGTAAATTGGCGGAATAAAATGACATAGATAAGTATAACCACCACAGAAATATCCAGAGATATATGTGACATATAAATACAAGTAGCAGAGGTAATAAATTACTAAAATGGAATGCAAAAATACACAACAACCATACATGTATAGGAAAGCTACAAGATAAAATACTAATTTCTATTAAAAGTATCTATAATGATGCCTTAGCATTCATATACTCCGATAGACCTGCAATAATAATTTTTATTCTTTAAATAATATAAAAATTATGTACGTGTACTACACTACCGCAATAAAAGTTTTAGACTTACATGCCATTCTAAAACCAACTACATGTCCATCTAGCACACAAAAGAAGAAATTCCAAATTACATTCTAAAGGGGTACATAAATTGGACCCTATCACCAGCCCACTGGTCAGCTAAAGATTGGTTACAGACAATGACCTCTGTGCTTTCAAAAGATTCATCAGTGCATATTGTCAGCTGAACTACAGATTAGGCTCACTGAAAAGAAGGCAGACATACCACTGAATTACCTCTGAACTACAGATTAGTCTAGTTAAAAATAAAACTTACACTCCAAATTTCACATTACTACATTAATAAATCACTTACTTTAACTAAACTTTCTTGTAGATTTATAGGATGGTCCCAAATTATATGTACACTTGAACATCGTAGTAACACCCTGAAATTTAAATCGTTTCTCAGTTGGCATCCATTTGAGATTGCTAATTAATTCACTTGATGGAGTGTCGTAACTTTTGTTTGAAATTATTCTAGCAGCTCTTTTTTTAACTTTCTTAAGTTTATCTGTTTGTTCCTGATATGGATATGACCAATCAGAGGAACAATAATCAAAGTGAGGCAACACGAGTGCATTATACAGCATCTTTAAAGATGTTAATGGTAAATAATCCTTCGCTCCTTTTATTACACTGACATTTCTTTGCGTTACCTTTGTTACTTTGCCAACGTGTTTGGACCAGTTCAATTCTTCATCAATTAATATACCAAGACATTTGGCGACGTTAACTCTTTTCAATACCTTTCCATTTATAGAAACATTGAAGGATGTTATTTTGTTTAAATTTGCACGCGAAGCTATGACCATATGCATGTTTTTTCTGTGTTTAGTACAAGGTGGTTTTGATTAATCCATACCATTAATTCTCCCAATGCGAAAGAAAGTTTTTGTTCATCCTCATTTATGTTACTTCCACTTACAGTTAGTGGTATCGTCCGCATACATAATTATCAACATAACCATCAGATATACAATGTGGTAAAGTATTTACATATATGTAAAATAATAACGGACCCAATATAGAACAGATTGTTCACGACCTGTTAAATAAGATCTAAACCATTTTACACATTTATGTGAACATGATTATGCGAGGGAACAAAACGACCGGGCTTTAGAAAATTTTCGCAATTTCAAACCCTATAAAACACTATTTCTTACCCCTTTTGTCTTTGACTGGGGCGCAAATAACCCTCAAAGACCATTCATTTTCTTCTATTTTTTCCCCTTTTCTTTCTCTCTTTTGCGATTTTTGCGCCCCTTCAAGTGCCGCCCGGGGCATGTGCCCCCTCTGCCCCCCCGTAGATACGCCACTGGGGGTGGGAGCAATTGTCTTTTTTGGTGGTTGAAATGTTAGGGAGCAAGGAGTTTCAATTTCTATCTCACACAAACTCTCATAGTCTCTTCTTTTACTCCATTTCCCTTTATTTTTTCTCGCTAGGGGGGGGGGGGGGGTATTTTCTCTCACTTATACCGCAGACATTTCTAAGAGCCTAAATTGCAAATTGCAATTCTAATGCAACTAGACAATATTACTTTATTCTTATTATTCAAACAGTCCATATTCAGTATAACATGTTTAGGGACATATGCGGCTGATCCCCCCCCCCCCCCCGGGAGGGGGGGGGACGCTTCCCCCCAGAAATTTCAAAAATTGTACAGCAAGTAATGGTACAGGCTAGTCGCGTCCCCCTGGCCGTGACAAGAAATTTCCTCTCTTTTGCTTAGGGAATATCATGAAGCATGTAGTTGCGTATCCCGAAATTGACAGATGGGGGACAGACCCCCCCCCCCTCCCCAGCTCCGGGGGGCTCCGGAGAGGAAGGCGGAATATATAATAAAGGCAGCCCCGCTGAGAGGATAGTCTTTCACAACAACAACAACATCAACAATAATATTTTTAAATCTTTTTTTTTTTTAATGTTCTTTAACCTTGTCCTGTTACCTTAATTTTCAGAGCAATAATTACGAAAAAAAAAAGGTTGAAACTAATGAAACGAAATATAGACTTATTAACCTGTACTTATTTGTCATCTTATTTTGTATATTACTGGCAAAGGAAGCACAATATATCGACCCCATTGACCTCCGGACTGAAGGTGAAGGAACAAGAGTATCTGAAGGATTGTTAGAGGGCCTATTACTTAAGCGATTTTTTAAATGCAATAATAACATTAGTAGTGATGGTGGTATATATATTTATCAATATCTATACCTGTATAACAATCTTAAACTTCACGAATTTACAAGACAATAATAATCAATGAATGCAAAATTCCGAGACTCTGCCGTCCATTTTATCCAGTAGTTTATTTGTATTTGTTCAAACTTTCGTTGGTTCTACGTGACGGAATAAAACAGTAGATGAAAGTAGTTAAATGTAGAGTCTGACGCATCTTGTGTGTCCGTATACTTCTAAACCACCGTTTGTTTTATACAATTTATTGTACATATTAAAATGTATTTGAATGACGTATGAAAATGTTACTTCTTTTTCTTAATCCTTAGATGCCTCTCCGCCATCTTACCACTCCCTCTTTGGTCAGATCAAGAGTGAGAGAGAAAAGAACAGCAATCCTGTCAGTTTCATCGGATCTGTCGCCAGGATCTTGCTCGGCACATGTAAGTCTTCTTATTGGCTCTCAGCTTTAATTGTTCAGTGCACGTGGCGGATATCCTGAGACGGAATCCTTCCTATATGGCATGGGTGGTATCTTGAGAGGTCAGCTTAAAAGAATTGAAAAGCAGAGGGGGGGGGGGCACATTTTCTGGGTTGAGTACTAAAGGTACTAAAGTTGTGCTTTTTGGGGCTTCAAACCAGTCGGGGGGGGGGGGGGGTTGGCTCCGTCGGTTGTGCCCCCTATGTCCTCTCCGGACAGTTAAGTGATATTTTTAAAGGACTGGGGGTGGGTGGGGTCATACGCTTGACCCCACCCAGTGCTTGATACGCCACTACGGATTGTATTTCCCCATTGAAATTTGCACGAATGTAATTCTTCTAGTGTTCAAAATTTCGGTTATTAAATGCATGCATCTGAATTTTAATATCCAAATTGCCATTTGGAATTTAAAAAAATCACTTGTGCAACCATTTTGGTCGATTGAAAATTTAACCAACATGAGATCGAATCCAATTACATTCAAGAAAGTCAAACAGAATCAGGAATAGTGGTTTTTCAAGCGATCAGATTGGCTCGAGTATTGGGTTCACTCTTTTTATAGTACTCCTTTTAAAGAAAGAGCTAAGAGGGAAATAAGATAAGACTAATTATACTTTCAAAAGCACTGGCGGATTTAGGGAGGAACAACTGGCCCCCAGTGCCCCCCCCCCTTTTTTTTTTACTAAACCCGGAAAGCGCCCCTGCTCAGAGGTCTAATCTAGCAACGATTGCTACACCTACTTTCAGCGATTGTTCAAAATTACAGAGACTGAGATATAGATGGAAGAGTTAGTCTTTATACAGCCGTGAAAAAAGAAGACAAGGGAATGAATTCACGAATTGTTCCCGTTCTATGATTTGCAAATCACCTTTAAAGGGATACTTTGGTAGGCCTGCATGGGCGATTTCCGATGAGAGAGGAAAATATACTCGGAGCTTCGTGTCACTTCGATACAAGGACTTCCATCGCACGTGCTAAAACATGTGATTCATATTGGACCACCTCTGAGATAAGACTGGCTTGTGTTTTAAATTTCGCGCGGTGGGAAAGTAATCAAACATATGGAAAAGTAATTACAGAGCCAGCTCTCTGGTAGAGCCTGGGATTAGTTACGTAATCGTGGCGACAACGAGTCGCGGCAGGGCAGTGCAGAAGCGATGGCTAGACTAATCAACCAGAAGTTAACCGTGTTTTGTATTTGGAAATATTTCAGCATTACACTAAACTTGTTTGGGGGAACGAGGTTACAACCAGTTACAAGACTAAGAGCCCGGGACTGGTTAAACCCGAAGTATTCGCCGAGCTCCAGTTCGGTCAACTTCGTGCCGTCCGATCATTTATGACCTTAGTCCGACGGCCTCGCACAACGGGCGTGCTATATGTGTACAAGTAAACGAGCCTTTTGCAAATTCCGCACGATTTCATTTCCCCATGAGTTCTCATTAGACTGCCCCTTTAAGGAATATTTTCCATTGATTTACAAGTTTTTATTACAAAAGCTAGCCTAGCTAAATTTATGAAGATTATCGTTTACGATTCTTAAGTTTGATTGATCTTTAAAACATTCTTAGTTTCCTTCATTTTTCTACCTTTACAGTTTTCGTGACCCTCTTTATGGCAATCGTCCTCGCCGTTCCTATCGCTATGATTGCAATTGGTAAGTAAATGATAAATATTAATATAATATATTATATCACTATCAGATTATAACGCCTGCAAATGTAATGTTTGCTCTTACACAGGGGCGGCGCCAGGGTATTTTGATAGGAGGGGCAAGACGACCTAAAGATGACGTCATATTTTTCTCCATTAAATAACAGGGGTAATATAGAGTTATATGTTTAAGACCTCTCTTTTTAATACTACTCTTTCTTCTTTCTTCCCTTTTCTTCCCTTTTCTTCCTCCTTTTCTTCTTTCTTCTTCTTTTTTTTCTTTTTTCACTACTTGAAAAATCATAGGGGGGGCGGTCGCCCCTCTGCCCCCCCCCCCTGTAGCGCGGCCCCTGCTCTTACGTATTGTCGCGATTATCAACAGTAAATCGTTTTACATTTACTTCCTTTCAATACAAAAGTTGTAGCAAATTATTGGAAAAAAGTTAGATGGTAGGCCTAATACCACTCGATCGATATCGATGACGATTTCTATTTTCATGATCGGAGGTACAGAACCCGTTCCTATTATTTAAATAAGAATATAAAGAATAAAGAAAATGGTTAATTTATCCGTAGTAAGTCTATTCTAAACTGGTTTATATATTGGAAATATTTGGCCCAAGATATCTTGTGTTAAAAACAAAATTTTGCCTCTCTTGTTGATCCACCCTTTAGATCTTTAAGCTGACCAAGAAGCCGATCGGCAACTATATCTTATACATTTAAACGCATTCCCTTTTTAAATACAGACCCTTATTATTGTCTGCAAACCCTACTTTTGTACTGATACTAGTTTTAATACATTTCGTAAAAAGGCCTTGTCGTAAAGAGTTACTAAAATGAATAACCGGTGGAATATGAAAGTATAGACATCATAGTTAGACCGACAGGCTACGAGACCGGGGTAACCTCGCTAGTCATAAGGACCGCTAGTCATAATGACCGCTATTCATAATGACCGCTATCCATAACGTGTGACTAAATGAATAGTGGTCCTTATAAATAGCAAGCATACCCCACGAGGCCAACAGTCCACGATACCGACAATGTCAGTCTTGTGTACCCTCAGAAAACATTTCAGAAAGCCCGGGAGACCGACATTGTTGCTCTCGTTGGCCGTCGGTCTCGTGGACTATATGTCTACATCCTCTAAATTAAAGTGGCGGCGTTCTAACTTTTTAAAGTGTTTACACTTGCCATTCTTAGTATCATTTATTTTGCTAACAATACAATATCCTTCCATGCCATAACATAACTACAGGAGCCGTATACCTGGATGACTGCCCAGTTCAGTACCTTATTCCTATCTACCTGATCACCATGGGGTCAGCTTATATTGTAAAGACCTTGATTGATCTGAAGGGGCGAGCTCAGCGCTCTAGGCTCCCAGAAGAAGAACAGGCTGAATTCCAACCAAACAAAGTGGAGAGCGGGATCAGCCACCTTATCGGAATATTCTGCTTCGGGTTTTTCATCGCTGGTAATTATTTCAAGCTTTTTTCTTCTGTCTATTTGTCTTCTAAACATATGCATTTATATATTTTTATAATTGTTACTCGGTAGGATTTTTTTTTTCTTTTTGGAGGACCTGTGACAATATGCCATTTACAAAGCAATTTGAGCACTACCCCAGGGAAGAGGCGTTTAGGAAAAAAACAAAAACAAAACAAAAAACTAGAAATAAATGACATTTTCGTGTCCGACAAACGGGAGAATTGACCGGGAATACGTCACAATTACTGAACTCTACACTACGTAGTGTAGAGTTCAGTGATCACAATCGACTGACTAAATTGCCAATGTGAGATTTGAATAATCACTGGCGTAGACACGCATAATTATCTATTGTTAGTGGGGGATGATCTATTCATCATCCTCCCCCCCCCCCCCACTAACAATAGAAAGTGTGTTCGTATCTACGCCACTGTGAATAATTGTAGTGATCTCAGTTTCCAAACATTTAAATTTTTATTCTTATGTCCGATTTCTCTCAAACTTTGTCCATCATGTTTCTTCTGTTGTTCTGCTTTCACACAAATCAACTTGTGACAAATATTGGATCGCCCTTTAAGTGCAAAAAGTGCCCCTTGTTGTGCTTCCTGTAGCAATTTAAAGGGAGAGTATACGCTGATTACGGGTTGATTTTAAATTAAAGAAGCAGTAAAATGAAAGAAACAAATCAGTGAAGGTTTGGGCAAAATATGATAAGAAATAAGAGAGTGATAATTTTTTAAAGTTGTAATCAATCAAACACAAATTGGCAACTCCGTGACGTATCTAGCGAGCTCCTCTACCATTCACCCTATACCCCAAAATCATTATTTTCCATTTTCTCTAAAGAAAATATTCTAACATGACCTTAGATTTAATCATTGCTCATATATTTTTACACAAAGCCTGTATGAAAAAAATCTATTCCTTCATCAGAAACTAGGAAAATTAAAAATTTTCTGTTGCAGAAAATTTCATAATTTTTCGATTTCTTGCGAGCTCCTCTTCTATTTGCTCAGTACAGTACTGAGTAAATGGGAGAGAAGCTCGCAAGATACGTCGTCACAGAGTTGCCAATTTGTGTTTGATTAATTACAACTTCAAAAATTCATAACTTTCTTTATCGGATTTTGCTCAAACCTTTACTATTCTTTTCCTCTCATTTTTCTGCCTTTATTCAAATCAATAAATACCAGGATAGACTTTCCCTTTAAGACCCCAAAAGACACTTGAAAATGTGAAAGACTGTTAAGTGTTTGTTGTTGTCGTTGTTGTTGTTGTTTTAGTTGCCACTTGTGAGATCATTTGGGCGTAAAATGGCGCCCTAAAATGTGATAACTTCTTTTTTTCTTTTCTTTTCATGTTCTTTTTTGTGAGAGATTTTCGGACTTTGCCCCCCCCCCCTCCTTCCTGTCCAGTAAATCGTGTATCAGCCAATGACCCATAATCATCCTAAAAGTCTCACCTCTGATCTCCTTAACCATTCTTCTTCAGCTATAGGACTGTTAAACCCATGTCTATGCGTTTAATAGGCTATACATGGTTTAATAATTTTTTTATCTGTCATTTTGGCATGAAAATAATTTTTTCGTCTTTTGTCAAATTTCCAGGGAATGTTTGGATCTATGGGATCTACAAGCCCAACACCACGGACAGTACTGCCAATGATTACTGCGATCCGACACTCTATTATTTTGCTTTCTGGGTGACAACTGTCTGCTATATCTTCGCAGCTCTCTTCTGTTTTTGTGGATGCTGTGTTTGCTGCCTGGCTTGCTGTGGGGCAACAGCTACAGGTGTCTCCGGCGCAGACGCTGAAAAGAAAAACATCCCCTAGATTACGATAGTATACTGTTAATACATGGTTGTGAGTTCGTGCGTTAGTGCGATCTGGCAACAAAAAAAATAAAGGTTTTTATCGTGGTGTACTAACGCACGAGGCGTAGCCGAGTGTGTTTAACACCACAATAAAAACCTGCGTGTTGCTGGATCGCACTTACGCACGAACTCACAACCATGTATTAATAGTTTTATAAATCGGGTCTACAATCTTAGTGTTTTCTTACAATCTTAGTGTTTGATCCGGATTAGCCGTGCGTTAGTCCCCTCGCCGTGCGTTAGTACTTTTTTTTTGCACGGTCACGTGGTGTTATTTGACCAATCAGGATGGCTACATTCTTGAACCCGTTTTATAATGATGATTAGATGATGATTATGATGATGATGATCATGGTGGTGGTGTAATGTATTAACAAAAGATAACTGTGTTCTATTTATGCAGTATGAATTAGCCGCCTTACCCCCTACCTCGTTTGAAGTCCAAGAAATCAATACTGTACAACCTGCGGTACTGTGGGTCTTCGGTACACAGGGTTACCCTTCCCCCTTGTTCATAACATTTTCTGGGTAGGCCATTGATTTAGGAAAGGAAATATGAGGCGCCCAAGCTCTGATGATACAATTTTCTTTTCAAGTTTTATTGCTTTTATTTAGGGGCTGCAAATGGAGGAAGGGGCATACGCTAGCTTCGCCCTATGCTCAGGTGCTGGATATACCACCGATGCTTACGTCGTTGTCTCTATTCGCTACATAAATGCTTTGAAAAGTATATCTTTCTGTTAATTCAGAGACGTGTTCAATTAAGCAAAGAAAGACGTATGCACTGTGTGGTGTTGACTCAACAGATTTACGCTTACTCATTCTAAAACACACTCGGTATTTACACACTAAAGTGAGAACAAATTAGTGATTAAAACGATGAATAAATTTGCTATATGTATAGCGTGGTAAAGTGTGTTGCCTGTATACTCTCGAAAAGAAATTCAGAGTAAACATTCTTGTACATAGGAAAATGTTGGATTATATAGAGAACCCTTTAAAAGAAGACCAATCAACCTTTAAATGAGAAAGTCAGGTCTGTTAAAAAAAAAATTGGGACGGAATTTACAAAAGCGCTGTGAGCCATATGTATTAAAAGCGTTAATTTTAGATAGGGTGCCACGAAATCGGTGGATGGCACCCTACTTAAAAATGCTAATTTATGCAAAAAAAAAACAACACAAATTCAGTTGTTTGTTTGGAAATATTAAAACTACTTTATTAATTTTTCATATCCAGGTGAATCTAATGAAATCATCAAATTCATTTTGCTTTATCTTAGTGATAATTTATGTTAATTTACGCCTAAAACACATATTCTATGATATACTCACAAAATAAATGTGGACGGGCTTCATATTCTATCACATAGGTTAGATCGATCAGTTAGATTAAATAACATTAAAAATTGCAATAAAATTGTAATGTTTATTGATTTTAATTGTAATTTTTTATGCATAATGCACATTTCCAATGACATAAGGAAATGACTGTACCAGCACCTCAAATTTGTTACATGGGTGAATAAGGTCACGTTAATGAAACGACTGTTAGGTGTGATATTCTGAGTATATTCCTTGACTTTAAAACTATTTTATTATAATTCATGCATATTAATTAAATTTCAATGGTATATCAATAACCGACTATACCAGCACTTCCAATTTGATATTCACTGGTAAACAAGGTCAGGTAAATGAAATGACAACGTTAAACTGCAATTTTCAGAGTATATTTCTTGATTTTAATGTAAATAATGTATGTCAAGAAGAGCTGAAGCTCTTAAATACGTACAGCATGAATGGCATTAAAAGGTCACTTTCATGAGAAAAAAGGTTGCTTTAAACAAAAACACAAAAATAAGAGAAATAGATCAGTGAAAGTTTGAGAAAAATCCCACAAAGATTAAGAGAGTTATGAATTTTTAAAATTCTATGGAAATCTCAAATTGGCAACTCCGGGTCATGTGACTGTGATATCCTATGATGTCATGGATTCACTACTCTATATTTGTTTTTGTACACAAAAATGACGCCGAATATCCTTTTTTTTCCGAAATAGTAAAGGAATCGAGTTAGTTTAAACAAGAGGACATGTCAAAACATTCCACCCGTATAATAATGCCTCGAGCATAGAAATTAGGAAGATGTTATACACAAAAATGAACATTAATAACTTTTAATAATTTTTTAAATATACAAATGTCATTTTTTTTTTGGGGGGGGGGGGTCAATTTAATGAAAGAATATGCCTCTTTTTTACAAGATGATATATACAAAAACATGTTACCCTCACTATACTCCGAGCACAGGAATAAAACTGAGGTTTTCGAAGAAAAATGTAAAATAATGAAATTTCATGTACAAAAACAAATTGGAAAGTAGTGAATCCATGACATCACAGGATATCACAGTCACATGACCTGGAGTTGCTAATTTGAGATTTCCATAGAATTTTGAAAATTCATAACTCTCTTATTCTCTGTCGGATTTTTCTCAAACTTTCACTGATCTATTTCTCTAATTTTTGTGCAACTTTTTCTCATGAATGTGTCCCTTTGGATACATGTAATTCCATAATTTGCGTAAATTTGGGAAATTTTGCATGAAGATGTGAGTTACTTTGATGGGTCCTGTGGGAAAAAATAAATCTGTAGGCACAACAAATATATATGGAAAGTTGAGTACATTTTCAAGCACTTTGATTTTTACCTTTTATAGGCAGATATATTGTACAATAATTGGCATATATTAGCAGAATTTTGCATGAAAATGAGATTTAATTCGATGGGTCATATGGGAAAAAATAAAGCAGCTATTGCCACAAGAAATAGATATAGAAAGTTTGAAACATTTTTAAGCAATTGATATTTTCCATGTCAGTGGACTTGCTGATTTAATGCATGTAAATCGCATAAATTAGCATAATTTTGCATGAAGATGTGGTTTGATTCGATGGGTCCTGTGGGAAAATGAAGCTATTGTCCCAACAAGTTTGGTGCTTTTGTAAACTCTTCCCAAAACTCAAACATATGGGCTTAACAGACTTGACTATATAAAAACTGCTTCAAGATATTTATTCCGAATATAATAAAGTTTTAATTCTGAGTTTAGGCTCGATTTTTGCAATAGGCCTAATATTATGTTAAGGGCTAGTCGCATGGACATACCGTAGCGTATTGAATGGAGTGCACTGTTTTGAATAAAAGCACGTATGACCCGCCCGCCCTTTCTACAACAATTATTTTTTGATTACCTTGTATGATAGGATCTGTAAATACATGAATGATTGGATTTGATATATTTAAAGTGTAATTTTCTTTTCTCTGTATTAATTTGCAGTGAAAAGAAAGGCAGTGAAGAGGCGTGAACTAATTTTGAATATGAATGATACATTAAAAAAAAGACTGTAAACTTTTGTACCACAGATAATTTCTTTTTGTTCTTTATGTCATAGCTATAAACATTATACGAAACATGCATTCATAATTATACATGTAAATAATACTGTTTAGTCGTTTAGTCGTTTGTGCTTTTTCTTAGCTTTACAGTTCGATGAGATTCTTTCATGTTGCTCTCACCTCTATTTTATATAAAAACATGCATGCTTGGCGATAAAGAAAAGGTTTGGAGGGAAATTTATTTCAGTATATATATCGAATAATGGATCCATTCATTTAGATTTTATTGTGTGTTGGTACTGCTTTACCAGTGGTAAGATGGAATTAGTCTGAAGTTTTTCAATAGTTTAGGCATACTCTGCAGATCATTAATCGTATATATAAGACTTAATCATCTTCATTTTCATTTTCACTTTGTATTGGCCATTATTCTCTTCGGCAGTATAACCGTACAATTTTGAATTATGTGAAATATTCAGATAATATCCATTAAAACTATACCTTGTCCAGAGATCATACGAAATCAATAAAAAAAACGCAATTTATATGAATGTGTCAAATATTATTTTGAACTCGTCAAGATATAACTTTAGATGATGAGCCAAGCAAGTTATTTGAAAAGGATGTATTGAGTTTTAGACAATTGCATCAATGGAAATTCATTTTTATTTCTTTTCAGATATGATTTTATGGGTGAAAAAGCCCCTTTCTCCTATAATGTGAGGGAAATAAAGAATCTTGTTTCTAAAACACATGATATTCCATCACAGGTCTTTGATTGTTTTTTATTAATAATCAAGAAAGCCGACATCTCAAAAAGCAATGAATCAGCAGGAGAAAATATCTGAAAAAAATTAGCGTAGCCGTAGGAGGGTTAGCTGTTCCCTCCCATGTTAGAGATATCGTCAGTAAAATATAGTCAGATTTGTAAACATATAATTCCCTTTCGATTCGTCGGCTCATTTTGCTTGGGCTGTCCCAATAACCGCCCTAGGGATAATAATTGCTATAAAAAGTTTTCGAAAAGCTCGAAAAATATTATCTTATATAGAACATGTAGAAAATAAAGTTATTTGGACTTGAATAAACATCATGTCATGGATTAATATCCAAAAATAATTGTTCAAATAAAAATATATCATATTATATATACTAATGTACATTTTGTAAAATAGCTATTACTTTCGTATCTTATCATATTCATGAAAGTTTGTCTAACATTTTGTTATTGATGAGCAAATAAATAATATTATTACGAATTTGTCGCTAACATTTTGTTTTCATTCAGTTTCATTGTTTACTTCATTTTCATCCTGAGAACTCTGGAGCGGTGCAAATGTCAACTTTAAGTTAGTCATTTGTCATTCAAGTTGGTCAATGAGCAATCAATTTCAACACTGTCTTGTCCTTTCATTTTTTGCAGATTTAATTTGAACTCGTCTCACCTGACGATCCGCTGCTGAATTTAATGACCGAATAGACCTGTTCACAAATATATTCAGACTTTATGCATACTTTTAAAAAAAGGTTGTTCTTGACAATCTGAAAGCTTGTCAGAGGTTGTCATACATAGCAACAAGTAATGTATGCAAACTGGATTCCAAGTACTGTAGTTCATTCATTATAATAACAGGTTAATGGAATACCTCGTTACTAGGTCCCCAGGAAACAAATATCCATAAATTTGAATAACTTTGTGAACAGGTCTATTCGAAGACGGAATTGACCACAATAGACCGCTTCGGTAATGTATGCAAATTTTATACATACCTTTCAAACAAAGGTTGTTCTTGACAACCTGAAAGCTTGCCGGAGGCTTGCCGGACATAGCAACAGATAATGTATGCAAAATGGATTCCAAGTACTGAGGCTCATTTATAAAAAGCAGGTTAATGGAATAGCTCGTCACTAGGTGCTCAGAGAATTATGAGCATAAATTTGTATACATTACAGAAGCGGTCTATTGAACGGAAAAAGGGTGTTTAAATGGACGGGAAATCCTATAGTCATTAGATTGCCCAAGATTGCAGTGCAGCTGTTGTAGGATGTTTTGCCTCATTCTTTTCTATGAGAGAAAGTGCAATATGTCTGGACGTTGGTTGGGCGAACATGAATGAAAGGGTGTACATGTGAGAGGTTGCTTTGCCTGCCATTTCTTCTCTATAGGGAGAAACATTTGATTTACCAGATCAGAGAAGTTAAAAGTGTCAGTACAAGTCAGGATCTATCAGAGAAGCTAAAAAAGAATTGCCATGTCAAATTGTAAGTGGCATTTATGATTTAGCTTTATTTTCTTGTATTTGTATACATCTATTATTTTTTTATAGAACTAGCAGTGATAAATGAAAAATGTTTAAAGTGATTATTGCTGATTAGCGGTGTTATTCAGTATTGAAGTAATTATTGGAAGTTTGCATAATGTCTGGTTAACTCTGGAGATTGTTAGTGTCATTCATGTAGAAAGGAATACAATTATTTGAGCAGGTTGCTTAAAAAGAAATATCTCAAGTTGTATCTATGAAAATCAGTGTTTACCCCAAAGTGCAGGGGTGGTGGGCCGGGGGTGGTGTTTGTGGTCACTTTCCAAAAACAGGCTTTATAACTTATCTTTATGAATATGAGAATGCTTTTACCTTGGTGGTTGATATGGTTAATTGTAGTTGGCTCCTCTCAGATATGGGGAAAGGCTCGTATCATCCAGTTCTTATGACTTCAGTGCTACCCGTTTGGGGCGGGGCGTTTCTGTGTGACGTTAGCTGTGTGGATGCCACGGACAAAGTGGCCTTGGAACTGTGTGACCCGGGGCATTTCTCTTTTGTGCCTAACACCGCCACGAACCTGCATTTTCATCGCTGGACACCTTGGTTCGCATGCCCTTATAGTACCATTGCGAGTCGACTAATTTCATCCAAGACTCGCGGTAAGCCCTTTCCTTTTTGACACTGATTATGCTTAAGTAATTGTTCATGTGACATATTTGAAACGTATTGTATACGTATACTGAATCCACACATGTATTTGTTTGTGATTGTTGTTGTTTTTCCCTATTTTTTTAATCTATTGTACTATATGTTACCCTGCCTGAGGAACTTATATTCTTATCTGTAAACCTCGGTCCTGGGCACTCACACTTATGCAAAAGGGCAATGGGTTCTGGCTTACTTATGTTCTTCTTTATTTGAGTGTTAAATGTTTTTACAATAAAGATGAATTAATAAACTTCATGAGTGGAAAGACTTACATCTCCGAATGACAATTAAAGCCAACTTGGAAAATATTTATTGTCACTGATTTTGTTGAATGAACTACAAAATAAAGGAACACTCGAAAGCATTATTCTTATATTTCATTGAAAGCCGCTTGTATTATTATTTATATAAAACCATTGCCCTTTTCCATGTTGAAGTTGACCTCATTACTGAACAATCACAATTATGAACCTCTGCACTTATTGATATATCTAAATATGCATTTCCTTTTTATAATACCCATTCATATCAATTCCATGTAACATATGTTTACTTTTAAAGGTTATTACCAGGTAGCCGGCGTACCGACATAGAATGTTATATCACTATATCAGTCTTTGCATGTAATATCTATCGCTACAGCCTGAAAGTGTGGATGTGTTTTAGTTTTGGATTTAATTTCCCATAAATAAATAGTAACATGAAATGTTATCTCTAGTGGTCAAATGTGATTTGTAGTGTCCCAAGGTCTAATCTGACAGCTGTCCAGATGGGGGAGGGGGACCGCCGGAGACGCGTCCTATCGACAGTTTTATGGCGGAGTCACCACCATCCACGTAATTTTTTTTTTCTCCTTCTGAAAAGTGCCCCTTTTCAAATCAGAATATTGCCACCTTATCTCTCTAATAGGTGCCCTCTTCGCCTTCTGAAAAGTGCCTCTTTTCAAATCTGATAATTGCCACCTTATCTCTCTAATAAGTGCCATTTTCCCCTTCTGATGAGTCCCCTTTCTTTACTTCTGATAAGTGCCATTTTCCCCTTCTGATAAGTCCCCTTTCTTTACTTCTGATAAGTGCCCCCTCTTTACTTCTGATAAGTGCCCCTTTTCAAATCTGATAATTGCCACCTTGTCTCTCTAATAAGTATCCTTTTCTCCTTCTGATAATTTCCCCTTTAAGAATTTGAATATTGCCCCTTTTTCTCTCTAACATACATGTATGCCTTTTTCGCCTTTGATAAGTGCATTTTTACTTCTGATAGGTGCCCCTTTCCCCTTCTGATATGTGCCCTTTTCCTCTTCTCATAAGTGCCCCTTTCCACCTCTGATAAGAGCCCCATTTTACCTATATTTCCAACTTTTTTTTTTACAAAAAGAGCCATATCTCGCTTTAAAGAATCGGTGCGTCTTTACAGGTACCCATATCACTACAATTACAATTAATGTTAGGCAGCGGAGCTGGAGGCAAAAGAGGCACAATGCCTACCACCCCCCCCCCCCCCCCCCCCCCCCCAGCAAAGGATTTCTCATTCCGCTCGCTCGAATGTGCCACTAATTTACACCAATTAAGGGCAATATTTTCTGAAAATGTACTCGCTCGCTACGCTCGCTAGCTTTTACATTATAATTATAATGAAATCAAGCAGATTGGCATAAAGTTTGTTTATTGGTGTAATTCTAAAGAAAACGACAGGGTTAATGTACAAATTACAAGATCATTTGACATTCCCCAAAATGAATTTGCTGTTGTCATTTTCATTATATCGCTGTAAATAATGTACAACTCAAGGACTTCGAAAGTCTGAAAATTTTGCTTGCTCGCTTCTCTCGCTCGCACATGAATCGTTATACCATTACACACAACTGCTAATTATGGAATTAGTGACCAGAACCACAATAAAAGGGAAGAAAGTGATGCTTGATATCATATTAATTAAACTGTAGAGTAATACCAATGTCTCAAAATGGTCTTTTTTTCGCTTTATGCTCATCCCTTATAGGTGCCCCCTTTCCCCCCCAAAGTGCCCTTTTTTGCTGGTGCCCCCCTCTACTTTGAAAGAAGCTCCGCCGGCCCTGAGCAGGGGAGGCACGCCGGGGGGGGGGGCAGGGGGCACAGTGCCCCCACTTTCTCATGGACTCCAAAAGTGCCCTTTTTATTTCTGAAAAATGCCCTCTTTTTCTGTGAAAAGTGCCCTTTTTTTTTAAGTACTAAATGTGCCCCATTTTCCTTTCTAATAAGTGCACTTTCACCTTCTGATGAGTGCCCTTTTTCTCCTTCTGAAAAGTGCCCCTTTTCAAATCAAATAATTGCCACCGTATCTCTCTAATAAGTGCCCCTTTCTCCTTCTGATAAGCGCCCCTTTTCGAATCTAAATATTGCCCCGTTTTCTCTCTAATATATGCCATGTTCTCCTTTGATAAGTGTATTTTTCCTTCTGATAGGTGCCTCTTTTCCCTTCACATAAGTGCCCATTTTCCCCTTCTGATAAGTGTCACTTCTTTACTTCTTATAAGTGACCCCTCTTTACTTCTGATAAGTGCCCCATCTTTGCTTTTCTGATAAGTGCCCCCTCTTTACTTCTGATAAGTGCCCCTTTTTCACAGCTGATAATTGCCACCTTGTCTCTCTAATAGGTATACTTTTCTCCTTCTTATAAGTACCCCCTTTCGAATCTAAATATTGCCCCTTTTTCTCTCTAATACATGTATATGCCCTTTTCTCCTTTGATAAGTGCAGTTTTACTTCTAATAGGTGCCCCCTTTCCATTATAATATGTGCTATTTTCCTTTTCTCTAAGTGCCCCTTTTCACCTCTTATAAGTGCCCCTTTCCACCTCTGAAAAGAGCCCTTTTCTCTTCCTATAAGTGCCCCCTTTTACCTATATTTCCAACTGTTTATTTTGACAAAAAGAGCCATGTCTAGAGTTAAAGAATCGCTGCGGCTTTACCGGTACCCATATTACTACAACTACAATGTAAGGCAGCGGAGCTGGAGGCAAAAGGGGCACAATGCCTACCACCCCCGCCCCCCCCCCCCCCTCCCCACAAAAGGATTTTCCATCCCGCTCGCTCGAATGTGCCACTAATTTACACTAAGTAAGGGCAATATTTTCTGAAAATGTACTCACTCGCTATGCTCGCTAGCTTTTACCTTATATAATGAAATCAAGCAGATTGCATAAAGTATGTTTATTGGTGTAATCCTAAAGAAAACGACAGGGTTAATTTACAAATTAAAAGATCATTTGACATTCCCCAAAATGAATTTTCTGTTGTCATTTTCATTATATCGCTGTAAATAATGTACAACTCAAGGACTTCAGCATTAGAAAAAAAAGTCTGAAATATTTTGCTGGCTTGCTTCGCTCGCTCGCACATGAATTGTTAGACCATTACACACAACTGCTAATTAGGGAAGTTGAAGAAGTGACCAGAGCCACAATAAAAAAGAAGAAGGTGGTGCTTGATCATAACTACATGTACATACATTAATTAGACTGTAGGGTTATACCAATGTCACAAAACGGTCCTTTTTTCGCTTTATGTTCACCCCTTGTAACTGCCCCCTTTTCCCCCAAAAGTGCCCCTTTTTGCTGCCCCACCCCCCACTTTGAAAGACACTCCGCCGCCCCTGAAACATGGTATTATAAACAAAGTGTAGGAAAACAAGCGGCGTCATGCTGAGGCCACGAGGAGACTTCTCGGGACTGTATACAGCATTCTCCAAAATGACAGTCTATCTAATTCATCTTCTACAAGTTCATGAGTCTTCTTTCAGGATTCAAAATGACACATCAACTCTTTAGAGAAATTTTAGGATTATTCAAAATCAGGCGCTATGTGTGTGTGTGTGTTTTGTGGGGGGGGGTACAGTGTCCCCAGTATTTCAGGAATTCGGTTATCCTAGAAGTTCCCCCTTTTACATAGGAAAGTGTTCCTTTTACTTCAGATAAGTGCCCCTTTCCTTTATATTTCTGTCCGTTCCACATTGATAATTGCCAGAGGCCTATTAAAATCTGAGAGGTGCACCTTCTTCCTTGACAGCTGTCCCTTTTCCTTTGTAAGAAGTGTCTCTTCCCCTTATATAAGTATCGTTTTATTATAACACGTGTCCCTTTTCCAATCGTATAATTGCCCCTATTCTTTCTGATAAGTGCTCCCTTTATTTTATTTCTAAAAACGAGCCTCTTCCGTTTTCACCATAAATTCCTTAATAAAATCTTTCCTTCGACAATGCCCTTTTAAATCATTTGCATCAAATGTATCTATAAATCCCTTTCAATAACTGCCCTTTTTCCATTCTCAGTTTTCAGATACAAGAATTACCCCCCCCCCCCCTTCCATCTGATAAGTACATCTTCACCTGTGGCAATGGCCTCTATTCAAATTTGGGAGGTGCCCGTTCGAATTTGACAAGTGCCCCTTCCGCCTTCTGCTAAATGACACTTGTCATCTCTGATGAGCGTCCCTTTACACATCTGATAAATTCTCCCTAATTCATTATGACACGGGCTCCTTTTCTTTATAAGAAGTACACTTATTCATTCTGATAAGAGCCCCTCTTCCTTTAAATATCAAAAACAAAACAAAACAAAACAAAACAAAACAAAACAAAACAAAACAAAAAAACCCACGCCTAGCATTTTTGGATATATCTCAAAAAGTATTTTACCGATTTTCATAATTCAAACGGGAATGGATAGGAACTTTTATTACTCATAACATGAATGGCATACCATTGCCACCAGATATCATTATTGGTGTGAAAAAATGCATTTTATGTCAAAATGCATGGGGAAAAAAGTTGCACTTAAGGTTATATGAAGCATATTGTGCACATTTCCTATGTAAGTTAGCAAATGACCTTTTTAAATTGTTATGTAATTCTCAGGAATTTCTTCAGGTACAATATTAAACAGATGTTATGCATACTTTTTAAACAATAGGCCTTTTCAATATGAAAATGTTGGTCGAAGCCATGTGCTTTTTAATTCCAATTTGGGTTGATCACATTAATGTGCTTATGGCCATTTTGCATCATGCCGCGTCTGCAAATTTTTGAAAGAGGGAGAGCTACAGCTTTCCTTGAAGCTGGGGTTCCGGTTAAGGAGGTGGCCAGGAGACTAGGGGTTTCGCCCAATGCCATAAGGAAACTTAGAGCAAAGTTTCAAGAAACTGGAGAGGTCAAAGATCTGCCAAGAAGCGGCCGACCAAGGGTGACATCTGTCAGGCAAGATATGTCCATAATCAATAAGGCTGAAACTCGTAGGAAACTGACAGGTACGTGAAATTTACTTGTATTCTATGAAATTTATTAAATTGCATGAAAAGGAGTGATTTGTAATGCTGCTATATTTTTATGCTTCTACATTTTCAAGTATCCCTACATGCTTTTTCCCTTTTTTCTTTCCAGCAAAACAGATAAAAAAGCGACTATATCGCCGACGAGGACAGAGGCCAGATGATATCAGTCTTCAGACAGTGAGGAATCGTCTTCATGAGGTGGGCCTCCGAGCTAGACGACCCAAGAAGAAAGTGAAGCTCACGGATCGCCATGGCCAGGAGCGCATCGCCTTTGCAAGACGTCATCGGAGATGGGGGAGGCGTCGCTGGGCCAATGTTCTCTTCAGTGACGAGTGCAGATTTTATCTGAGGAAGATTGACGGCAAAATGCGGGTTTGGAGAAGGGCAGGGGAGGAGCTGAATCGTGACTGCATAGCTGATCCAGAGGGCCCTGAGGTTGGCAGTGTGATGATGTGGGGCGGCATCAGCAGTCATGGAAAGACAGAGTTAGTTCCAGTGGCAGGTCGATTGACGGCGCAGCGATACGTCGACGAGGTGTTGGAACCGCACGTCATTCCGTATGCAGCAGCTATGGGAGACGATTTCATCTTCATGGATGACAATGCTAGACCTCATCGCGCTCAAGTTGTAGATCAGTTTGTTGAGGGAAATGGCATCGAACGTATGGAGTGGCCTGCAAGATTCCCTGACTGTTAATCCAATAGAGAATCTTTGGGATATCATTAAGCGGAAAGCGAGCAAGAAGGTGAAAGATGACACTTCACTGCAAGAATTTCAGCGCATCTTGCAGAGAGCATGGGCCAACATTGAGCAGCGCCAAGTACAAACTTTAGTTAACAGTATGAGGAAGAGATGCCGGCTGGTCATTGAAGCGGATGGTGGACATATCAATTATTAAATACTTCACTGTATGCTCATGAAAAGAAAGAGATAGAGAAATATGCAATAAACCATGCTTAAAAGTTCAGAATCATGAGTGATTGTTTGATTATTTGTGTAAAAGTCAATGCAAATCACTAAAGTGCAACTTTTTTTCCATGCATTTTGACATAAAATGCATTTTTTCACACCAATAGTGATATCTGGTGGCAATGATATGCCATTCATGTTATGAGTAATAAAATTCCCTATCCATTCCCGTTTGAATTATGAAAATCGGTAAAATACTTTTTGAGATATATCCAAAAATGCTAGGGGGGAACTTACTTTTTTGGTTGAGTGTATATTCACAGGTGAAGATGTACTTAATATGTATATATATCTGTGTATAGTTTTGTATTTCCAACACCCCGAATAATTGCTGCAGGAGCATGCATGTTTCTGAGAGATATAAGTGCGTCCAAGAAAAAAACAAAACCTTAAAACAAAGGGCTACTATTTGCTCTGTGACAATAGTTATCCTTTTCACATAAAACAGAAGTATTAAGCTATTAAAGTATACGTTGATGACGGCCATCCGTATATGCTGTACCAGGCAGCATTGTTTAGAAAATGACTTGTAAAAAGTATTATGGTACTTTACATTGCATCAATCGCAAACAGTGGCGCAAATCCGTTTTGAAATTCGGGGGGGGGGGGGGGGGGACATTCGCCTCAAAAATTCTCTGACAAGCAAAAAAAAAAAAAAAAGTTATTTAAAAAGCTGTCCCCCCCCCCCTGGATTTGCGCCCATGATTGCAAAAGTATGGTATAAAGGTCACATAAAGGCATAAAATATGATTATGGCAATTTCCCCCACCTCAGCCATCAACGTATCACCTGAAAGCATAATACTTCCAAATTAAGGAAAATATAAAATTATTGTCATAGTGCTTACACTGTGGTCACAACAATCATTTGTTTTAGGGTTTTGTTTTTTCTGACACTCACTGTATAGAGTAAAGGGATCTAGTTCACTAATTATTTAATGAAATATGGCTTTAATTAGAATAAGTGCAAGATTATTTTGTTTCTGGGAAATCGAAAGACAGAGTGCAGATGATTGGGTGTTTTGTGGGGTTTGTTTGAACAATTCACAGCAGAGCACTACACCTTCGACCTGCTCGCCATTGTTTTGTACGTAATGTCAAACGTAGTCACGGGAAAGGCATACTGGAGGCCCAGGGGGGGGGGGGGGGGCCAGGTTGGTGTACCGGTACACATGCGCGTCCAAAAAAAAAACGCGTAAAAAGGGGTCTTTTTTTCATCCAGGACGCGTAACGCGCATTACGTGTTAAGGGGTCCGAAAACGCCGATTTTCAAAAAAAAAAAAAAAAAAAATGGGGTGCTGAACGGAATGCGGCCAAATGCGTTTAGGGGGTCATTTTCATTCCGGCGGCAATAGTACGAACGATACAGTTTATTTCTCTGGAAGTAAATTACAAAAGTTGTTCTTTTTTCAAAAGTAAGCAAATGATGATCGTGTATTAAACCTAACGGAGTAGGTACACAGTTTGAAACCTGTCCTACATAATTGAAGTAAATAATAACATTTGTAATTTAACCAACAGCAGTTCCTATATGTGCAGTTTATTTTGTTTGCCTTGTGTGAAGAATTTATCCACCAAAGGTGAAGAATGTGTCAGTTTGCAAAAGGTGATCTTGAATTCAAGTGGTGTATTTTTTATGTTGGTTAAGTTAATCTTGTTTAGGGAGTAATATTTAATACAAACTTGTTTAGGGGGGTAATTTTTATTTAAAAACACTCAAAATCCTCGTTAAGGGGTAATTTTTAGGAAAAAAAGCACGCGAAATCCTGAGGGGTGTCTTCACCAAAGTATGAAACTTGTTTAGGGGGCATTTTTTAAATCCATGGACAAGCATGTGTACACCAATATACCTGAGTGGCCCCCCCCCCCCCCCCCCCCCGGGACTGGAGGGCATTCTGGTACATGATCGAATCTCTTTGATGAATGGCCACTTCCGTTACATAAAATAGGGGAAGTGTCCGATCTATCATCTTTGACTTTACCATAGAGTTACGTGACCCAGGTTCGAGACTTGAGTCACGTCTTTAATTCGGATGGTGACGTTAAAGGTCGGTCCCCAGACGTAAATAATCATATCTGATTGATACACGTCTGTAAAAACCCAATTACACACAGTTATATCCCAGAACAGACTTTCAATCTTCAACTGTCTGCTGTTGACTGGTCAGGAATAACTGACTGTACAGATGTAAATGAGGCATGGTCAATATTTCAACATGTTTTTATCTCAACTTTGAATATGATAGCGCCACAGAAACGGGTAAGAATAAAACAAAGATCAGAAAATTGGGTGACTAAAGATATTCTTTCCCTAATTCAAGAGAGAAATATAGTATACAAAAAAAATGAGGAAAAGAGCAAAAGATGAGACGCTCTCTAAAAGATACAGAGTATTAAGAAATATGGTCCAAAGAGAGGTGAAAAAGGCTAAGCTAGAATACTTACAAAACAAGATAGAAGAAAATAAACAAGATTCGAAAAGACTTTGGCAGAATCTGAAAAGCTTAGGATTAAAAAGTAAGAAGAGAAAAGAACAAGAATCTGTCATTACAATCGATGGGGAATTATGTCATGATAAGATGGCCATTGCTAATGAATTCAATTCTTATTTTACAAATGTGGCCGCCAAAGTAGTAGACAAACTCCCTCCTTGTAAAAATCTTTTCAGCGCAGACAATGATTGTATTCGTGAGTTTTACGAAAGAAAAGGTGTACTTGAAAACAGCTTCGAGTTATCACCAATCAGTGAACAATTTGTTTTCAATGAGTTACATAAATTAAATAAAATATATCAAAAAGTACTGGGTTAGACATGATTCCAGCTAAATTTCTGAAAGATGGTGCGAAGGTTTTATATAAGCCTTTAAGTTACTTAATGAACCTATCTATTTTGACGAGCACTTTTCCTGAGGATATGAAAATAGCAAAAGTGACTCCACTTTATAAAAAGAAAGATAAAACTGATGTAACCAATTATAGACCTATTAGTGTTTTAAGCGTAGCATCAAAAATTCTGGAAAAATCGGTCTGTGTTCAAATTGAAAAATACTTCAAAGAAAATGATATAATTTATGAATTTCAATCTGGCTTTCGACATGACTATTCGACTGAAACATGTCTAATTCATTTAACTGATTATTTGAGGACAGAAACTTCCCAAGGGCGCTTTGTTGGTATGGTGCTCCTTGATCTGCAAAAAGCTTTTGATACAGTTAATCATGGCATCTTGTTGAAAAAGTTAGAAATAATGGGTTTTAACAAGGCAAGTTTAGAATGGTTCAGATCCTACTTGTCTAATCGACACCAAGTAGTGGCCATTCATGATATTCGTTCCAAACTAATGCCGATAACATGCGGTGTTCCTCAGGGAAGCATTTTAGGCCCAATTCTATTTACAAGTTATATCAATGATATGTGTATTTGTATAAAAGACTGTAAACTATTATTGTACGCTGATGACAGCGTACTACTCTATTCAAATCCTAATCCAAAATTTCTTGAGGAGAAGCTCAGTGAACAGCTATCTACATGACTTTTGTGTCGATTGGATGACTGATAATAAGCTTTCTTTACACTTGGGCAAAACAGAAAGCATTTTGTTTTGTTCTAAAAGTAGTTCTAAAAAGTCATTTGAATTCAAAGTGACACACAATAATCAAGTAATTCAGAGAAAAGAATCTGTGAAGTATTTAGGCATTGAGTTGGCTAGCGCAATTTCATTTTCTTCTTTAGTAGAATCAGTTGTAAAAAAAGCAAATTCTCGTCTAAAATTTTTGTACAGATATCAAAATTGTTTGAATTTAAAAGCAAGACGTATACTCTGTTTTGCTCTTATTCAATGTTTGTTTGACTATGCTAACCCTGTATGGTATAGTAACATAAACAAGTTAGAACAAAAGAAGTTGAAAATTATACAGAACAAAATGGTGAGATTCATCAACTGTTCTGGTCCAAGAACTCATGTTGGCTACAGCGAACTTTCTAAAGCTGGTTTTCTTGAAGTTAACCAAAGATCAAAACAACTCGTATTGCATCACGTGCATAAAATATATCATACTAGGTCAAATCATTATATTCGATCCAACTTCAATCTTGTTACTGACTTACATAATTATGATACAAGAAATAGCAGATTCAACTTAACCTACCAGAAAGAGTAGGTAGCATTGAAAATTCGTTTTATTACATTGCCATCAAACATTGGAATACCCTTCCTAATTATATAAAGGAAATAGAAAACTTTGCTTTTTTTAAGAGGAAATTAAGGGAATACCTATCACTTGAGAGTCAGAGGAGAGAAGTAAATGACATGGTATATGATTGAAATTGCCAGAAGAAAGAACACTTTTCTTTTCTCTGCCAGGTTCATGCTGTCTAAGTTTGTATATACTTTTGTTTTTGTACGTTTTAGAGATTCAACATATTCTTTATTATTCTTTTTGCTCCTCCTCCTCCTCCTCCTCCTCGTCATCATCATCATCTTCTTCTTCTTCTTCTTCTTCTTCTTCTTCTTATTATTATTATTATTATTATTGTTATTATTATTATTGTTGTTGTTATTATAATCATTATTACATGTTATAAATGTTGTTTTTGTTATCATTTTTATTATTCTTTAAAAAAAATTTCTTCTCAGTCTGTAAATAATACAAATTGAACTAATTAATTTTGTATGTTGGGGACCCCACTGGAAATAAGCTCTCGAGCTTTCGTGGGTTATCCTGTTCAAGCTTACATAATTTTGATCTGATATTCTTTTATTGTTGTATGTTAGAGGCTTGGCAAATAAAATCAATCAATCAATCAAACTCTATGGACTTTACCCAGCTAGATTGCTGCGCGCGCCAGTCTAGTCTCCGCCAGAGTTTATAATATTCAAGGAGCGATTCGCTTAGATTATTAATTCCCATTGATTAAGATAGGGTGTACTTAGGCCTACTGTTGATTGCTGTTGTCCATTGACATATGGGAAATAAATTGTACTTTTCTTGGAAATGGCAACTACAAATCCAGCGTGCGAAAGTCAGGTGAGTGAGTGTGGAACAGAGATCGATGGTGTGGAACTGTGTGGAACTGTTCTGTAAAATGCAATGTAGTAATGTATACAGTATAGCCTGTTGTCCCATACGTTTATTTACGCGTCTCGTAACCATCTTAGTTTAGTGATATGGTGGTTGATCCAGTGTCCGAACCCTTTTCAGAAAATCAACGATAGCAAATTAAATATCTTATGAATATCAGTCAAACTTACATAATGAATGCTCAAAGTCCTACAGAAAAAGAACTTGGTGGAATTTTAAAAAGATAACCTAGATTTAATACGATATTCCCTTCAGAGTGAACCCCTTCCCAACGACGCGGCGTTTTGGTCCCTTGAAAAAGGTACCGTAATTCCGAACGTGTGAAACCTATGGGAAAAAGACAACCTTTCTTTCAATAGTGTGGTTTTCATACGCGTAATCCCACGCGTATGAAAACCCATTTTAGGCGCTAAACTTTACACGTAGTCTACGGTAATACAATCTGTTCGGAATTACAATCCTTGACTATAGGATCTGACACTCCCTACTTACATGTAAGGCTTAACACTTAAGTAGATAATGGTGGTCGTATTTATTAAAACTGACATTTGTCAACCTTCCCCACAGACAGACGGTACATGTATGAGTATGACCGTACTACCGGCACAAGGGGTCTGTTATCGCGCATGGTACTTACTTGGTAGATCTATGCAGGTGGATTGCATCATGCATGTTTTTGAATTGGAGTGTCTTCAACAACAAGGCACTTTTTCTCGGCCAAATTTTTTCCTCTCAGAAATCATAAGCCCATTTGTTTTGTGTGTGGATTATAACAAAAAATGTTATGAAAACAAAAGTAGATGGTGGATTTGTAAAGTATGATGGGGGGCCCCTTGTCTGCGCACCTAACAATACATTTCACTTGAAATTGACAAGCTTTTCCTTTGGTATTCCTCTAATGACTGACCTCATTTTAATCCTCATATCCTAGAATGTAAACGTGCCGAAAATCTGATTAAAATTCGAATAAGAACAATTTCATTTTCACAAGAATAGGCAACGCTGTCATTTTGACACTAAAAAAGGGAAGGTTCCCTTGTCTGCGCACTCATTCACTTAACACGCAGTTCGGGATATTTTGCATGAAAGGTGGCATTTTCAAGGCATGTGAGTAAAAATGCATAAAATAGACGTTCTTCATCAGTTTTTCCTCATTTTTTCGCTGATACATATTAAAATTGATATGAAGATGATTGTGTTCGTTGCGTCTTTTGTGATGTTAGAATCGCGCAGTTATGCGTATGCGCAGACATTGCCACTGCGCAGACATGGGGCACCAAACCATACATGTAACATGTAGACGGTCAAAAGGGGTACCTTTTCATGAGGAATCTGCTTACCTCATTTTCATCTTGAGCCAAGGTGATCCCTTTGCTGCAAATGTAAACAAAGAAAATTGGTCTCCTCAGTGGGAGACTGTCTCCCAATTAGGCTATCAAATATGTTGACACAAGTTTCTGATAATAGAAATGGTCTCCCAAATAGGAAACAGTCTCCAATATTGGCCGTGCACCTTTACTGTGCACAGAGAACACGGCAGAAGATCGTAAAATGAGGCAAAAAACATAAGTAATATCTTATAACCTGCTCTCTCTCGTCACCCCCAGTCGTCTCCCTGTTGGTGCCCAATCGGGGTAAGTTGTGTGTCTTTTCCCATAGGGGGCACACGTTCGGTATTAAATACAATACCTTTTTTAAGGGACCAAAACGCTGCGTTGTTGGGAACGGGTTCGCTCGGAAGGGAATATTGCATTAAATCTATGTTGTCTTTTTCAAATTCCACCAACTTCTTTTTCTGTAGGACTTAAGTTTAAGCATTCATTATGTCAGTTTTACAGATATTCATTTGATATTTTATTTGCTATGGTTGATTTTCTGAAAAGTGTTCGGTAATAGGATCCACTAGACCACTACCATACTATTCATGATACAGAGATCCACAATCCACTGAAAATACATAGATCTAGACCTAGACTATATCTCATTTATTATTTACCAGGTCTTACAATTAAAAATTTCTACTTTCAGCTAATGATCCGTCCCATTTCGTGAAGCTGCTGTGCTTCGATGATACGTCCAAGTACAGTCATTACGTACAGTCCAATGCTAGACTGTCTTGTCCTTGGCCTTTGTCAATTGTCAGTGATTTGGTAACTTTGTAGAGGCTTGATAAAATCTGAGCTGCCTGGGCAGCCTGGCCTTACATGCTATCAGTGTATGTAATATGGTATCAAAATGAAGCCCAGGAAAAAAAAAAGCACTTCAAAATCATCATGTGCTTCACAAAAATAAACATATGCTAGTGACCGGAAATGCCAGACTCATTTTCCCCCATAGACTCAGTGTTAGACTAAAGCGTATGGCCATACGCTATCGTAAATGGAGTATTCAGTCATAGATATCTTAAAGGTATTAGATAGTTTTGGGAAGCCCTCACAAACTTTTTTATTGAGATTTCTTTGATTTTACTTAAGAAATAGCAGGGTACTAACATAACTAAGATGCTGTGAAGTTTTTTCCTCCTCAAGTGAAATATTTATCGAATTAGAGGTGAAAAGAATAAAAATCCCTGGCCCAAAAATGAGGGGATGTAAATTCGAACATCGGCCACGCACAATACTCACATGAGGATTGCTGTGTGTTATAGAATAGGCTACACATAGTGCGAAGCGCTGGGTTTATTGTGTGGGGAACCTTCGGGTGAATAAGGTCTTAGTGTGAGGCAGTAAATAGCCGTTACCAAGCGTTTCTTACAGATATTTACACTAAAATTTGTTCGAAATCGTGAATGGAATGTTAAATAATCTCGTACACATGTCTTATGATAAAAGGAGAATAGTATGTGACTATGTCAGATAAGTTTCTTGCCATTATGATTTTTGCTACCAAGACTCTCTATGAGCTTTAAGAAATAGCATTATATATTTGAAAACCTTTCTATGCCTGGCTATTTATTTATCCTTCTGAACATTATTATACAAGACAGATATAAAAATTCAACAATTTATTAAATCAAGCCTCCACAAAGGTACCGAATCCCTTTAAGACACTCTCCCCAAAACAGGAAGTTTTGTCAAACTCTTTTCTTTTTGTGCACTGCTACTCACTTCAGAATTGAATTATACATAGACAAAGATGTTAAAAGGAAAGATACATGTAGGATGCTCCCCCGATTTTGTACAGGATACGGTGTAACACTAGCAGCCAGGGAAAGGGTGCCCAACAGCATTGGATAGGTAAACAGATGCATTGACTGTGTACAAACCATTTGGGGAAAATGACCCAGGGAGTGAAATACTGTAACAGGAAGGAAACCAGGCATCTCTATGAATCAAGAAGAGGGAAAGGGCTTGAAAATTAATGAGGAGGAGGGGAAAAAAAAAGGGGGGTTATATTCAACAGGGGACATGCAGCTATCACAGTGTTGTTCCACGTCCGTGCCTATTTTCTTTACACTTAAATATCATTTTTGAAATGTATTGGTTTTCCAAAAGATGAACAATAGGACAAAATGATAATCACACAGAGGAGCTCCGAGTGTGCATGTGTGCCTGTGTGTGTGTGGGGGGGGGGGGGGGGGTGGGGCTAGGGGCATACATGTTGTAGGTTCTCGATGTTTACAAGTACCCGAAAAGTGCCCCTTTCTTTCTTATAATTTTTGTAAATGTTGCCCGACTTTGTTTGAATAGTGGGCACGTTCAAGTGAATCGAATGAAACATCTTTTTCTGTGCATGGGAGGTAAGGGCATTGTACCCCTCTTGACTCCAGCTCCTCTGCCTTACATTTTACTGGTACATGTAGTAATAAGGGTACCTGTTAGTATATAAAACCGCACCAATTCTTTGAAGCTACATGTATATATGGCTCTTTTTTAAGAAAAGTGGGGAATGTAGGTAAAATGGGTTGTGCTCCTTACAAGAGGAAAGGGAGGGGCTGTCAGAGGGGCACTTGGTATCAGAAGTTAAAAGTGACATTTCATTTGATATCAGATCTGAAAAGGTACATTCATATCATTTGGGGAAAAGGGCACTCAATACTCAATACTCAAAAGGGGCACTTATCTGCAAGATAAAAGGGAATTTAACAGAGAGACAAAGGGGCAGACTTGAAAGAAGCCAATATTGTACAAGTCTTTCAAAAGGGGCACTTATCAGAAGGGGAAATGGCACTTTCTAGAAAGGAAAAGAAGCACTTTTGTAGTAAAAAGGGGCAGTTATCAGAAAGCAGTAAATTAAAAAAAAAACAAGGGACACTTTTGGGATACTTGAAAAAATGGAGGGGGGGGGGGGGACACTGCACCCTATTTATCACGTAATATAGATTTCCACTTGAATATAACAATCAAGGCCACAAAGTCTGTGGGTATCAGTAGTTATTCAGACCACAACAATGGGCCGGTTTACTAACATATTCAAATTTTATGCATGTTTTTTAAACAAAGGTTGTTCTTGACAACCTGAAAGCTTGCCCGATGCTTGCCTGACATAGCAACAAGTAATGTATGCAAACTGGATTCCTAGTATTGTAGTCCATTTATTAATAACAGGTTGGTGGAATACCTGGTCACTAGGTCCTCCGGAAAGAAACATCCATAAATTTGAATAACTTAGTAAACCGGTCTTTTGTCATCGTACTTTGCAGCTGAAATTCCAGAGCTGCCCTTTAACCCAAAGTCATGAATCATTAATGACATTGAATAGTAAAAGGATGGCAGAAATGACAGGTGCCTTGCACAATATTATTGTTTTCTGAATTTTATTACTGATACACACAGATATCTCCCCTCCCACAGTAAAAATCACAAAACAGAAAAATTAAAGGGGGGTGCGCACCCTTGGTGCCCCTGCCTGGATCCGCCACTGGACTGTACTATTAGGCTTTTCTCAAGGCCCCCCTACTACGGCATATGAGATCATTCAGTCTCCATGTATAGAGGTTAGCGGAGCCCGACGTAGTCTCAGTGGAACACCGACAATACAGAGAGACTGAAGCTTTTGGACTATAGTGGTCATTGACCACTAAGAATGAACAATGCCAAAATACTCATTCATAGGCCCTTGCCTTTGTGGGACTTGTCAAACATTCACTGTTGCAGTAGTCAAAAACAGACAACAAATTTGATCCAAGCAAGATATAATTTTCTTAAATCTGCTAGATTACCTGATTCAGGGACTCTTCAACTCTTACTATGCTACAAATTTCAGATTTCAGTGTTGAAAATGAAATTTTAAATTATTATTTTCCTCTCAAGTATGAATGATCTAGAATGGAGACCACTTCTTTTGCTAATATAATACACACAAAACATATTGAAGCCTATTCACCCGTTAAAGCTATAGTATTGTGGAGTACAAGGTTATCTTCAGTTAAGCTTGTACATGTATAAGTGCAAAATATTACAAATTTTCTATCATATGTATTAAATGTATGGGGGGGGGGGGGAATATTTCAAATACTTCCTTTCAAATTCAGCTCTTAAAAATCTCACTCTTACATGTACCTCAAAATGACCATTAGGAAGAACTTCTGATATTTCCAGCAAAATCCCAAATCAAAATCATGTCTAAAACTGAAGAAATCCCGCTGATTTTTTTTCGCCATGGCATTTTGTTTTCATTGAGATTTCATTAGACTAAACTCGGCCATTAAAATTTTGTCCACAAAGCAACTCGATATCACGTGCATATTTAAAATGTCACTTTCAACTCTGAAACCCCCAAATTTGTGGTATCGTAAGAGTTGAAGAGTCTCTGAATCAGGTAATCGAACAAATTCAAGTAAATTAAATCTTGCTTAGAGTGATTTTGATGTTCCTTTTTTACACAAGTGTAGCAGTGACTTTTGCGACACAGTCCCACATACATGTAGGTTTGATCCCATGAGTGGTCATTTGCATGCACCCATGGGATCAAACCGATGTGAGACTGTGTTGCGAATTCACTACTGCACATGTTCGGATGAAGCCAATGGGGAACTGTTGTTGTATACATGTATATGGGCCATTCTTAGTCACGTGTGTGACCAAAAAACAGGGAATTGGGCAATTGTGAGCCCTATAATTTTAATAACCTTCCAAGTGTGTTGGTTTTTCATGTATATACAGCAAATACAGACATAGGTACATGTACATGGATTTAATAACAAAAAAAGGTCAATGATAATACCTGTTCTACGTCAGAGGTCAAAAAGTTCAGGTCACATGTGTGACCTGGCACAGAAGCAGGTTTTTCAAACTCATATTTCATCTTTAAATCCGTCTGAATTTTCAAAAGCTCCAGTGTTCATATTTACGGAAGGTATATTTCATGGTACTATCTCTTAGAAAATAGCATTAATTGTCCCCGCCGAACGAAGTTCGCGAGGGGACTATGAAACGGGCTCTGTTCGTGTGTGCGTGTGTGTGTGTGTGTGTGTGTGTGTGTGTGTGTCCGTCTGTCCGTCCGTCTGTCCGTGTGTGCTCAAATGTTAGAAAATGCTACTTCTCCGTCATTTCTTGGCCGATTTTGATTCCGATTGTTTTATCTGATAGGGCTGGGTGGGGGCTTCCAAACGTCTACACAGAATTTTGAAATTCATTAATTATGCAAATTTATGCAAATTTATTCAAAATTGACGAAAAATGCTACTTCTCTATTTCACATCGGATTTTGATTCCGATTGTTTTATCTGATAGGGCTGGGTGGGGGCTTCCAAACTTCTACACAGAATTTTGAAATTCATTAATTATGCAAATTTATGCAAATTTATTCAAAATTGACGAAAAATGCTACTTCTCCTCTATTTCACATCGGATTTTAATTCCGATTGTTTTATCTGATAGGGCTGGGTGGGGGCTTCCAAACTTCTACACAGAATTTTGAAATTCATTATTCATGCAAATTTATGCAAATTTATTCAAAATGGCTGAAGGTTCATAATGTTTTCATGTTTTATATTTCAGTTGTATACATGCATTGTTGGTATTCTCTTCTTTTGCATGCAGTAACATTATTATTTTATTCACTAAAGTTTTTCACTGAAGTTTTAAGGTTCAGGCTAGTTAATTTCCACAGATCTGCACTTCCGGCGGGGACATTTATTACGCATTGCGTAATTTACTCATTCACTTGTTCTGTTGAAAGCTGCATAAGATTTTTAAAATGTAACATTTTGTATCATGATGTATGGTCTCATGTGTGACATTGGGGGGGGGGGGGGGGGTTCACGTGTGTGACATGCCATAGGTAATGTGTACAGATTTGGTAAACTCTTGAAAAATCATAACATTTAGTATTTTTAATTCATTTTGCGATAGCTCTATATGAATTATCATCAATATGGTAGAAAGTGATTCTCAGATCTTTTTCTCTATGAAAAAGACCCAGGGAACACACAATTTTTATTCTTTTTCATTTTGATACATATATATTGATAACAGTTATTGATAAAATTATTGATATACTGTGGAGGTGTTTTGCTCTAGTGGATAAGTAATCATACTGGAGATCACAAGGTATGGGGTTCAATTAATTGCCATAGCACTAACGTCCTTTAGCAAGACATTTATCTGCATTTGCCATGCTCGATCCAGGTATAGTAAGTGGCAGTGCTATAGTCGAGTCCATCCCATCCGAGTCCGAGTCCGAGTCCGAGTCCAAGTCCGAGTCCTGGCATCCGAGTCCCGAGTCTTGGACATCCGAGTCCGAGTCCGAGTCCGAGTCCCGATGCCGATGGGAACATCTTTAATTGCAATTTTCTTACGTCACATTATTTTTATTATGATAAATGTCTTACTGTGAACTCTCAATAACATAAATAGTTTCTGGTTCATTGAAAACTTCCATTTGTCAGAGAATTTAATTTATTGTAACTTTTGTTAGTAAGAATGCGGACAACTATTAAGGCTTGCTCACAAAGAGTGATTTGTCGCCGTGACATGTCGCTTGGTGCTTAAGAAGATTAAGTTCAGTAAGATTTCTAGCTATATATCAACACTAAAAATTCTGACAGAAGGTAAGAAAATTGAACTGGAAATGTTGAGATAAATGTCTATGGTTAGATTTTCGGTGATGGTTTGGTGTACTGGTGGAATTTCAGAAGTTGTATTGACCAAAATACTAAACACAGGGGCCGCGGAGCATTTTTGAAAGTGGGGGGGGGGGGGGGGGGGGCTAATCTGATTTCACTCATTAATGACAATTTTCGAGCCCTTTTTTCAGACATTTTTTTAAACGTGTCTACTAAAAAAAAGTGGGGGGGGGGCTGCAGCCCCCCCCCCCGGTTCTGCGGCCCATGAAACAAGTGTGAACATGCACTCCTTTTGTGCCAAGGTACATGTCTCGTTGACTAATGGCTCTTATGTGAACAAGCCTTATCAGGCCAAGTATTTTGCTTGTATCCACAGTAATTATAGAGAGTTGACTCTACTGTTTCTGTGATACCGCAATGAAGAAAAGATTTGTTCATTTCAAAGGCCTATAATTTTATCTTTTATCAGTTATAAGTCAACAGAACAAAAAGTTAACAGGTTGAATTACATTAAAGCCAGATTATAGAAATGAAAGCTTCCAACTGAAATGGAAAAAGAGTGAAAAATAATATTTCACCAAGAACACCAATAGTTCAATCTTAAAAGTGAATCGTTGAACCCTAATAAAACCCTTGTACACGTATCAGCTAGTTCGTTAAACTGGCTTAATGGCTTGTATTTACAAGTGCAACATTAACATTCATTTTGGAAACTGACTACATGGCAAAGTGACTCAAGTAAAACGTAAGTAATTGGTAATTGTTAAACTGTAATAAAACCGTTTGACACTGCCAAAAATTATAAATTGCTGATTTTGACTTTTTGCCACATTTGACTTTTTTCCAAAGGAACAAAGGTTGCAAGTAAAAAGATATAAGATAAAAACTGTAGTTTATAATACTAGCTTGAAATACAAGTGGAATAGGAATCTGTTTGAGACTGCCCAAGATATCCCAGGCTGGGGACTATGGAGAAACATGTATTTATAGATTAATCCATCTCCAAATGGTTGATATCAATTTCAGTACTTGTCTGTGTCATAACTCCTTAGTATAACGAGTGTATAAGAGTATAAAACGACTAATCTTAACGTCTACCATCTATTTGGGCACATTCTCGTACCGTTACGGCGATCGACGTTTTAAAGTTCATGTTCAAAATACGCTCAATCGAGCAAGGTGCCCGAAAATATAGCGGGTTTTTTTTGCGTGCCCTGGGGTATATTTTGGAGCTAAAATTAAAAGCGGAAAACAGAAAAAATGCCGGTCTCATTGCCGGTCTCGGCCCGATTTTCGCCCGAGTCACGAGTCACCATTGGTCGAGTCCGAGTCCGAGACCGAGTCCTTGTGGTTCGAGTCCGAGTCCGAGTCCGAGTCCCGAGAAATAGGGACTCGAGACCGGTCTCGAGTCCGAGTCCGGACTCGAGTCCTACAGCACTAGTAAGTGGGTATCTGTAGGATATATTTCTTGAATGCACTGAGCGCTACAGTTGTCTTGCTAAAACCAGGGTAATAATAATTATGCTTGCAGGGCCCTCGGGGAGAAAAGTAATTAGTACTGATGAGGCTACCCTGGGTAAACAAGACATAGTATTATTATTATTAATTCTTATAATTGTTATTGTAATTACTATTATTATTATTATAATTTATTATATCCCTCATCGTAAGATTGTTGCATTAGGAGTGTACACAACTAGAAAATGAATAGTTTTACCTTCTAGTTCATTTTTGCTGCTGACGTCATCGAATAGTTCATTTTTTCCCCATCACAAGAGGGAAAAAATGAGCTATTGGATGACGTCAGTGGGCAAAAATGAATTATTCATTTTTCCGCCCCCCCCATAAGCAGCTGCTCAGCCTAAGCACGTACTACATTGAAACGACATTCATTTGCGCGTATCTGTTGTTTTAGGCATGCGTAATGATGTCATCATTACGCATTTGATATCCACGCAAATTCACCCCTTGTTCAAACTGTTTGCGTGTACATGTGCGGTCTGTCATACCCTACAGTGCAGATGATCAAGTAGATGAGTAGAATTAAGCTTTTGTTCAAGATGACGGATATAAAACAAATATACAATGACTCATTCTCGGAACAAGCTAAAGCTATTCACACCCAAGAACACCAAATAGTACAATGTGGTGTTCCTTCAATGCAAATAGTTTTAGCCAGATCCTCGAGTGCCATCGTATATTTGTATAGTGTTATCATTGATATTTACTATCATTATTAATGTTCAGACAAAAGAATCAAAGTAAAAGAATCAAAGTTTTCATGCTGATATACATGTACATGTATATTCATCTTCAGCTTGTTTTATAAACTATTTTCAGAAGCACATTTCCATTAGCCATTTATATTATATTATATATTTGTATATATATATATATATATATATATTATACGATAGCTAATAACAATTTAATCATAAATGTATAGGGTTATGCAATCAATTTAGAGGATTAAGCAAGAGGAATACAAAAAGTGAAAACAGAATTATTAGGTCAAGAAACTTAACAATAATGGATGAAAAAGACTTTACACATGACTTGCCCAGTATGTATGCAATTGACCATTTGCACACAGGTCACGTGTGTGACAAAGTTGGGCAATATGTAAAGAACGAGAATCATATTTGAAATAATATTTGGTGAGATTGAGGACACATACAAGTTAGCTTATGACAGGAAAAATATAGATTTTCCAAATTGTATTTTTCAAGTAGCATAAACTTTTCATGTTTTGGGGTCACGTGTGTGACATCAGAATGACTTAATTATGCATGTTAATTATTACATAATGCATAGACAAATTTTCTTTTTCCTTCAACTTAATTACTTGCAAAACGATATATAGTGGCAACATCTATTAAAGCTCATACTGAGAGATAACTAATATACATGTACAGTGAAAAAAAGATGTTTTTTACTTTAATTTATGCCAGTGTAATTGTGTGCAAATTAGCATAATTGGGTCTTCAATTAAAAAAGAAAATGTGCTCCATGTAACTTTAGACATTACTCTTCAAGACTATACTATTCAAAAACAGCAAGAATGAACTTCATTTTTGTCAAAAAAGTTTCACTTTACAAAGAATGGCCCATATGAAAAAATACACCTTATAACTTGATAACATTTGATTTTAATGGTGTAAATGAGTGCAAAGTTTTGCTCTCTAATTACATTTGCTCATTTGCTGTTTTTCTTTTGAAATGTTGAAGGATGTGGAGCTAGGCATCTGTCCTATTAATGAGAACCCACCCCCACCTGCCTATGGTGCCAATGACTGTGCAGCAGCTGATGATGCCCCACCACCATCATACGATGAAGCTGCAAAAGGTTTGTGTTCATTCTGGTTTTTGTAGACATTAAGTACATGTATCAATAAGATATAATTATTTATGTGTAGAGGCTGACTCTTAATGTTGCCATCTGAAAGATGCTACATGTACTTAGGATTGAATCCTGGGTCATTGTGTGGGTAGACTAAAGAGATGCACACTAGATCAGCTCACATACAAATACGGGGTGTCTCAAAATAATAATAATAATAAACAAGATTTTTGTAGGTTATGGATATGATGTAGTAGCATCACCTAAGGTTTGTGTGCATTTTACAAGCAAATAAGCTAACACTTCAAAATTTCTGTTGTATTTTCAAGACGTAGCATTTTTCAAATGTTACAAAGAGAGCACATATAATAGCATCAGTGCATTAACTTCCATTCTTGTTACAAAAGGGGTGTTAAATAAGATTACCGGTAATGTCATTTACACAATTTGGTGTCTTTACTATATCTTTATGTAGGCAAAGTGACCATCTCACATTTATAGAATCAAAATATGGGAAGAAACATAAAGGACATGTTAAGCATAGTTCACAGATCTTTTGAGTATGGGTGTTATAAAATCATATGTTCCACATTTATAAAGATAAATCATCATCAACAGGTCAGTAATTAAATTATGATGATATACACTATTGGGGTCTTTCAATTCTCTACTCTCCTTAGTCTATTACTGCCCTCTAATTTGGCATAAAATTGTGATTCTAATGATATGTTTTTAACCCTTTCAAGACAATTGACCACATTTTGTGGTCTGGCTCAATAACTTTTGATTCAGAGCCCTCAAAAATATACCAGATGCACGAGTAGAAAGAGCAAAATTTTCTGCACACACTATGTCCATTTTTGTTCCATGACCATATTGCGTTTGATGCCAGGAATTTTAAAAACAAGAATAAGCTTTGAGATCCTTAAATTGGCAACACATTGAGAGGTTTAAAATCATTGTTTTTCATCAAAATTGGCAATTTCTTTCAACTATTCAAAAAATTCCTAACCATGTACAGCTCGGGAAAAAATTATTAGACCAAGCTCTTTTCCATAAGGATTTCTGCGTTGTGAAAGTTATATTGTTCATTTATCTTCTCTAATCATCTTAATTGTTACTTACATCAATGAAAAACATAACAAGACAAGTTTACCTTCCTATTCTGAGTTTTTCTTTCCTTCTTCCACATAAATATAATTATTAGTGAGCTTTATTTGTGTTTTTAAGCTTTGGAAAAGATAATTAATAGTAACAGTACAGTGTATCTGTTCCTTTTAGCTGCATTTGGCTAACAATTCAGGTTCCCCCCTATTTTCAGTATTTTGCATTTCTATACCGGACTTAGAATCAGCTTATTGTCTTATTTTCCATCGATATTAATGGCATACCCTTTGTTCTTAATAGTGGCAGCCAATTTGCCTTGGCATGCTCTCTAGGAGAAGTGGCATTCCCCCTATTGGCATTACTACCAATTCTTGCTTTAAGAACTGAAAGGGTTGAACTTCTCTTGTAATGGCTGGCTTGTGTTCCTGCATCCTATCTTTGAATACATTTCAAAGATTCTCAGTTGGGTTAAAATCAGATAGGATGCCAACCGAATTTTAATTACATGAATTCAATTATACAGAAAAATTCAATTTGTGCATTCTTTTGAAGGAGAGACCTGCTATTTCATCTTAATGTTCAGTACTCAATGGCATTTGTTTTTAGATGTTTTTATTTCTACAAGCAAAGCTGATAGTATTTACAAACCAGGTTTTCATTCAGAAGTGAGAATTGCATATGATCCTATAATTTTTATGCAAGTAACCAAGAAGTAGAAAACATGCCCAAATCAAAAGTATCTGATGAATGAAAGAAGGCCTCCATCCTCATTCTGCTAAAGGAGGGTTTTATGGAGAGAGAAGTTGTCGCAAAGCTCAGTGTTTCTAAAACTGCGATGCATTACATCAAACAGAAACACAAACGGTTTGGAACTACCAAATTGCAGCCTGAAAGAACATCAAAGAAAAGATGGTTGAGCACAAGGCAGCCAACGAGAAGGAACTCTTTCATTTCTTAAAGCAAGAATTGGCTGAAGTGACAATGGAAAAATGTCAGCATCTCATAGTGAGTATGCCAAGGCGAATGGCTGCCACTATAAAGAACAAAGGGTATGCCATTAATATCGATGGAAAATAAGACAATAAGCTGATTCTAGGTTCGATAGAAGTTATATTGAAAATAGGGGGAAACCTGAATTGTTAGCCAAAATCATCTTGAAGAAACAGATACACTGTGCTGTTACTATTAATTATCATTTGCAAAGCTTAAAAACACAAATAAAGCACAATGATAATTATATTCATGAGGAAGAAGCAAAGAAAAATACAGAATAGAAAGGTAAACTTGTCTTTATATGTTTTTCATTGATGTAAGTGACAATTAAGATGATTGGACAAGTTAAATGAGCAATATAACTTTCACAACAATGAAATCCTTATGAAAAAGAGCTTGGTCTAATAATTTTTTCCCGAGCTGTATATTGTTTTCAAAGACATTACACCTTATTTGAACCATGTAGCACTAAAAGAAAAATATTATTGTTGCCAATTTGAAGAACAAAATGTGATCAATTTAGCCCTTAAATAATTCCTATCCTAAAAGGGTTAACTTATATCATTATTGTTGATGTTATTATTGTTTATGTTGATATTATCAGCATCATAATATGTATTATTTCATTATACTGTAGATGCTCCACCATCATATAGTTCTATTTTTGGTCAGATGCAGGATGCAAGGACTGAATCTAAAAATCCACTTGATTACATCATCAAAGTGTTGAAGCTCATACTAAGCACAGGTAACTGGAAACTGTTCTTATTTTATTAGTCAAAAACCTAGTTTTCTACATCTTTGAATTTAACTTGTGTCTCACACTTGATGAGAAGTGTGCCAAGCTGGTCCACATGCTAACTGACCCCACCACTATCCACTGAGGACAATTACCCCCCCCCCCCCCCACCTCTCAGGGAAGTAGTTGTCCTGCCAGGGGAGTAGTTTTCCAGGCAAATGAGTAGTTGTCCTGCCAGATGAGTAGTTGTCCAACCAGGGAAGTAATTGTCCTGCCAGGGGAGTAAATGTCCAGTTTCCTTGGTGCTAATACCAAGCTTGGGAGATTTCAGGGGAAAAAACCCACACAAACTGCATATTCTCCCTGAAAAGGGTACTGACAGGTGTAATGCATATGTCAGTGCATACTTAAACTTGGAAAATAGCTTTGATCCCCTATCATCCCCTTTGATACTGCAAGATTATATGTCACTCAATTTTGATCAAGGGTAAATAATTTCCTGGCAGAAGCCTGTGTACAAGGGGAGGTTTTCCAGGGTTTAGATTTTGAAGGGGTCATTTGTGTGTGTGTGTGTGGGGGGGGGGGGGGGTGGGGAATAATCAAATTACATGTAGAAATTCTCTGTATAAGTATGCAGTACACATGTGGCTTACGTTTAATATTCACTTGCAAACTTGTACATTAATACATGGGCATGTTGGGCTTGCTTCCTACATGTACCAGCACATTTCTGTCTCAGAAATTCTCATAGAAAACTTGATATGGGATTTGGCAATTTGTGCTACCATTTACCTAGACCTGTATGCAGGGAAACAGCAACACACTTTAAAGGGTAAGTCTACCCTGATATTCAGCTGGTTTAAATATAAGCATAAAAAAATAATAGAAACATGAATGAATGAATTTTTAAAGTTGTCTCTCATTTCCTTGCTTCTGTTAATACTAAATAGATATCAGGGACTGGGTAGACTTCACGTTGATTTAAATACCCATTGTAAATTTTGTTTGATTCTGTGACAATTCGTTACCTATCAGTACCAGAAGTGAAGGTATGATTATGATTTCATATGTCTTTTGAATTTCAGCCTGTGTCACCATATTCATGATCGTTGTCCTTGCTATTCCACTCGCCATGATAGTCATCGGTGAGTACTCTGTTCTTATGAGGAGTGATCTCACATTTGCTCCTTTCAGGTAGTAAAAGGGTTAGGGTTAGGGTTATGATTATGTGATGCATTACATGTAATTAATCTAAGGGTTAGGGTTAGGGTTAGATATAAAGCTAGGTCAAGGCGGCCTGGTTTGCTGCCCATAGCATAGTGAGGATTTTAGATTAATGGTGTAATGCACAATTAATTCATTTGCATATTTAACCTCAAAATGTTGAATACCATGAAACCCATCTTTAAAGGCCACCCCGTGGAAATAGAAAGGTGACCTCTGTAGACACACAGCCTTTCTCAAGCCTCTCTTAGTAGCCACTAAGAAAGACTTTACTGTAGTACCGATGCCAAAGTTTAATGCTGATTTTCAAATGAAGCCCTTAACTGATTGGGTATGAGTAGAGTTTGGTATGACACACATTTCCCATAGATTCCACCCTTCCCCTGCTTCAAGACCACCAAAATAACATGGACACCAGGCAAAGGTCTTGTGTCCAAGCACACATCCAATCTCACCAGTCTTGTTCCCTTCTCTCACACCAGGTTCAGTGTTCTTCCATGACTGCCCCATTCAAAATACTATCCCCATCTTCCTGATCGTGATGGGGGCGACCTACATCATCAAGAACATTGCAGATCTTAGAGCAAGATGGAAGAACCAAAACGAGATGGACAGGGAGCAGCTAGCACGCATGAGGAGAGAGGGAGTCCAGAACTTTGCCAGCAGAATTGTAGGATGTTTTATAATCTTTTTCTTCATAGCTGGTAAGCTTATGCCTTGTAATCTTTCCCAACAATTCTTCTGGTTTTAATGGAGGCATGCAGATGCCAAGAAATTGTACCATATTAAAATTTCTTTTGAAATATGTTATATTTTCTGTAGATTCAGAAAACATTGAAGGTGATCTATAAGAGGTTAATCCCAGATGAACTGAAGCCCTTAACCAATTGGGTACTAGTATGAGTTGAGTTTGGTATAACATACATTCCCCATAGATTTCACCCCTCCCCTGCTTCAAGACCACCAAAATAACATGGACTCTTCAGGGTTAAGTACTTTCAAATTTCTTATTGACTGGGTCATTTGAAAGGTTATTAAATTATTTAATAACAGTTAAATCAAATACATGTATGTCTGCTAAAATTGGACAGATTAGTGGAACATATTTTCAGTGAAAGTGCTTTTTTTTTTCATTTTTCATGAACAGATCTTGCCTTTGATCTTTCCATGCTTGCTCTAGCAGCCAAATAGTAATTATTATCATAACCCATTAATATTTGACCTTCCAGGTAATGTCTGGATCTACAGCATATACCCAGTGGTACAAACTACTGACCCCAGCAATAAAGATTGGTACTGCAACCCTGTCGTTTACTACTTCTCCTTCTGGTTGATGACCATTGTCTACATTGTCTGTGCTCTTACATGCTGTTGTATCTGTTGTGCGGCTGGAGCAGCAGCATCAGGAAGGTCAGAAGGAGGTCAAGAATAGCATCCTGCTGCACTGCCTCTTCTCTTTCATCAATCAGTTTTTGTTTTCTTGGTAATGAAACTGCTCCATTCTTGCAGTGGGAGCCACATTATAAATTGATGCAGGAGAGTTGCCGGTTTGTTGCCAATTTCCATGTTATGAACAATTGCACGTTCATAAGTATCTATTGGTATGGCTGCAAAGTGGCCCCAAAATGGATAATGAGTAATCTCAAAGTGTTTAAAGGTAAATGTTATTATTTCAGCCTCCCGAATTGTCCAAAATCTTTAGATAAGCAGGGAAGGTAATCGAAATTGCCTTGCAGCCCCATTTTCAGTTTATCTTCCTTCTATTTGTATTCATGTTGGGATATGATGCTCTACTATTTCTGGAGCCACTTCATGATGTGTCTGGCTAGTAACACTCACCCCATACCAATTAATCCTATAAAAGGGCCAAGTGGGGAAAGAATCAACTCTCACCCCCCCCCCTTCATCATTTGTCTGGCTGGTAACTCTCACCACATAGCAATTAATCCTAAAAGGGCAAGTGTGGAAAGAATCAACTCCCCCCCCCCCCCCTCCTGGACACACACTGTGATATGTTTGAGAAAAGAAAAAAATGCAACTCAAGCTTCTTTTGATACCAGATTTATCAGATTTATAAAATTTTGACAATCGGGTACTATGCATTGCAGCTGAAAATGCACCAATATACCTCGGCCTTTTTAGGGTCAAATATTCATAAGGTATTGATCACATTCAAATGAGATAAATACCTCTTGGTAAATCATGTCACATGTCATTTATACTACATTGGTATGATTAGAATTTCATCTGAGAGCCAGAGAGGTAGTAAATCATATCACTTAAAGGGCAATACAACCTTTCTAATAATTTGATTTGAGTGAAAGCAGAAAATCAGAGAAGCAGATTGTTAGAAGTTTGAACGAAATCGGACAAGCGATAAGACAGTTATGATTTTTTTTAAAATTAGGGTTGTAATCACTATACATACTGGAATTTCAAATTGGCCATATTGGTATGGACACTGTGATGTAACGGCGGTCAACTTTCACATTCGCAAAATGACTAAAATATCATATTTAACATATAAATCATGATCACTGATTGAGACTTCAAGAGGATCAATCACCAAAAAGAATTTTGCTCTGTATGTTTTGGGTTCCATAACGATGTACTATATTCAGAATATGGGCTTCAAATATTACTTCTGTGAAGAGATTTTGCAAGTCTGAATACCCAAATTACTTTGAAATGAAGGTAAAATTGAAATGATTTTATTCCTTCAGGGGCCTGTAACATAAAGAGATACAATCAGTCTTACAATCAATTGTAACTCTTCAGTACATGATTTGCCATAGACTTAAGATTGATATCAATCGTAAGATTGATTGTATCTCTTTATGTTACAGGCCCCAGATGTTATACAACTTGTGTCTTTAGGTGATTGGTCCCTATAGCAAGGCTCGAACTAACAGGGCCACGGAACCCATGGGCCACGGAACCCATGGGCGCCCACAGTCTTTATAGTCCACATCCCCAGCATTGCATAATTTTAACATGGGGCTTATGTAGACATACCTTACAAAGTGAAATTCAAACCCTCTACAAAAAGGTTAGTGTGGAGCCTTGCCTGTAGTCTGCTTATCTGAATTGAGATGAATGAAAAGCTGGAAGGCAATGATTGTAGGTCAGAATTGGCTGCAAGAGTCATTGTCACTGATTCTGTAGAAGGTGAATGGTGAAATCCAAGCATACCAGAAAACTAAGTATTACAAGTGGTTGTTTGTGACCGTCTTTGTACTCCCGATTTGTGCAATCTTCTGTTATTATTTTGTTCCCACAGAAAATTCTTAATTGTTGTTGATTGTATAACTCCATCAGAGACAATTTATCTAGAGTTCTTTTGAGCTTTCAATTACTAATGCCTTCTTTTGATATCTTGAGCCCCTATGGAAATTCTTTCTTACATTCATCTTTATAATGTCTTTTAAAAAAAAACATATATTTTTCGTTACATTCCTCCATTTCTTTTCTTTTTTTTTTTTGAATTTTTATTTAGCAGTTATCTCTGATGATACATGCACTTGGTGTTTTGTGAAACAATTTTTTTTTTTGTGTGTATATATCTCATTATTCATGCTTTTACAGCTTTCTCTTATTGGCAGTAATTAGAGTAAGAATTCTCAAATACTTTAATTTTGACTTGTTTTACACATGTTTCTGTAAAGTTTTATTTGCATCCTATAACTATGTTTACTTTATGCTGTACTTACATTCTGGTAAGTCCATAAAAAAATATCAAAATGAATTAAAATCTTTACACAAAGTTGGCCTAAATGGAATCAGAAAATGCACAGAAACCATTTCAGTGAAAAATCAGAGATAAATCAGAGAAAAAAATAGGGAAGTTAGCAACTTATTAATGTGGAGATCACTATTGATGTTTAGATCTTCCCACTGGCATTTCTGCCATGAAGTTGATATCGAAGTGGTACCTTATTACTTTTCCATTTTCTTTATTCACTAAAAGTTAGATAAATGCCCCTTTTCTTAATTCTTATTGTGGAATAGACATTTTTATTGGTGGATATGTAATCATGTTACCCACAATACAAATGTACTTCATAAAAGATATGTCCGTTCCATTTATATAACTTGAGAAGAGATAACTTATCTTATAGCGTATGGCAATCCTTGTACATGTAGGACATCACATATAATGACTGAATTGCCAATAGTAGGATTTCTTTATTGATAATGATCTCAACTTTGAAAAAAAACAAATTATTTTTTCCAACTTATCTCATTTTTGTCTATAATTGTTTTTTTCTGTTTCCACTCAGTCCATCTTGATATAAATATTTAGCTCCCCTTTAAACCACAGTATGCACATGGTACAATTTCTATAGAGGAATTTTATTTCTCAAAAACTATGCATGCTAATTACTGAAAGAGACAACAAAGCTCTATATTCCTGTCCTGTATGTTAATCATCAGAATATGTTGGATATGCTTTGGCAAATGAAATGATATCTAGTTTGATGTTTAAACGTTCTCATAGAATATTAATGAAATGTTCTTAAAAACTTTGATTTATATTGCCCTTCAGTCTTTTTGGTGAACAGTGAGTTGCTTTCTAAGTATTCTTGTATATATATCATATTGGTTTATTAATTGATTTTTGGAAAGAGAGAGCGATGAACAAAATCCATTTGAAGCAGATGGAACACAAAGTATATTTATTTAGTATTTATCAGAATTATTATTTATTTGCATAAATATCAAATATGTTTCATTAAAACTTTAATACAGTGCTTGTATAAAAATGTTTATATCAAAGTGTTTATACCATGGCTTGATTGTAATAATGAGTGGATTAAATGCTTCAAAACACAAGTTCAAACTGATGAATCACAAATAGATCAAACTTTTGAACAAATTGAAAATTCAGAAGTACATGTTTGGGTTTTTTTTTTTTGACAGACATGAGGGCCTTTAATTTTTTTGCCACTTATGACATGTGATGTGTGTGATACATGTAGTTGGTAAGCTCTTGCAAAGAATTGGTCATGATCAATTTAATTAGTATTTATTAGTTCATGATATTGTGAAAATGCCTCTATTCCTTTCAGTGTGTAAAACAACCTTGCCTGTTTTTAGTATAATATCCCACAGTTTCAAAAGCGCGATAACCCGCAGTGTAAAACTACCCGTTACGCTGACAACAGGAAATGTTCATTGCTATTGTAATGCTCAATAACCACAAATTAGCCATAAAAGTGGGCTTAGATACATGAGAAACTTCCCAAAGTGTGGTTATGGCTGGCAATACATATGGGAGTCAGGCTTCCAGCTGGGAAGTGTGTTGGAAATTTTGCCAGGAGGTGTATGTTGAGGTTGTGGTCCCACTGAAAAAACTAGAGGAATCAAAATTCATGAGATCCAATTTTTCAGGATTGTCTTGGGGTAAAGAAAATGTATGTAGAAGATGAAGATACAATTAATACTCTATAACTTGTTCATTGTTCAATATTTTGATACTTTTGTAGAGCTTGTATTTTAAGGGGAAAGATCATTGTTTTGTAGCTCTGTACAGTATGTCCCAGAAAAAAGTTTAAAATTGGAAAAAGTCTACCCAAATATAGATATTTCAAACTATTCTAAGGAAATGTTCATACCTGTGGATAGCTTAGTGTCTCTTCTATCAAATGACACTAAAATATCAACCAATATTCTACGCTTGCGTGAGCTAAAGCCAATTTTGTGAAAGGGTACAAAATCCAGACTTGACAAAAATTGATATTGGCTCTGGCTGGTATCAGCGAAGCTGAGTCATGAAAAGGCTTAGAAATTTCCATATTCTGGTCAATAAAAGGCAATTTATGAAATAACATGCTTTGTTCTATGTATGTCTTTACACATCCCATCAGTATTCTATGCTTGAGTGAGCAATTAACTACTCTGTTGAGTGTTTCAAAATTTTACTTTTGGTGAGTCTTTTAATTTCACCTGGCTTGCTCACTCAACCATAAATTTTTGATGGGATATATCAGGACATAGAGTGAACAAAGTCTGTTCTTTCATAAATTGTCTTTTAATGATCAGAATATAACATTTTAAAGCCTTCATGACTGTCAACTTTGCTGATACCAGCCAGAACATAAACATTTGTCAAGTATGGATTTTGCACCCTTCCACAAGCTTTCCATTAGCTTTTGCTCACTCAAGCGTGAAATATTGTGAGATATTTTGGTGTCACATGATAGAAGAGGCCCCAAGCTTTCCACAGGTATGAACATTTCCTGAAAATATTTTGAAATATTGAAATGGGGAGACTTTTTTCAGCTGTCAATTTTAATGGTTCTTAACTTCATTCATACAAGCCAGGACAAATACCAATTCTTGTCAAGTCTGAATTTTGCACCTTTTCACAAAAGCGGTTTTTGATCACTCAAAGCTTAATAACAAGTCAGATTTTTGTGTTCTTGCATAGGAGAGACCCTAAGCTATAAACAGGAATGAAAATCTTTGGAAAATATTCTGAAATATTGATTTGGGGAGACTTTTTCCAACTGTTAACTTTTGGGGGGGATGCACTGTATAGATGATATGATACATGTGTATGTTTCATGTTTAAAACCAGCATTTAGGTCAAATGACCATGAAAACTCAAACCTGGCAGGCAGAAAACCATGTTGATTTATCCATAATGTGTTGGATTTTGATGATTTTATTTTACCTGACTGCTAAGAAATAAGATTGCTTACGATTAAGCAAAGGGGACCTACAGCTTCAATTCCTATCCAGTGACTCAGTAAATGAAGATTAATGCTTTTCTAAGAGAGGTAGTGCATCAATTGGTTTTAAAAATCTTTTTTTTTTTTGTTTTTTGTTTTTTGCTTGTCAGAATTTTCTGACTATTGCACACCTCTTTAAAAAAAAAAATCCTGGATCGGCCCCTGCACTGCTCTGCGAGGGAGTCTTCATAATACCTCCATGTAGGCCTACAATGTTGTTTCTTGCTTTTATTTTGACAGCATATGGAAAAAAAATCAAAGTCTCACAATAAAAAATTTCAGAACAAATTTTGGTTCCTGTGAAATATAAACTTTGATATTTTAGAATGAATCTTATTGATACAGCACACAACTGTATGGATTCACTCTTTTTCTGTCTGCCATGATTGATGTTTGTGATGTTTATATTTAAGCATGGAATGCAGTACCAAGGCCCCCCCCCCCCCCCCCCCGTTAGAAAATCATAGATCCACCTCATTTTAGCAAGACAGCATAACATTACTTTTTATATTATCAATAGAATATTTCACTGTATAAATAGACAGTAGATCTCTATATATCACTTTTCAACTCTTATTATTCTCAGCGTGCAATCATAACTCTAATATTATATATTGACAGTTTAATTTGAAATTGTATTTTTCTTAATTTTGTTCCCAACTGGATCAGTACTATGTAATTCCAAAGTGTTAACCAGGGTTTGTCACATGTACAGTTGGGCCCAAAAGTTTACATACACCTGGTAGAAAAACAATATACATTTTCACAACTTCATTCATTTTTGCAAACCTTTATCCTCAGGATGACAGACAAGTTGGTCTCTGCTTAATGTATATAGTATATGCATCAATCACTCTGAGACATACATGTATATATATGACTCCTAACGGGAATGAGTGAAGTTGGGAAAATGTGAGATGAACTGTTTTTCTTCCAGGTATATGTAAACTTTTGGGCTCAATTGTATGTACATTATATATGATTAAGATTTGTAAGACATTTTGTACATGTTTTGTATTCATGCACATCTTTGCATGTGCTAAACACCTTTTAGGTATTGGTTGATTTCATGTTTAGTGTTAATGTTAATAGATTCTTACATAATCAATCTAAATTTAAACACAAATACTGAATATCAGAGATTACTAAAGGAATGAATAAAATATTTGCAATAGATTATGGAGCAGAGAAAAAAAAAAGATGAGGAAAACAAGTTTGTAGCACTCACCAGTAGAAGACATAGTCCCATATGTGCATATGTCTGTTTGCACTTTTTTTTTCAGCAGATCATTTTCAACAAGTTTGAATTTATTTACAGCATGACTTTTATATATTTAGTTTCTTTCTTAATGTGGTCTAATTACCAGAATTTAGGATTACCTTTAACAGCCATAATAATGGCTTGGGGCTTTTATGAGTGAAAGTTTGGGGCACCTTCGCAAAAAGTTATTGGTCTCCTTGATGTATAATCCAACCTGATCTGAAGCCTATGTCAAAAATAGGCATTGTCAGTGCCTCCCTTGACCCAGGTTTAGTATATACTTGGTGTGGAGAAACTTCTTAGGGCTACATGTTTACTTTGGCACCAAAAAAAGTAAAGTAAATTTCTCTTGTAACTCACCAATCATTTTTTTTTTTTTTTTTTTTTTTTTTGCTTTACATTTTTATTTTCACTTTAAAAATGTGGAACAAAAAATGATGTTCTTGCCTGACAACTCAACATTTAGAAGTCTAATAACATAATGTAAGTTTCTGTATAATATGACCAATGCATGTTCATGTACATGTATGTAAGACATTCTTGAGGTTTCAATGTGTTCCATGCAGTCATGGATGATGCAGTGGCTATATAGCCATAAATACTTTGGTAACTATTATATTATTCTCAAGTCAACATAATCTGGGGTTCTGAAAATTTATTTTACACTGTTAGCACTAGCTTGAACTTCATAGCTTTGATGATTTTTAAAATTTTAAAAAAAATTTTAATTCCCCTAATTACGCGAAAATCAGGGTACATCTTGTTTTAAAAAGTAGCTTCTTGGCTAAGGCATTCAAACCAAACACAACAAAAAAGTAACGCCCCCTTAATCAAATTGGCGTAACTTCTTAACGAAAGGGTTGTGAGCAAAATAATTTGGCAAGAGTATTCTTACTCTTCCCTGTATAAATGAGATTGATCCATCGAGTCATGCATGAGTGGGCAAACATTAAAGGCAAAAATGTCACTTTTCAAAAGTCACAAGAGTCATTTTTTATGCTGTATTAACAGTACATTTTAGCATTTCTTGCGCGATTTTTAAAGTGTGCTCACTCAACCATGACACGATGACAACCTCTTGTGTTGACACAATAATGTGATGATACATTTTGGTAAAAATATCTGGAGTTATTTTTTTTCAATAAGCTGAATTGATTTTGCAATTTCAAATTCACGAGGGTTGATTTTTTTTTTAAATTGTGCTTGTCCACCCATGATAATGAGAAAAGTTTCGGGATAGGTGTGAGGGGGTCAAGCGATGGACAATAAACAACAACAACACATAAATATGCACCAGAAACCGAATTCGCTAAAATCTCGTTTCACAGAATCCCCATAATGACCCTTATGACTTTTGAAAAGTGACAATTTTGCCTGTAATGATTGCTCACTCATGCATGACTCAAAAGTTAGTCAATAAGTGTAGGAACACTCCTGCCAAGTTGTTTTGCTAAAAACCTTTTCGTTAAAAAGTTACGCCATTTTGATTAAGGGGGGAGTTACTTTTTTGTTGTTTATAAACTTCAACCCCTGATGTCAAGTTAAGCTTGTATTTGCTATTTGTGTTAGTGATTGGAGAAATTCCCACCGTTTTTGTTTGTTTTTTGTTGTTGCTATTTTTTTTTTTACTATCTCAGTCTCCCTCAATGAAGTTTATAATTTTTTTAATAAAAGGAATATATTATTGATACTGAAAAGTGAGAGATTTTATGGGAATGCTAAGCTGTTCAGTAAATTCATGTTATAGGTGCCTTTTCTGATCATTATTAGGATATTGTATGATTTTGTACATATTGAATAAAATAAACTATGACATGAAATATTGTTTCATTGTTTATTCATTGACATGGAGTATGTGTGAGAAGTAAGATATGATAATTTCTCAAATGCCTGTACATTCGATAAGATGAGTTTGGGGAAATGACTCGAGGTATGAAAGTTCACAATAGTATACAAATATTCTCCATAATATTGCTTTAAATTCTGAATCGATTTTGTAACTTAAAAAAAAAAAAATATCAGCTTTCACATTTGTGTAGTAAAATGAAGTGAACTTTGCTCTTTCGGGAAACCCCGGTATCATTCCTCGAAATTGTATCATAAGGTTTTACAAGTAGATATATAAGACGAATATGCAGTGCACATTATGTTTCCAATTTCATCACCACTTCCTAACATTTGAGGTTATAACATGATACAGATGAAGGCAACATAACTTGTTTGATTGATTGCCTGGTTAGTTGGTTTGTTGGTTGATATTGTTGGTCACTTAGTTGGTTGGTCGACTGACTCTTGATAAATTATTAGTGATTTATTGAATAGTGGACGCATTAGTTAGTTCGTCAGTTTGTTGGTCGGTTGCTTGGTTGCTTTTTAATAAATTAGTGATTCGATAATGGACGCATTCAACGTATAGTTTAAAAAAAAAACTGATTTAACTATCGATGAACTGACTGCATTAGAGGTATAATGAATAAATGCATGAATATAAAGCATTGAAAGGGGTTGTACATTTCGAGGTAGTTCAATTTTCAGTGAAAAAAAAAATGCGTTATAAATGGAATGCATCAGTCTACTTGCCTGAGTTGATAACTGGATTTATCTTTTAATATTATTGAATCATTTAATTTTGTATTATGGTATAGTCGCTTTATCCTTCTTTAACCATGTTCAAGGTGGAAATCAAGAATGAAAAGAGGGAAAATAGTCTAAGTGAGAGTAAAGAGAGAGGGAGCAGACAAAACGACAAAATTTTTCCTTTCTTCAAAAACTCAGAAAATGAAAATTTATGAAATTTTCTGTACTGATCAAATGGGAGAGGAGCTCGCAAGATATACGTCGTCACCGAGTTGCCAATTTGTGTTTGATGGATTACAACTTCAAAAATTCATAACTTTCTTATTTCTTATCGGATTTTGCTCAAACTTTCACTAGTCTGTTTGTCTCATTTTTTGCTTGTATCCAAATCAGTAAATACCAGGGTGGACTTTCCCTTTAAGGCCCCGCTATTGGCATGTGCATCTATTACTGTTGTTACATGTACAGTACAAAATTGCGTTCAAAATTGATAATTGAAAAGCAGTCAGGGCGACGAACTGAATATCCGCCAAAATAGGTGCTAAGAGCCGTTTCTTTCTCTCAAAATTTGCTAAAACGTCAAAGCTTTTAAATTTGGGGGGCGGCAAGGGGAAACTCCTCATTCCTTCTCCCCCCCCCCCCCCCCCCCCAAAAAAAAAAAAAAAAAAAAACTGATACATGTACAGTGCAGTATTGCGTTCAAATATTTGAAAAGCATTTAGGGGCGACGAACTAACTTTCCGCCTTTAAAAAAGGTGCTACGAACCAATATCTTTCTCTTAAAATTCGCTAAAACGTTAAAGCTTTTCAAATTTTTGAGCTTTCATTGAGCTTTTGTCAGAGTCTCAAATTTACATGTAAGTCACATTTTTCATATTTTAAAACAAAGAGTAGGGGACTTGTAATCATTCCAAAGCATGATCAGAAGCATGCATAGTCCCTGAAATTTATTGAAGGTCTATTGAACGTGTTGTGCCTTAATTATTCCTTTTCAGAGCTTGAAATTTCATGTAAGTCACATTTTCCACAATTTTGAATATATTCTGGGGGAATTAAAATCATTCGAAAATCCCTGTTTTTGTAAGTTAATCTATGGCAGCTGGAAAGGCAAAAGCATGCATAGACCCCCCCCCCCGACAGTAAGAGTTTCGATATTCAAAGCATACCACCCATAGTTTTGCACGTGAATATATTGATACAAATTAAAATTAAAATTCAAATTCATTTATTGATTCAAAATCCAAACATATAGGATCATTCTCAATTTTCAGTTTACAAAGCACAGCAGGGATACAAAAGTAGCATAGTAAACAGAAGTAACATAGTATGCATAGATATACATAGATATACATAGAATATACATAGGTATACACACACACACACACACACACACACATATGTATATATATATATATATATATATATATATATATATATATATATATATATATATATATATATATATAATAGATATACATATACAGAAGCATAACATAGTATACAGAAGTAACATATTGCGTATGTTACAGAAGTAACATAACAAAAACAACAACAAAACAACACTAAACAAAATCAACCCCAACAAAAAAATCCCAGACAAAACCCATGTCATAATTCCAGTTCAAAGCATGATATAGATTTAGCACCCCATCCCCAAAAAATAAATAAATTAATTAATTAATTTTAAAAAAAGATTAGAAATGAAAAATGTCGCAAGCCCATTCTGAACATGATACATTAGAATAGTTATAATATATATACCAATCAGTGGCGTAGACACGAACACACTATCCATTGTCAGTGGGGGATGATAATAGATCATCCCCCCCCCCCCCCGGCCGGCCCCCACTAACAACGGACTATATTATTGTGCGTGTCCACTCCCGTGATAATAATACTTGGTATGTAATGTATTACATTACATAACAACATCTTTTGACTATACAGAATAACATAATACCAACATCTTTTAAATATAATACATGTTATTCAACATGTTAACGATTTAATTTGAGATGGGGACGACCAATAAAGAAAGGGTGGATTCGTTTAGTTGAAACAGATGTGAAGAGTCAATGAATTTGATTGGTGGGTACCTCCACTTTGTTTAGTAGCAAGGGCAACGAAGAAAGCATTGCAGGATAAGGACGAAGGTATACTTCACTTGTAACGCAGTGAAAATCGGCACCATATTGACCGAAAATTTCCTAAGGAGAAATAATTTGTTTTTTATTTGTCAAAGAATCGTTTATTTTTTCATGCCAGGAAGTTACGAAAGGAAGTGGCAATAGTGGATTTTTTGTTCCCGATGATCAAAAGTTTACAATCTCAGCTTTGAAACTACAGTTTTTAGATATGTTTATTTTCACTTTAACAGTGCCTAGGATCAAAGAGATCGATTTGGAGCATCCAGCAACCTGACTGCATCTAGCACATGCTGATTTTTTTTTGCATTTGGTGGAGTTCACGATCAACAACTACTTCAAGAAATTGGAGTATTTTACACTGCAGAGGGCGGCAGAATTCTATCCGCTGTAGTGCCATCCATATGGCTCTGATCCGATGAACATGAGCATATTCACGTGCGTTAATATTACTTGTATCTGATGAAGCCGTATTTAGCCGTTTGACCAGTAGGTCCTTGGTTTGACGAAAGAAGTTGTCACGCGATTAAAGGTGTCTTATATGCATGTATGCCATCAATATGGGCCCATGTTCACGAGCTTATAAGATCCCGCAGCTGTTTTTGTATTTAAATTTGGTTGATGCTGAAGGACAGCATGGTAAACGATCAGATGTTTATTGTCTGCCACAAGTAAATTCTCAAGGTATTTTTAAGTAGCTTTCATGATTTGTTTTAATTGTTTGGAGGGTTCTACGAAGCTCGATCTTCAAAATGCAATGATATAATTTTTGAAGATTATCTTATCTCCATCATTAAGCTAGACTGTTCATATTAGAAAATAAGATGGGGTAGTCATTATATAAAGGGCAGACGAATGCATATGTTCCATGGATATAGTGAAGAGATATTTATGCAGAAATTGATCCTAAGTCGGATCATTTTTTATTTAAGCCCGCATATCGAAATAGAGAAAGAAAGTTTAGATACGAAAGAACGAAATTATTAGTTCTTAAGCAAGTAGATGAACATTTTTAATTGGCTAGAGGAGCCACAGCATGGGCAAGGGTGAATTACAGAATGTGGAGGAGGCATGGTAGATGAAAAGTGGAAATAGCCAAAGACAGCAATGATGATGATATTAAAGAGAATCTGTTTATCATGCATTAAAAGTGTCGTGCAAAGGAAATCTATCTATGATATACGATAAAAGTGTATCGAACATAATAACGCTATTCTTATGATTGAGACAACGTAGTATTAAGATCCATGTAATTGGAAGTCTAATATTTCACTTACGCTGTGACCATAGTTTTATGAGGAAATTTGGGCAAGAAATTTACCCTTTATTTCAATTATCAGCTTTTCAGTTCGTAAAATGTTATCGAATGTGTTGTATAGGTTTTGCCTTTTTATGCGTACATTCTATGCACTCAAATATTAAGTTTGAACCATTTTGTCATGCATGATGCCAGGTTTCTTTAGAATTTTTGACATTATCATTATGATATAATTCCAGTAATTATTCAGAATTTGATATTTTTCATGTGTAGATAACATTTACATTAGAAGCTACACCCTCCTTTTGTAGTGTTCTTGTAGCTCTGCAGACTATTTATCCCAAAATATTGTATATTTTGCCTTTTTGTTAAGGTGTTTATGATATGGGTGTAATGTTACACTTATGTTGTTAACGTTGGAAGGATGAACATGTATTTGGCAGCGTTTCGCAGTATATAGCTGGTAAATGTTGTTTATACGGCAATAAGTGAGATTGCCAAGTCGGGCAAGCATAACGGAATTAATTAATTCCGCAGAGTAAATGGTGGGTAGTTTGAATATGAAAGGAGGTATAGATGAGAAGAGTCATTCTAGCCTTCCTATCTATTTGTCATTTGAAGTGTATTTTGTAGAGTATTATGAAATAATTATAATGAATACTGTCAATAAAAGCCGGCTCATCGGGCTAGTAGCTCGGCAGGCTATATCCCAAAATAATATTTTGCCTTGTTGTTAAGGTGTTAAGGATGATATGCACTGGGTGTAATGTTAGACTTATGTTATTAACGTTGGAAGATGAACGTGAATATTCTGGCACCTCGAATATCTGAACTTTTAAAATCCTCGGGAGCATGGGGGGGGGGGGGGGCTGCAGCCCATTGCCGATGGCTTTTGCCCGAATATCAACTTTCCAGTGTTGGCCAGTTTGTCCTTCCTTTTCTTTCCTTCCCTTTTCATTTCCGTTTCTTTCATGTGTTTTTGTTTTCATTTCATTGTGACCACCCCCCCCCCCCCCCCCTCTAGCGACGCCGCTGATTATAATAGAGAAACTGTTGTGCCGTTCAAAAAGAATAGGTAAGCTTTGACCATTGAGATCTATGATCTGGAAAACCAGATTGATAAGTCAGTCATAAAATATGGTATGCATGTTGATTTTCTTCTCTACAAAATATTAAAATATATAATTTTCTGCATTTGAATGGAACAGACATTATTTTTACACGGAAGGCCATGTAAAATATTGTTTCCCTATAAATTATCAGGAACCTATAATTTGTTTCACTGTGAAAATTGATATTTAGAGTAGTTTAGTTACCTAGTTACTTCAATTTTCAAAAGAACAAAAAGTAATTATTCCTTTTCAAATTTATCTCAGACCTTTTGTGTGGAGTTGTTTTTTTCTTTCTATCGTTCTTTTTAATGGGGGGGGGGGGTCTTCAAACATGCTTTAGTTCCTTAGAGTTGATTTCTTTTCAGCGCAGCTTTTGTCAGATCATACGGATATTTATTGTATTTGATTTGATTCATTTCATATAAATGAATCATATTCGATGTTTCCACCCTCCTCTTGGATGCTATTATAACACACAGGATAGATCGATAATTTAGAATAAAATAACATTAATAATTTCAATATCCGTTCTAATGTTTATAAAACAAAATTTCATGGTATATCAATAACCGACTATACCAGCACGTCCACTTTGATACTCAGTGGTAAATAAGGTCAGGTAAATGAAAAGACAACTTTAAACTGCAATTTTCAGAGTATATTTCTTGATTTTTAATGCAAATATTGCACTATTGAAGAGCTGAAGCTCTTGAATGGTATACAATAATGCGTAATTCCATAATTTGCATAAATTTGCAAAATTTTGCTTGAAGATGTGAGCTATTTTGATGGGTCCTGTGGGAAAATAGATCTTGCTTCTCTTGCCATTGGGGTTAGGAACTTCAGGGGTGCATGGGGATAGTGTAAGGTTTGGAGTTAGTTTCAAGTTAGAGTTATAGATTCGAACCATGGTCTCTAGCTTTTGAATGCCGATGCCTTACCACTATAGGCTACTGAGACCACTTGGTGGTTAAAGCGTCACCAAATTATTTTGATCCTTGGAACCATCATGAGACTGAAGTATCCGTGATTTAAAAAATCAGTCAAAAGAGCGCACCCCTGCAAGGATTCGAACATGGGACTCTGGCTTCTGAGAAAACCACTAGGCCACTAAGACGGCTCGATATTTGATGGTCACTGAATTTACTTGAAAATTGGAATTTCAAGAGGTTCTACAGTACTGCACAATGAATCGTCATTATAGATTTGCTTGTTTTTTAAAAATTATAATCAGCGATCTGGATCCAAGTGAATGCTTTCAGATAAAAATCAGATTAAGCATTTTAAGCATATTTGTCCGTCTCAGATAATCCTGTGAAATAGCACGAGGGGATTACGCTTTCTAGTTGTTATCACTGAAAACTCATTCCTAAACATAAATGATAAATTTGATCATTAATTTCATATCATATTCTTTTAAAGGAAATAAAATTATAAAGCTGAAATTACAAAGAAGACATCATACCAGATCAGATCAAATGACAAAACCGTCCAAAGTCAAAACCATAACAATAATTAAAAGAATATACACAATAATAAATGAAGCCTTGTAAAGGGAATTAAAAATAGGCATTCCTTCCTATCTTCTAAAGTAACCCCATCATAATTCTTAGCAGTTTTCTATTCTATGATGATCGTTTATTGTATATCAAAAAAATGATAGGTTACAGTTTGATGATATTGTAGGAATCCAGGTGAATTAGTCAGCGATATTATAATCACCCTTTTGTTGATTTTTGCTACACTTGACTTTTGTAATGAATAATTTACGCTAATCTCAATAGTTTTCATTTAGCTTCCTATAATATTTACGCCGCTCTTGAGAGGTGGGAATAAAAAGTTTTTCATCCTTTTCACCAGTTTTGTCTACTTAAAGTTTTTGAATGGGTATCTTATATACTTTCCCGGGTCATCTTGATTGCTATATTAATGTTAAACAAGTAATGTTATTGTAAAGATTTTATTTGAACACGAATATTTTATGTAACCATCTTACACTTCCTCTCTCCCCATCTCTCCATTTGTCTCCCTCTACCTTCAACCCATGATCACATGATCACCCTCTCTCTCATGCTTTACATTCCCTCTACATTCATAATTGCAATGTCTTTTGTTCCTCCCTTCATGTTCATTCCATGGATCAGTAGATTTGTTCTCTTTACTCTGATTGGTTTAGCCATGATTATTCAGTTAAAATAATGTATTTTTTTATAACAACTCATTTATAATCATTGAATCCTGTGTATATTCATGTACTTCCTTTCATTTGCAGATTATGCTATTTGAATATCTATTATTTACCACTGTAATACAAATATACATGCATATAATTATGCAGAATAAACCCCTGAGGTGGAGATAAGTACCACACCTCAGGTCAGTTCATAACAGGCAAGCAAGGAGTCGACATGTCATTTCGTTCTCTGAGTTAAAGGACCACGCCTAGATAATCATAGTTTGGTCCATAGGCCACCCAAGATTATTTACTTTGTTTTGATTTATCAATTTTTTTCTGACTTATACTTTTATGCCAAACCTTATGAATATTCATGTTAGTTGCAATGCATAAGAAGTACTTTAAAAAAATATTTTTTTTATTATTTTCTCTCAAATCTATATTGTACAAAATCATTCATAGATATAAAGACGGTACCGTACGGGTACGAATGTGTGTGTGTGTGTGTGTGTGTGTATTTGGGTTTTTACAGACGTTATCAATCAGATATGATTATATACGTCTGGGGACCGACCTTTAACGTCACCATCCGAAAGACGTGACTCAGTCTCGAACCTGGGTCCGCTGAATCAGTTTATAAAGGACCTATGAAATGCAAGTACATGCATGTTGATCTTTGATGATGTGTATTGTTCTGTACATCATAAAATTTACAACCATTTGATCTGAATATGTGTCATATATTTTTAAATATGTTTTGTAATTATTTTATTTTACCTGCTAAGCCCCGCCCCTAAAAAATCCTTTGGAGTCTGATTCTTCACATGACATCATCAGTCAATCATCAGTCACCTAAAACAAGCCAAACAATAGACACTGGTATGTACCTATCCCTCAGTTTAGCACCTGCTCACAATAGCATCGCATGATTTAATAGCAGATGCTATGTCAGAAATGCTCCAGCATCACAGGAAAAGAAAGGTACTGAAAATATGTTGTATGAAAACACACGATGCTATTGTGAGCAAGTACAAAACAGAGAGATACTTTACATACCAGTGTCGTGTGCTTGGCTTGTTTTAGGTAACTGATGATTGACTGATGATGTCATGTGAAGAATCAGACTCCAAATGATTTTTTAGGGGCGGGGCTTAGCAGGTAAAATAAAATAATTCTAAAAAATATTTAAAAATATATGACACATATTCAGATCAAATGGTTGTAAATTTTGTGATGTACAGAACAATACACATCATCAAAGATCAACATGTACTTACATTCCATAGGTCCTATAACTTCCACTGTTAGCTGGATTACATGCGCTCGCCACAACGCCTCGATCGAGAGTAAATTGACCATCCATTTCAGTATAATCAGGTCTGTTAAGCCCATATTTTTGAGTTTGGGGGACACAGTTCACAAAGGCGCCAAACTTTGCATATGTACTTGTTAGGACAAAAGCTTCCCCCCCCCCCCCTCCCACAGGACCTATCAAATGTACCTAACATTAGATATGCCTTTGTTGTGGCGATAGCTTTATTTTTCCAACCGGACCCATTGAATGAAATCACATCTTCATGCAAAATAATGCTAATTTATGCAAATTATATGCATTATTATCGGTACTGTATGTATCTATGTAGTATAAAAATCAAAGTGCTTGAAAATGTATAACTTTCCATATGTATTTTTTGTGCATATAGCTTTATTTCTTTCCACAGTATCCATTGACTTAGCTCACATCTTCATGCAAGTTTATGGAATTATACAAAGTTAATACCATTCACATTGTAGTATTTAAGAGCTTCAGCCCCAAACTTTCCTAATGTACTGGTAATGCTTATAGTTTCACCTTTTCCACAGGACCCAGCAAATTAAATATTATCTTCATTCCAGTTTATGCAAATTTATGCAAATTTTATAAATATATAAATAGAATTGACATCATAGCTCTACAATTAATGGCAGTAGAGCTTTAAAATGTGCTTAACTTTCTACTACTTTTGTACATGTTGCTTCGTATGCCACAGCAGTCCATCAACTCATTAGACATTTTCTTGTAATGTTATGAAGGTTTCTGCAGATTATTATGTATTTATCAATATTCAATTAACACTTTTATTATAGGTTTTCCCGGCCAATAGTACTTATGTCAGTCAATTTAATAAAACGCTCATTCAATTTAGCAAAAACATCGTTTACCGCATCTTCTCTCATTCAAAAGTGTATTTAAGTCATTCAATTTAGAGTTTCACGCAAGGGATTTCGCTTTTGTATCATTCAAATTCACTCCCGTGCCTTCAAATTAGCACGTTTGTAAGAATCATTCAAATTCATCGGCACCTCTGGGCATTCAGATTCGCAAATGGGCAGTCAAATTCGGAACATGTTTATTCAATTTAACACGAGATGAATTCTAATGCAGATCATGAATTTGAACTGCCGAATAGCACGGCATCGGGCGAAAATCATTTAAATTGAATACTCGTAAATGAATTGGACTGACAAAGTTGCGAAATTGGCCGGGCCATCTTCCCTATCCCTACTCGAAGATTAAATCATCTTCGCAATCTCTACTTCAAGATTAAATCATCTTCCCCTTGCTTAATCAAAGATTAAATCATCCTCGCAATCTCTACTCGAAGATTAAATCATCTTTCCTATCCTTACTCCAAGATTAAATCATTTTCCCCACCTCTATTCAGAGATTCATTCATCTTCCCCATTCCTACTCGAATTAAATATGACTTGGTTCAAGTTATGAGGAAATCATATTCTTGTACAAAAATTTATTGAAATTTGTATTATTAATGTAAACAAATTGGTGAGTTGTGAGGGAAACTCATGACCGAGTTGCCAATTTATCTACTGATTTCCATAGTTTTCCTGAGTGTTTCATGTCATAAAAAATTTCACAGCTTTCTTACTAGTTGTCGATTTTCCTGCAAAAAAACTTTTTTTGATCTGTTTGTCTGATTTTTCTGTCTCTGTTTAAACCAAGTAATTCTTGGACCAGGCTTCCTCTTTAAAAGGTTAAACAAGTACTAAACAGAGCATAAATAATGCACATTATTACAATTTCAAGACCATTTCATCTCATATCTCGGTAGATTGATTGTTTTTGTTTTGTGCATTCTATGAAAATAATATCTTATTATTATATCATACCTAAAATCCACATTTCTCCCTTTCATCATATATTCTTCTTTTATGTGTTACGTCTAGTATTCCCCTGTACCCCATTTCTCCATCTCCCCCTCCCACTTTCTTCCTCTCTCTCTCTCTCTCTCTCTCTCTCTCTCTCTCTCTCTCTCTGCAATTCTCTGGCTCTGTCTAGTTTGCAGGCACAAACCCTGGTCAGTCGTAAAAGAGTGTCTGCACTGTAAGACTAACACAGCTGATCCTATATTGACGCGACCAGTAGGTAGCTGGGTATAGACTTCTCTCAAGACACAATGATTTTCTGATGTGTCAAATTAAGGTCTGTGCTTGCAGACTAGGCTCTGTCTGCTTCCTTCTGTCTTTCTCTCCTTCCTATCTCCCGATCTCTCTTATAACCCCATTTCTCATTGCATCCCCTTCTCATGCACTCCCTCCTTATAATTCATGTGTGCTAGGCTTTACATACACTGAGATGACGTGGGAATTGGATATCACCTTATCATGCAAACAAGGAGTTATTAATAACTCCTTGTTTGCATGATAAGGTGATGACCGAAGGAGTTAACAGATAATACACATAAAAGTATGGTGTTTGCGCAATGGGGTATTCCCCGGTCCATCACGTCATTGCAATTTTTGTCGCATTTCCCTGCAGCTCACATTTCATGCATAAATAGCATTCCCTCAATACAGCCGAGTACATCTTCAGAACTGACACATCTGCGAAGAGACAATAACTAGTGTTTTTTGAAATATACTTTTGGGTTGTTGTTTTTTTTCTTTAACTGTAAGTATATCTTGCTCCTCAATTTATTCATTGCATTATTGATCAATTCAATTTTGATTTGTTGTCATAGAGTCAAATGTATCATGGCTCCGTGGATAAGATGTGGTCTTTGAATCCGAAGGTCCTCGACTAGAAACCACATAGTTGCGCAACCTGCGCCATAGCACATTGGCAAAGGCAGCGAATTAATCCTCGATTATTAAGTCCCTCGGATGAGACTCAAAGAGCAGGTTCCTTGCTTAATCAAGCTTACACTAGTCTTGCTTTTTATACATTTAGAATGTACACAAACGAATATCGTATCCGAGTTTAATGCGACGTGAAAATTACGGTATATGCATGCCCGTTACACACTCGGGAGGGAAGGGGGGGGGGGTAAAAAAAGAAAAGAAAAAAAGGTCAGCATTTTGGGGGTCCCTTTTTGGTCGCAGGGGAGGGGGCCCGGGCACCCTCCCCCCCCCCCCCTGGATCCGCCACTGCACCCCACCCCCCGCGGTTTACACACGATGCGTTATTTCGATTATGTCATTACTTGCGTCTATCGAGCATGACTTGTGAAAGGAAATAACCCATACACCGTAACGCCAGATATTAAAAGTATTGTTTGCACTCCTCCTTTTGCAATTACTGATATCATTCTTTCATGACGTGCAAAAGGCATTACAAGGACATATACAAGTACGTGACTAGGGAGTTTTCTATTGTGTGGACGTGGACGTCCTTCACGTCGACCAGAAGTCTGCGTCGACTGCTCAAGTTCGTCCACTGTTGAAATCAGTTTCAAGTCCAGTCGACGTGGACGGGAACGGCATGACGTCTTCTCTCCATCTTTTCTTACGTTATTTTATCCTTTCATTTCTCTCCTTTTTTATTTTTGTTATACTTTGTTTTTCTCCTTTCACTTCTTTTTCTATCTTTCCTTATGTTATTCTTTATTTTTCTCCTTTCATTTCTCTCTCTATCTTTCTTAATGTTATTCTTTGTTTCCTCCTTTCATTTCTCTTTCTATTTTTCTTAATGTTATTCTTTGTTTTCTCCTTCCACTTCTCTCTATCTTTCTTAATGTTATTCTTTTTCTTTTTTTCATTTCATTTTTCTCTCTATCTTTCTTTCTATTATTACACTATCAGCAAATGACCCCTCGTGTGAACCGGGTTTTTAATAGGGAATTATTCCTACGTCAGTAGTTGATTCAACTCAGAGTGTGCTCTATTCATGTTGCAATATTTTACTTATTTCTTTTCTTTTTATTTATTTATTTTTTATTTTTATTTTTATTTATTTGGTTTTTTAAAATTATTTTTATTTATTTATTTATTTTTTATTTATTTATTTTTATTTATTTATTTTTATTTATTTATTTTTTTTATTCATTTATTTTTATTTATTTATTTTTTTTTTGGGGGGGGGGGATTGGGGGGGGGGGGACGAAGCACGTAAAAGCGCATTAAAGCGCGTTATACGTTATATTCACTGACGTAGTTCTACATCAGGTAAATGACGTTTCGTGTGCACTGACGGGCATAAGAAGATTTTCTCTTTCTTCTTCTGTTCAGGCCTGTCAGGAACGAACCCAGACACTATGGCCGATGATAAGACGGAAGCGATGATGTGTGATGACGGAGAAGCGGACAGTGGGATCGCATCAAATGAATCTGATAGCAGACGAGATTCTTTGTCTAGCGTGGTTAGCAGTAGCTTGTCTGCCGCTTCCAGCAGCAATGATTCCGCCTTTGGTTCCATGTCAGATCGCCGTAGCTCCACCAGTTCGAATGTCAGCTCAATGTCAGGCATGAGTGACCAATCTCATTCGTCTCGTACGAGTAAGTTCTTTTACCCTTTTTTTTCTTCAAAATACTTTGATCTCGTGTGGGTTTTTTTTTTCTATCTAAACAGTTGCATATTTCTAATAGAAGAAGGCCAAGTGGTTGTAATAATTTTATTGACAGACTGAAGTGATCATAGAGTTGTAATATATAGTAAACATATGCATTCAACCCTTGGAAAGAGTATATTTTAGTTATAAAGAGAAATGAAGATAGAATATGATAAACCAAAAAATATGCAAAATACATACAATTAATGATTAATGTACGAGGCGGAGGAAGTGGGGTGCAGCCACCCCCCCCCCTTCCCCCCTCCCCCCCCCCCCCCCTCCCTGAATTTTTAGATTACCCATATTCAGGCAGTCACCTCAACTTCGGGCAGTCCTCTCAAATCTCAAATTAGGAAAGTGAGGTGACCTTTGTGTAATTTTCATACTTTATGGAGTATGTTGTTTTTGAGGATGAATTTACATTTTTATCTCAATTTTCCTTGTCACTTTGAGGTGGTCACAGCAGTGTTGGCTATCCAGACAGCTTCTCATCAAGCCGACGATCATCACTGTCGAGTGTACTCAGTGATGACAGTACGACCACGCTTCGTAGTGATGTGACGGCGACATCAAGGAAGTCTGGTCAGACATCGATGACCTCGGTGGCCGATCACCAGCAGGGCTATGGCCATGTTAGTCAGTCGAGTGCAACAACCAATTCCACATCGGGTAAGATCATCGTGTCATTGTGTGATTTTTTTTAAAGGATATACAGGTAAAATGTAAATGATTCTTCTCATGAAGCTTCATCTCACCTTTATATTTTATAACCCTATTGAATATTCTTCCACATTGCAGATATAGCAATATTTCTGATTTCATAGTAGTAAATGCAGATTTAGGTTTTGTTTTGTTTTGTTTTGTTTTTCTAGCTACATATATATTCCAAAAACAATTAATTCATTAATGTTTGATGCTAATTACCTTTGAGGGATACTTTGATGGCCTACTTTATTCTTTTCGTTTTTTCTTTTTAATCGACAGTCAGAATGGTTTACCCTTTAGTGTGGATAACAAAATCGCAAAGACTTTCGAAAAAAATAACTCGAGGGCAATTTCAATACCCTGTTGTTTATCCCATAGAAAGCGTGTTAGGATGACGTAATATGTCATATTGTCATTTTAATGTTCCCCCATTTCGAAAGACGATGGATAAGGCTAAGGAAATTCACCTTTATAATATGTTGATACGTTAACAAAAACAAAAACCTTAAAAAGATCGTGTTGGATTCTAATTTACAAATCCAGGTTTAAGATTGATATGTTATACTACTTCAGTGATTATTATAGTATTTTAGACTGTTTCATTCTTCGTGCCTGATAAGGTTTTCTCAGAAGGGTCATATTCTCTATGACCAGAGACACAAATATTAGCAATAATGACCTTCTTTCCAACATTTATTTGCTCGTTTTACATACTTATGGAAACGATGATAATTATATGAATTTGAGGTCGGTAGCACTTTTGGGGTCGGAATAGTTAGACAGGCACACATGTGAACTTAAACCATCATCATTAATGGACAAATACGAGGCATATACCATACGTTTCCATGTATTATGAAAGTGTAGTATGAAATTGTAAACATAAATTTACATAAAAATATCATTTTACATACTATTTTGTGTGATCCAAGCTCTACAGTGCGTCCCAGAAAAAACGAAACCCTAAAACAAAGGGTTATTGTGACCACACTATGTGCTGTATGACAATGATTATTCATTTTCCATAAACTAAAAGTATTATGCTTTTAAATGATACCTTGATGGCATCCATCCGTACATTCTTTACCGAGCAGCGGCATTTTGAAAATGACATGTAAAAACTCAGTTGTGCCAGATTTGGGTAAAACCGTGAAAACGTTATGATCACATGCGAACATAACCCATGTAACCCAAATGTAACATGACTTTTAAAAACCTGCGAGAAGACTGTTTTTATGTGTTTCTTTCAATAACGATGGTAAGGATAATGCCCTCATCATGAAATAAAGGATGGTCAATGTTTTGTTGATGTTGGGGGAAAAGAAAGGGCATGTTTTGTATTGAATGGTACCTGCAGTCGAAATGAAAAGTAATTTTTTGAATTTTGAAGAACTGCAATTTCTTTTAAGAACAAAGCGGACAGAAAGGTGATATTTTTCATAAAAGTAAAGTCAGTGGCATTTTTCATTGTCATCATAAGGAAATACAAGGTTGAAAGGGCACATAAGGCAGAAAAAATATCAAGATTATGGCAATTTCTCACCTCAGGAGGGGCACCTTTTCTATCACAGGAGGGACATTTTTTCATCTTTTGAAGGATATTTACTGATTTAGGAAATTTTGGGGTCGTACACCCCTGCTACCACTGGAAATTGGTATCGACCCGTGTTTTATGAAGTTCTGATTGAATGCATGTCATCACACATAGGAATTTGACATATCATATTTTTAAAGCTGGTGTTTCCCTTGTGTCATGTTTGCATGTGATCCTAACGCTTTCACGGTTTTACCCAAATCTGGAACAACTGAGCTTTTACATGTCATTTTCAAAATGCTGCTGCTCGGTAAAGCATGTACAGATGGATACCATCAAGGTATCATTTAAAAGCATAATACTTCTAGTTTTTGGAAAATAGATAATTATTGTGATAGAGCACATACTGTGGTCACAATAACCCTTTGTATTAGGGTTTCGTTTTTTCTGGGACGCACTGTATAGCAGGGCTATCAGATATACTAAAATCTTAGATGAGGTCGGTAACGTATGGAACATACGGTGGAATTTAGACTTGCCCTAATATGAAATTTTCGTCTTTCTTTTTAATACCCCATCATCACAACAAAAAGGTTATACAAGAGTGAGCCCCCCATATGGCTACGGCCAGGGCAGTCAGACCCGCACTACCAACACCGCACCCTCATCAGGATTGATTCAGATCCAGATCGTAGATTATGCCGGGAAGACACACATTGTGAGGGTCAGACGGACAGACAAAGTTAAAGATCTCAAGGTCAAGGTTCAGGAGAAAGTGAAGATCACCCCATGTCAGCAACGTCTTGAGTTTCAGGGCAAAATCCTTGATGATAAATCTACATGTAGTCTCCAATCGCAAGGACTGGGAGAGATGAGCACTGTACGTTTACAGGGACGACTGATGGGTGGTGCCCTGTTCAAATAAAGCTTGGAAATTGTCATTTGCCGAAGGTTCTTTAATCTGGGAGCGTTTCATCAAGCGTTTTGTCAGTGATTTTTACCGACAAATTTGCTCACAGCCAATCAGATGCAAGGATTTCAGTAGCTTATAACAGTTGTCGGTAAAAAGCACTGACAAAACGCTTGATGAAACGCTCCCCTGAAGGTTCATTATTCCGAAGGTTCATGAAACCGAGAATGAAATAGAACCTTATTTCATTTTTGGAGTAATGAACCCCCTGGTATATATGAAGTTTGTGTGTTCGGAATTATGAAGCTTTGGAATTACGAACCTTCGGAAAAACAAAGATACATTTACCAGTGCCCCAGGAAATTCATAGCAAAATTAACTGCACGATGACTTGATCAGGGCATTGTCTTCAGGACTGGTGAGGGGGCCTGTAAGCAAATTCGTGAATTTTAAGAACCTTCCATCTCGTCGGCAAGCATGATCTTGGCAAATTTGCTCATCTGCCGACAAAATATTTGCAACTTGTCTGACGATAATCTTATTTATAATGATGATATCTCGTGCACTTTCTCTTAACCCTTAATTATGTTCATGTTCCCATCGTACTCCACAAGGCAAGTTAGTCTTTGATTTCCACAATTTTCCAGTTCGCTTCCGAATTTTACAGTAAATATTGTTCCAAAATAATTCTGAATTCGATTTTTTTATGTTTACTGTTATTTTTTGTGAAGTAGCAGTGAAAAAAGCAACGTAGGTCTAATATCCACTGACTTAGATTTTAAGATTAGGCCCTATAGGCGCACAATAATTGAAGAATCAAAAACTGACATGTTTTCAAGCCATGGTTCTGTTAACTCCTTGGGTTTCCAACAAAGGATAGGAAGCTCACTATGACAATATGTATGATGTAAAATGTCCTATATAGGGACTATAATTATGAAACGCGATTTTGTTAGAATCTTTGACCTAATTGTGGAATAGGTCCCCCACCCCCCCCCCCCCCCCACCTCATTCAGTGTGTGTATACGCACACACTTGTATGTTATGTCTACTGATGTGGAATGAAGTCACCACAGCACTGCACACAATAAACCGTTGTGTTCGGATACTGTGCGGAGTGAATGACGGGGGGGGGGGGGGGGGGGGGGTGGGGCTATTTCACAACCATATAACGCCGAATCTTCTCATTTTCCCCGCGGCTTGTGTGTATACTGGAGACACATTTGGATTTCCTAATGTACATCGTAGTTATTTTACTCAATGCTTCATTTCTTCAGTAGTTCTACAGCATAAGACTGGTACTGCCAAACAAAATTTAGTTGTGGACATTAATATTATGTGAAAGGGAATTCTTCAGAATGGATATTGATTATTTAGATGTAGCACATCACTATAATTTCGTAGAGAATTAAATTAAGATTGGATTAACGTGAAACGTTATTTTCTTTCTTCTGTTTTTCTGTCGGTTTTTTTCTTCTTCATATTACATGATCCCAACATTACTACTGTGCAATGGCCAGTATAAACTTTACAAAATTTATATTCATCATTCTATGCACTGTATTATACGCATCAGGTTTAAATAAAACATGTAAAATGTACTGACTGAGTAACTTGTTTGTTGACCAACTGATTGAAAGGTTAAATCGTTGAATCATTCAGTGGGTGATAGATTAATTGGTTCAGTTATTAATTGGAAAAATGAGAATGATGGAATAGATTGATGAAATTGTAGAAAGACTGATTAAAAGTTAATCGATGGATTGACAAAGATAACACGTGCTCCATATTGATAAACCCTAGCTGTGTCTGCATAGACGTTTAGAATGAGTGAATAAACTTTACTATTGCTTAGTTGATTGATTGATATATGAATTGAGTGACTGATTGTTAATTGGCTGGTTGAATGATTGATTATTTGGTTAGTTGGTTGGTTGAGTGCAGGGGCTGCGTCCCGGGGGCAGGGGGCACAGTGCCCCCACTTTTTCAAGAACCCTAAAAGTGCCCCTTTTTAATTCTGAAAATGTTCCCATTCTCTCTGATAAGTGCCCTTTTTACTACTAAAAGTGCTCCTTTCCCTTTCTAAGAAGTGCACTTTTTCAAATCTGATAATTGCCCCCTTCTCTCTCTAATAAGTTCCATTTTAATTCTAATAAGTCCCCTTTTCCAGTCTGATAAGTGTACCCTTTCAAATTTGATAATTGCCCCTTTTCTCTCAAAATTTGTGTCATTTTCTCCTTTGATAAGTGCCTCTTTACTGATAGGTCTTTTCCCTTCTAATAAGTGACCCTTTTTCGTTCTGATAATTGCCCCATTTCCTTTCTAATATCTACCCTTTCCTATATTTTTAAACCTATATTTCCCACTGTTTCTTACAAAAAGAGAAATATCTAGATTTAAAGAATCGGTGCGGCTCCATGTACATAGTAACACAGGTACCCCTATTAATGTAACTACAATATGTAAGGCAGTGGCGCTGGAGGCAAGAGGGGCACAATGCCCATTCCCCTCCACCTCCGAAAAAAAAAATGCGCTTGAATGTGCCCATAATTCAAGTATTAAAGTAAGTGCAATATTTTTTGAAAACTTCCTCAAAGCCCGCTCTTATAGTACACCTAATTATGAAACATGCCGATTGCACAAATATGTTGATATTTGTGTGATCTTAAAGAAAAACGCCAGGGTTCATTTACGAATTAAATGATCATTCGACATCGCCTTAAAATTATTTTGCGGGTGTCATTTTCATTATATCGCTGTAAATAATGCACAACCCAAAGCCTTTAAAAAGTTTTACAGTTCCCCTTTTGATAAAATGCCTATTTTTCACCTTCTGATAACTGCCCCTTTTCAAATCTGATAAATGCATTCTCATCTCTCTAATAAGTGCCCTTCTCTCCAATTTCACGTCGGATAGGTGCCCTTTTTTCTTTCTAATACGTATCCTTTTCCCTTTTGATAAGTGCCCCTTCTCAAATCTAATAATTGCCCCCTTTTCTCTCTAATATGTGCCCTTTTCTCATTTGACAAGTGCAAATTTACTTCTGATAGATGCCCCTTTCACCTTCTAATAAGTGCTCATTTTCCCCTTCTGATAAGTGCCTCTTTTGAAATATATTTTAAAGTGCCCCCTCTTTTCTTCTGATAAGTGCCTCTTTTACTACCTAATATGTGCCCTATTCCTCTTCTCATAAGTTCCCATTTTTACCTCTTATAAGTGCCCCTTTCTACCTCTGAAAAGCGCCCTTTCCTCTTCTAATAAGTGCCCCCCTTTTACCTATACTTCCAACTGTTTCTTACAAAAAGAGCCATATCTCAAAGAATCAGTGCGGCTTAAATATGTAGTAACATGTACCCATATTACTGCAACTACAATGTAAGCCAACAGAGCTGGAGGCAAGAGGGGCGCAATGCCCATCCCCCCCCCCCAGCAAACGATTTCCCATTCCGCTAGCTCGTATGTGCCAATACTTTACACCAAGTAAGGGAATATTTTCTGAAAATTTTCCCCAAACTCGCTTGTTTCTCTCACTCACTTTTATAGTAGGCCTATACATGTATAATGAAATCAATCAGATCTCATAATAATGTTGATATCGATGTTATCCTAAAGAAAAACGACAGGGTTAATGTGCGAATTAAAAGATCATTCGACATTTCCCCCAAATGAATTTGCTGTTGTCATTTTCATTATATCGCTGTAAATAATGCACAATCCTAGGACTTCAGCATTAGAAAAAAGTCTTGAAATTTTTTGCTCGCTTGCTTCGCTCGCTCGCATATGAATCATTAGTCCATTACACACTACTGCTAATTTCGGAAGTTGAAGCAGAGCAACTATGAAAATGAAAAAGATGATGCTTGATAGAAAATATCAATTCGACTGTAGGGTAATACCAATGTTAAAAAATAGTCCCCCTTTCACTTTATGTTTAAGTTCATTCATTCATTCATTCATTTATTTTTCCACTTTCTACTTTCTTATTTACAATGATAATACAGTCTACATATTTACATGTTAACATGTAGCTCAAATTGAATGCAATACATAAATAACATGAAATTAAAAGGGAAGGAGGGCCGACTATAAAGCAGAGCTTGTAAGGTGTATGCCCCCCTGTTTGAAAAAAATATCATGGATCATCTTAATGAGAAATAAAAAGCATAAAACAACAACAAAAACAATTGATTCAGTAAATACAAGAAACATATTTCAAGACGCAAAACAATGATAAATATATACATATATACATAATAAATATATACAAAAATATATACAAGAATACTTGTTCACCCCTTATAGGTGCCCCCTCCCCCAAAGTGCCCTTTTTGGTTGGTTCCCCCCCCCCCCCCCCCCCACTTTGAAAGACGCTCCGCCGCCCCTGTCTATGCATAACCAGCATGATCAGAGCAATCATGAACCAACAGCCAGCCATTCTATTCGAAGAATATTCTCGAAAAATCGCGCGTGCGCACAGGAACAATTACGTTTATTGATTCAATGTTATGGGCTGCGCCGAAAACGGAAACCTATGAAGAATACAATATCGTCACTAGAATCGTAATTTGTGCGCTTCATCGGAATATCATACATTACACTCTAGGGAATTTCTTTCTTTTATACGCATTAAAAGGTAAGCAAGACAATTAGGAATTGAACCTATTTATCTTAAACCTCTATTTCCCGTATATATTTTAAATCCGTTATTAGTTATGATTGATTTGTATCGTATATAGTATATAGTACATTATATGGTACAGAAAATTTACTACCCTTATTACGGTGACACCAAATTATTATTTTTTTTCTTACAACTAATAGTGTAGATGCTTTTTCATACAATAATGAAAATTTGACGATTGTATCCGGTATATTGGTATCAGACTGCTTGCATTTGTCCTGAGATATCTCGTTGATAATGAATTTTGAGACTTTCTCGGGAAGTCTGCATTGATAACAGCGGGAAGATGGGCAGGGACATGACTAGCAGGAACTTCCTTTTAATAGTGTAGTAATTTACTACTGAAATTGCTCTAACAATATATATACTATTCCTCCCTATGTTGTCAGAAATGGACGGAATAGGAGCGACACCATACGGACCCGGAGCCTCTGATACTGACAGTGGTATTGGGACGGGATCCTCGGGGCAAGATACCGCCTCCACAATTACGAATGGCACCGGCTCCACCATCACGTCTCAAAGATCGGGTTCGTCCGGCTTTTTTTCAAACCCAAATAGAGGTATGATTACCATAACTCCTCCGGGAGAAAAGTGATAACAATTTATTTAGCTTCTGTAACCGATGATTCTCATTTCCTCTTTATTTTAAATTAAGCAAAAATCACTTTGTTATATAGAAACCAATGAAAATGAATGTTTAAAGTTGTAATCATTCAAACACAAATTGGCAACTCATTGACGAATATTGCGAGCTCCTCTCCTATTTGCCCTGCACTATCGCAAATTTCCACCTTTTGAAACAGAAAATATTTAATCATACATGCAACCTAGATATAATCATTGCACATATGTTTTTAAACAAAATCTGTATGAAACAAATGTATTCCTTCATCAACAACGACAAAAATGATAATTTATGAAATTTTCTGCACAGACCAAATGGAAGAGGAGCTCACAAGGTACGTCACCAAGTTGCCAATTTGTGGTTGATTGATTACAACTTCAAAAATTCATAACTTTCTTATTTCTTGTCGGATTTTCCTGAAACTTTCACAAATCTGTTTCTCTCATTTTTTCCTGCTTTTGTTCAAATCAACTAAATACCAGGGTGGACTTCCCCTTTATGTCATGTTATGAGTTATGTGTAGTAAACAAAACCAAACCAATTTTATACTCACACACAGTACGTGGGACACCGTTACTGTATACGATCCCAGTGTAGTCCTTTGATTTGATTTCTTTATATAAAAGAGACATACTGATTGTCACATTAAATCGCCTTTAGAATTCGTAAGGATAAACTTGTTTTACCTGTTTATTATGGAAAAGATTTCAAAATGCTGAATTATTTGATTCTTAAAAATGCATAAAATTGTATTGAAATAGTACAGCGGCTGTGTTTTTCTGCGAGCCCCAACCTTTGACCCGGGTCGCATAGATGGCGTTGCTTTATCCACTGGTAGAGATCGATGATTCATCACCATATTGCAGGGGCTGTGGAGCATTCTTGAAAGGGGGTGGGGCTGATCTGATTTCACTCATTAATGGCAATTTTCGAGCCTTTTTTCCGACATTTTTTTTAACGTGTCTACTCAAAAAAGTGTGTGTGTGGGGGGGGGGGGGGGCTGCAGCCCCCACCCCCGGTTCCGCGGCCCATGTATTTTTGTTTACGTAGGTCAAGGGTCAAAGGTCATAAAGGTCAATATGCATGAAATTAAATATTTGTTAGTTTTGTAATTAACATATTGTATTGGCTTCTTAATTCTTATTCTGGTTAAATCACAATATTTTAAGAACAGTTTGAGTCATGAACCTGACTGAATTCAGGCGGAGGCATCGGGGGGGGGGGGGGGTGCCTCATTGAGGCCTGTGCATCATCCGCGTACACGAAAACAGATTTTAAAAAAAAGTACCTTTTCAGCATTAGGCGGGTAATCAGGGTTACGCGTTGAGGGTATCAAAAATAGCAAAAATCCAGAAAAAGGGTATCAGATTCAGAGGTGAAATGAAAATCAGGGATGAAAATATAGTTTGGTAGTGTGTTCCTAATTAGGTTAAATTTCTTTTACGGTTCCTTTTTGGCTAAAAAATTGTCTTAGTTTAGGAGCCTGTCCCGAATTAGTCACCCCATTTTACCCATAAGATTTGACCCCGTAAAGTTACTTAGACCGTCTAAGTCATTGACAAAAAGGTTGTCCGCCTGACCGTAGCCGCCGGGTTTAGCCCCCAGAGCCCCCAAAAGAGACCCCAAAGTCGGGTCGATTTCACCCCATCTCCCCCATGCACCAAACTTTGTCAGTAGGAAGTAGCATGACTGGACATTACAAAACACAAAAAACTGACTACAATTTCCATCGGGATGGGATGTCAGATGGCCCCTAAAAATTGGGGTAATTTTTTTTCCCCTGAAGCCAAGGGATCAGATTTTGTCGGAAGGAAGGGCTATGGATGTACATTTCAAAAATACAAAAACTGATAAAATTTTCCATCTGGAAGGGGGTGTCAGACCCCCTGAAATGAAAACCCCAAAGTGCCCTTTGACAAAGCTTTGCCCACCAAAATACTCTGTATGTAAAGAAAACCATTTTCTTGCCTTCTATGATAATTCAAAAACGCTTTATTGAATTCACTTTAAATTTTCATAACATAATTTTGAGTATAATAATCTTCTTGAGGTGTTATTGGTCTTTTGATTAATAAGTTATTAAAGGTTCCCTTTTATGGAATTACAAAGGAACTTCAATTAGTAGACTTTTCTACTGTGAATCCAGATCTGTCAACCATTTTACCTGAATTCCATTCATTAATCTGTAAACTTGAAAATAAAAAATTAATTGGGAACGCCCCTAAAAATTTTGGAAAATCGGTCCAGCGATCGATGACGTCATGTGACGTCACACTCAGAATGCTTGACTCCACGCAAGCTGAAAGTGTGTGTGTAGGCTATTGAACTTCGTGTAGATCCTAGCTTCGACTTCGTGTAGATCCTAGCTTCGACTTCGTGCCATTACAGCCCTTCATTTTAGTTTTTTTTTTAATCCTATATCAACGAACGATAACATCTTCTTCAGACAGAAGAAATAAAAGAGGAATTAGGGGCACGGCCGTATTTGTTTGAACCAGACATGTCGGATTCTGATTATATGACAGAGACGTCCCTGATTTCAATAACGGAGAAGATATCGACGGGAGACTTGGGAATTATAACTAGTAATTCCTTTTGATAATTAGATTGCCGATTAAATTTTAATTTACGCATATCCATCAATTATGAATCTTGTTTGCGCTTGCAAAATGCCCCAGTCCTGATGAGGCTGAGCTGATAGCTGATCGAGGCAGTGAGCTCGACGTGCGCAGGTGTACACGCCGTGCCGTTCGGTCGTTCGCCTGCTGACCTAGCCTCTTGTCGAGGCCCTGGCGCTGGTGAAATCCTTGGCGATATATGGAGGCAAAATGTCTGGCGAGCGAAGCGAGCCAGAAAAACCGAGGCGCTTGCGCCGAGGGCCTCTTGACACCCGATCTGAATTTCTTTTGTATTTCATTGTTTTGACGAATATTCCGACCAAATTTTGGTCGGTGAAAATCATCCAATAAGCGCAAGCTACCATGACGTAATGTTAAATATTCATGACTCGACTGCACGCTATTTCTTAACGTTCAACGTTTCTTCCACGACGAGTGATGACGATATTTGTAAGAGCTTAGAATATGCCGCTAGAATGTTGAAGATTGACAGATTCAAAGATTTACAAGTTGATGCAATCAAATCTGCACTTAAAGGACAAGATGTATTTGTGAATCTGCCTACCGGCTATGGAAAAAGTGTTATTTTTCACGCGCTACCGCTCTGTGCTGATTACCTCCGTGGGCCAGGGATGGAGAGTGAGACTGCTGCTTCGCGAGGACCAGGCGGATCCCCCGGGGCCTTGCCGGGGAGTGAAGTTGCTGGTAACTCCTTGGTTACATCATCTTCTAGTCTATCATCTTCACGAAGCATTTTGTTGATTATTTCCCCTTTGGTGTCTCTGATGAGAGACCAGGTGAAGTCGCTCAAGAAACGTGGACTTCAAGCCATCTATCTTGGGGACGCTTTGTCACAAGATGTGACTTTAGAAGGTATAATTTTGAATTTGACTCGGTCAAGATCTAAAAACTATCTGTGTTAGTGTTATTTGTTAATAACACTGTAACAGTGTTATGTCAGCTGTTCTTCGTCAACAAATGGTAGTTAGTCTCAATTTTTGTTCGTATTTCCGTGTAACATCTCGTACTCGCGTGATATTGAGCACTTTCTGTAAGCTTCACTTTCGAATAAAAGCTTTGATCATAGACTAAGTCAACTTTTCAGAATTGATGGAGATGCATCTATTGTTGAACGGTGACTTTTATTGCCCATTCTTCATTATTTGTAAATATATGATGATCTCTTGAGAAATATGTACATTTGTCTTATTTCAAATTACCATGGTTTGTAAGCTAGAGATCGAATTCTTCATAATGTGCTTGTCTGTGAATGTATTTTGAGCAAGAGATTTACATAATCCCCCCCAAAAAATAATAGACTAGTCCAGAACTGAAGTAAGAAATTCTTGAGATTTCATTGGCCAATTTGCTGGGCGATCGCCGCGGTAATCTAACTATTCACGTTTTCATGCATAATTCAGTAGGAAATCGTGCCTCATGAATATATAATTCAGGTCTGGTGTCAAGAGGCCCTCGGCGCAAGCGCCTCGGTTTTTCTGGCTCGCTTCGCTCGCCACCAGAAATTTTGCCTCCATATCGCCAAGGATTCCAACAGCGCCAGGGCCTCGACAAGAGGCTACTGCTGACCCTGCCTGGCCTGGGCTTGGGTAGGGTTTTACTGGTGCATGGGGTGGTAGCGTTTTGTTTCTAGTGAATTCTAACATTGATATCCAGAAAACCCTTAGCTCTCCTGTTACCTTGCATGTTTTCATTGTGCTGCTATGAATAATAAGTACCGGTAGACTAAGTTAGTGTAGGTACAGTGATAGTTGATCAATAGATATATGATCAATAGATACCGTAGATCAAGTTTGATTTTGGGGATGGCATCTTGCTTCAGGGACGGCCTCTTCTTGATGCCAAACGCCGCATGCAGCCCCGTACTATCGAGGAAGTCCTCCGCACAAATGTGCTCGGAACACACGGACACTGCGGTCACTCGGCCCCTTCCAATTGACGCGAGTTAGTTTCACTTTTGAGGTCCATTTTCTTCTAATATTTGGGTCTTTGAGGAATAAATGTAGACTTACACCCTCCTTTGTGATATTGCTGCAACCTGCAAAGACACAGCGTTGCGGCATACTTCGATTTAGAGGTGGTTTTCGAGGTGGTATATAACTGCAAGTTAGTTTGCACGCGTGATATATGCAAGATATTGTAAACAAGCACCGGCGATGTCGGTTTGTGACGTCACACGTCAATCATGCTCGAAGAACGAGAATTCGGGGTTTAAAAGGGGGCGGAGCTTAGCAGACTCGTTTAGGCCTGAATACGTGGGGAAAATATTATTTAAAAAATATTCAGATACGTATTCATTGCAAACGGATGTCATTTTTCAATTTAGATGAGTATCAGGTACAAAATAACAAGAATTAGAATTTCATAGAAGGGAACCTTTAAATTGTGAAAAATGTATTGCTCAAAAGTAGCCAAAAAATATTGGTGCATAGGGGAGATGGGGTGAAATCGACCCGACTTTTGGGTCTCTTGGGGGGGGGGGGGGGCTCTGGGGGCTAAACCCGGCGGCTACGGTCAGGCGGACAACCTTTTTGTCATTGATTTAGATGGTCTAAGTAACTTTACGGGGTCAAATCTTATCGGTAAAATGGGGTGACTATTTCGGGACAGGCTCCTGGCCTATATATGATGATGATATAATCCTCAAATATAATACCACGCGAGATATAAAATCGCCGTTAAGGGTATAAAAATCAGAGATGTTAGACGGATTTCCCTGTTTAGGGTATCAGAACTATTCCTATTGCAACCCCCGTTTAGGGTGCTTTTCAGAAAGTGATTTACACGGATGATGTACATGTCTCAATGAGACTCCCCCCCCCCCCCCCCCCCCCCCCAGGAGACGCAGTCGCATTCACCCTTTTCTCTCTCTGCTTTCATGTTTTATTTTACAGGCACGCTCACCAGCTCCCACCTAGCAAGCTTGCCAAAGCAAGACATGATGGAGCTATTCTTGCGGCAGGAGTCGCAGACGTACCGAGACGAGAAGACAGCCACCAAATTACAGCTTCATCCAGACCAGACAATTACTGAACTTCAGAAGGAGGTTCAAAGGGTCACAAGGATACACCCGGGTCAACAACATCTCGTTCATGAAGACACCAGGACGGTCCTGAGTGACTGCACTATGGCCACCAGGAGCATACGATCATGTAAAATCACCGACCGTTCTTGGATTAAGTATGGTGCCCGCTCACGCGGCGGCGGTGGCGGAGTTTGTTAAAGGGCTAATATTTTTTTTTAATTGCCCCCTTCCGTCAATAATTATTTTTCCTAACCACCCCCCCCCCCCCTACCTCATCGGCCTGGAATAACTTTTGGATTTTGTCATATTTCTGTCGCTATTATTTCATGCAATAAGTTTAACAATTTTAAAAGGTTATAAAATGCGGTTAGGGGCAGTACTACTGCCTGCTCTCCCTCAAATTCCTGTACCCCTGTTGTGCAAATGAACGGTATTGTGGACGAGTTGCAAGAATATTGACAGAGATTCCCGAGATGCTACCCTCAGGAGTAATCATGTTTGCAAGCAGAAGACTGTTAGCAACTTAGTTTTCATTTGGTAAATTATGTGAGAATGTTTAAATCCACATCTGCAAAACAAGTAAAGAAATTCCAAATAATCAATGTTAATGTAAATAGTAAAAATATAATAACCTTCAGGAGCGGCGATTTGTTGTCACGGCGGGGGGGGGGGGGGGGGGGGGGGGGGGTACGAGACCAGAGACTTGGGGGAGGTGGGATGGGGTGGGTGCCGGTTCAGGTTATATCATAATACGAAACTTATTCTAATGACAGATTTATCTTTCTCCAAAATAACACTTCATTCAGAAGCCAAATTTCTGATCGATGTCATCAAACAAAAATAAGGCTGTAAGAATTACCCCCCCCCCCCCATAACTCAAATTGCTTTTGTAATGCTTGTAATTTCTTTTTGTCTGTGCCTCTGAGGGTATATTTCCAGTTGCACCAGTTGACACCAGTTCATTTGCATAATGGGTGCGGGTAGCTCTATAATTTCATACAATTATTTGGATTACAGCATATTTCTTGATTACTATGATGATTTTGTTTCTTGCAATACATTTCCAAAATACAACGAAATATCAACTAACAATAATCAAAACATTTCATTGCTGTGTATCAATTATAGCTAATTAAACATGAATTAGGGAAACACTAACCATGAACTAAAATGCATTCATCAAAATGCAATTATATGGACGATAATTTACAGCATGAAAGATAATAGTCTACTTAATGTCAATGCCTTTACATTGGAAATATTGCAGACAAACTAATGTTACTGTGTTGCTTCGAATGGTACAAATTATTAGTACAAGTGCTAATTAACTTGTTACTAACTAATTAAGTCTTCAACTCGTGTCAGTTGGTATCCAACTGGTCCAGTTACGGTCAACTGGTAACCCTGGAAATTGAAATGGGATAACTGGTCCAGTTAAGCTTGACCAGTTGAATTTCAACTTGTCCAGTGAGATGCAGGTAAAGCCAACTGGTAACCCTGGAAATAGAAATGGGATAACTGGTCCAGTTGAACTGAACTGGCCCAGGTTATTGACCAGTTGAATTCTAACTGGTCCAGTTAGACCTGTTAGAATTCGACTGGTCCAGTTGCTACTGGTTTTTCCTTCTGGGTAATAATTCTGTCATTCAAAATGTGTATTCTCTTAAAGACTATCATGACCTTCACATTACCTTTCATCAATGCAATGCTATTTTAGGACATGTGTTCGAGACAAGGTTATAGCATATGACTGGGGAATTCCACGGGTTCACGTTGGAAAACTGTAGACTTTAGCATGATGGTATGAAGATAATGGTATGAAGTAAATTTAAAAACCTTATTTACCTATTCTTCGTTTACAACAAAGAGTAAACATGGTATTCCCCACTCAATAGATAGATTTAAATCTAGTTATTGCACCTTTGTATTAAACGGCCCTTGGAAAAATAATTGTGGATTTCAGACACCATCTTAAATGATATGTTTTTAAGGTAGTGGTTACAGATTTACGAAGACGTTTACCGGAACTTTTGCGCGATGGATTGTTGACCATTTATTTTACCATTTATTACCATTTATTTTGAAATTCCTCTTGACGTTTTTTGAACGTGAATACACATTCACGTTAAAAAAACGTTAAGTTAGAATAGTCAATTCCTTCTTATAGCCTTTATTTCAAACCTAAAGCTATTATATTTATTCTTCAAGTTACGGAGAAAATGTTTATTGGAAAATGAGAGAGAAAGGTCTTTCCCTTTCCCGGAATAATCCTGGGATATCCTTGCATTAGAATTGTTAAAAACCGATGATGATTCAGACAGGGTAGGGAGGGATTGGGGTGGATATAGGTGGGGGTGGACGGAATAGTTATCAGATATTCGAAGATGGATACATTTCACGCAGTATGTTATCTTTCATAGTGTTGCGTTCAAATCTCTTTCTCCAATCTCTATTCCTATTTTATAACTTATTCCTTGCACTTGATTTTTTATTCGATTTGATTTGATTTATTTCCTTCTGCATTCATATAAGTACAACATTTTTCGGTAACATATATAAAATAAAATACAAAGTACTTTTTGACATGAATCATAAATAAACAAGTATATGTAACAGTAATTTTTCAAAAACAAACAGGAAATGATAAATTGTCAAATTATTGTAATTCATCAAATATAAAATCATTTGCGGAAGAAGGACTGCCTTTAACTTACTATTAAAGAATTGAATTTGTCATTAGTTTATTAAAACAAACTCATTACTTTGTAGTTTCATCGAATGATTGAAAATTGTTTTACTGAATTTGTCTGTTATGTTTATTGCTTGAGTTAATCATTGTTAGATTTACGAGTAAATGAATGAGTGTGTGAGGGATTGATTGAATGATTGATTCGACTCGATTCGAATTTAATCGACTACTAGTTATGTTGCTTGAGTATAGTTGACGGATGCATTGACAGATTATTTGATTTGTTGATAGAGTGATTGCTTGAATGATTGATGAACTTATTTGACTGAATCATTCATTATTAATTTCTTGGCCATTATTAGTAGTTGAAATATTGAATAAATAATTTCCTTGCATGTTGGCTTGCTTGCTTGTTTGATTGATTGATTGATTGATTAAAAAATACATTGATTACTTGTTTTGAAACTGATATAATGGTGAAGTTTTATTCCTCTGTCGAAGGAATTCAGCCTCTTTGTCAGAATGGAAACATAATATATAGATTTTATTGATTATCTTGTAATAAAATTATTGTGTGATTACATGGGGCATCTTCAAGTTGGTGAATGTGAGTGAATTATGATAAGAGACTATAGGGTTGCTATAGGCGCAATAGCATAGTGGATAGAACAGTTGCCTTAGAACCAGAAGGGGACGTGTTCGAAATCAGGTCTGGGATAATTTCTTCACATTAATGTCTCTATCGTAAAGAAATTTTTAAAAATCACAATATTCCTTTAGGGGCACTTCCTATTGCTCTCACTAAGTTCCTCCTGGAAGGACACTCCTGCTGTGCAAAATGAACGTAGTAGTGGTTCAGTTGAATCCTCTGAGAGAGAGAGAGAGAGAGGGGGGGGGGGGGACTGAGAGAGAGAGAGAGAGAGAGACGGCAAGCAATATGTTTGCCAGCTGAAGAATATTATAAATAATTATTACCATTCATTTTGGTAATATGCATGCATGATAGGGATGAGAATAGTGAAACTGCACATTTGCTGAAAAGTCAAGAAACTCTGAAGTTCAAATAACCAATGACATAATAATTTCATAAGTTCATAAAATCACAATGTCAAGTATTCTTATAACTCGGCTCATATACATATCAAATTCATCTACCACCTTTGTGATAGTCTACCAAGAATAGTTTCACACTCTTCTTGAATTCTTACCACTAGTATATTTTGAGGGGGCAAGGAGCAGTTTATCCCCCTGAAAAATATCCAGCCAAGAAAAATAATCATAAGGGATTTTTTTTTTTTCAGTTAAGAGAGGAAATTATTGCAAGGTAAATAATCGTTAAATTGCTGTGAAGACCTCATAATTATTTTTCATAAAGAAAATTCTGCTCAGATGCAGTGCTGGCTCGCAATAATATATACGAAGAGAAGGGTAAACGGGGTAGACCCCGCTCTTAATATGTAACGAATTGAATTCAGTCTGAGACTGATATGTGTTCAAACATAAATATCAATAGATCATCCATGCATTACTTTCAATGCCCCTGTCCAAAACTTTAATTCTAAAGAAAATTGGCTAAATCTTTTGCCAGCTCTCTTCGCTCGCTAGCAAATAAATAAATCTGAACGACACTACAATATGGACAAAATAATATATCAGAATCACAATCATAAAATTTAGAAATCATGAAGAGATGGGAGAAGAAACGTCCGCTGACTTATCCCCCTCATGCAAATCAGGACCCCAAACCTGCATTTCTGGCTGAAATACATGGACGATCTTTGGCTGGGATATTTTGCAACCCCCGACCCCAAGACCTGGGCCCTCTTGCATAAAAAGTTGCGATTAAACGCAACTCAAAAAATTAAACGCAACTCGATTTTCAACCAAAGTACTCAACTTTAGAGCATTTTTCTAATGAAAGAGGTATCCTTCCAAAACAAAATACCACTTCATATAGCAGCCTGATTTCTTATTGATGTCAACAAACCAAAATAAGGCTGTAACATTACCCCAAAATAATATTCAAATTAGCTTTTACAAAAGTGAGTAAATTAGCTAGTGTAAAAGTGAGTAAAGCATATATTCTTCTTTTATACGTATGCGGCCAGGAGCCATCATCATTTTATGAAAATTACTATTTTCCTCAGAAATGTGTCCTCTTGCGTATGTATCCTTTTCCAATATGTAAATCCATGTTCATCATGTTTAATTTCATGTGCTTTACTTTCATATTCTCTTTCTAGAATTTTTTTAATTCATTCAAAAAGTGTGCGAGTGTTCTGTGTTTTATGGGTTTTTTTTTGAAAGCTTGTTTTGAATTTCACATTATCTTTCGTATCACATAATGCTGTTTTTAAGCCAAGTGTTAACATATTTGGGGAATTCCGCGCTGAGCAAATAGTAGCATGGCAGAGATCCTACTACTTTTAAAGGCAGGGGCGGATCCAGGATTTCGTATAAGGGGGGGCACACAAATGCAGGATTGTCAACTTTGGGAAACTGCTTGGAGGGAGACCCATATTTTTTTGGTCTCTCGCCAGCCTCCAAAAGTCGCTCAGTGGTGGGGGGGGGGGGGGGTTATGGGGTCCAGTTCCCCTCCATAATTCTCTGACAAGCAAAAAAAAAAAAAAGGTTTTCTGACCGAAAAGGGGGGGGGTGGGGGGGTCGGGGGGGGGGGGGGGGGTTATGGGGTCCAGTTCCCCTCCATAATTCTCTGACAAGCAAAAAAAAAAAAGGTTTTCTGACCGAAAAGGGGGGGGGGCACAGTCGCAAATAGGGGGGGGGGCACATTGCATTGTTTTCCCTCAAAAGGGGGGGGGGGCACGGGCCGGGATTGCCCCCCCCCCCTGGATCCGCCACTGTTTAAAGGTACTAGTTATACGTATAGCGATGAAAATAATGTTGAAACGTTGAAACGTTTCCCGCAACTTGTGGGTAATAAATTGCTGAATATAGGCGATTTCTTTTTGGGGGTATTTCATTCCTGAGAATATAAAGAATGTTTGTTATAACCTTTATCTTAAACCAAAACTATTCTGTACGTTATGGAGATGAGGGTGAATGGAAAACTGAGAGATGCTTTTTTTCCTCTGTTGAAGGAATTCATTCTCTTTGTCAGAAGGGAAACGTCATTTAAAAATTTGATTATCTTGTAATTGTGTGATTACATTGGGTATCTTCAAGTTGTTGAATGTGAGTGAATTATAATAAGGAGGCTTACATAGGATTAATGCAATAGATAGAACAGTGACCGTATAGAACCAGTAAGCCATGGGTTCGAAACCAACTCAGTGCGCTCAGTGGCCTTTGATGAATTATTAATTATTGATAATGATGTGGATAAGCAAAACTGTAGAGTTCGTACCTAAAAGCACATACCATACTTCCTTCTCGGCAGTAAATTAAATAGAAACTGCAACATTAAAATAATCATATCAAAATGCGTTTGTCATTATTTTTAAAGAGAGTGTCTGAAATCCATTATTTTTCGACCCCCTCCCCCCTCCCACAGTAGCAAAACCACATCTGGTATTTTGTGGACGTTTAACCCACTGAATCGAGAAGTATAGAATACAAAGGTAGGATAACTACATGTATTTTTTGAGTGGGGAATACCATGTTAAATTGTTTAAATTCTGTTGTGAACGGAGAAAATACAGACACTTGTAAATAAGTCAAAATGTATTTACGCGATAAGATATGCGACATAATTTATTTTGTTTTGTTTAAAATGCATTATCTCTGTCACCCACTCTGTCTCTGTCGGTCATTCTCTCTCTCTCTCTCTCTCTCTCTCTTTCTCTCTCTCGCTTATCTTTCGCCAGCTGCATCCAGCTGCATTGACACAGTGTGAATATTCTATTATTTCTTTTATTTCTGGGGAATTTCACGACTACAACTTTATGAAATGCCTCATATATAGATACAGATAGAAGTGTTGAGTCATCGACATCGTATCGAGCAGTATCAACCTTTCGCCGACAACAGCAATGGCGTAGATACGAACACACTTTCTATTGTTAGTGGGGGCTGATGCATAGATCAACCCCCCCCCCCCTCCACTAACAATGGATAATTGTGCATGTCTACTTTCTTGGACCGTAACATGAATTTATAAGCATGAAATATTTCTAAATCTCTATAGTATACCCAGTACAAGCATCTCATCAGATATTTGTTACAATTTAAAAATAAAGACATGGACAAAATATGTCAGTCATCGTGATAATAAGCAAGGAGATTTACGAAAACATTTATTCTAAAAAAAGCCGATGAATTAGAAATATATAAAAATTATCCATTCATCGTGAATATATCTATTCACATGTTGACAGGTATACACATGTTGACAGGTAACATACTATAATTTTCAGTTTCGGATAGGGCTAATATTACTGTATATCAAAAACATATTCACAATTTTTAAAAATTTTCTTTGAGGGGATATCAGTCAGTGCAAAACATAAGCAGGCCTCCTAAATTATTAACAATAATACACAAAATCAACAAGACACTGCTACCACGAAAGTGGGGCGTTGAGGAGAGCGAAAATCCATCACAGCCCGTATTGAGAGTGGAGGCATTCGCGTTTCATTAACACACAAATTCCTCACAGGTAAAGGTTAGGTCAGCTTGTGCTAAATTCACCCCCTGCAATATCATCTCACATTTTGCCATGACGTCATTAAAGGGGATTCCCCCATTATCGAGATCACAGCTGAAGATTCACTCGTGACCCTATACTGTGCAAACTGGTTTGGAGGTCGGCAATCGATCAAACGCAAGGGGGAAAATGAATTTATACAGCATTATAATTACTCCATTTTCAAGATAAAATGCGAATAGGGGCATTACTACTGCCTGCTCTCCCTCAAATTCCTGTACCCCTGTTGTGCAAATGAACGGTGTTGTGGACGAGTTGCAAGAATATTGACAGAGATTCCCGAGATGCTACCCTCAGGAGTAATCATGTTTGCAAGTAGAAGACTGTAAGCAACTTAGTTTTCATTTGGTAAATTATGGTGAGAATGTTTAAATCTGCACATCTGCAAAACAAGTAAAGAAATTCCAAATAATCAATGTTAATGTAAATAGTAAAAATATAATAACCTTCAGGGGCGGCGATTTGTTGTCACGGCCGGGGGGGGGGGGGGGGGGTACGAGACCAGAGACTTGGGGGAGGTGGGATGGGGTGGGTGCCGGTTCAGGTTATATCATAATACGAAACTTATTCTAATGACAGATTTATCTTTCCCCAAAATAACACTTCATTCAGAAGCCAAATTTCTGATCGATGTCATCAAACAAAAATAAGGCTGTAAGAATTAACCCCCCCCCCCATAACTCAAATTGCTTTTGTAATGCTTGTAATTTCTTTTTGTCTGTGCCTCTGTGGGTATATTTCCAGTTGCACCAGTTGACACCAGTTCATTTGCATAATAAATATTGGGTGCGGGTAGCTCTATAATTTCATACAATTATTTGGATTACAGCATATTTCTTGATTACTATGATGATTTTGTTTCTTGCAATACATTTCCAAAATACAACGAAATATCAAATAACAATAATCAAAACATTTCATTGCTGTGTATCAATTATAGCTAATTAAACATGAATTAGGGAAACACTAACCATGAACTAAAATACATTCATCAAAATACAATTATATGGACGATAATTTACAGCATGAAAGATAATAATTGGAAATATTGCAGACAAACTAATGTTACTGTGTTGCTTCGAATGGTACAAATTATTAGTACAAGTGCTAATTAACTTGTTACGAACTAATTAAGTCTTCAACTCGTGTCAGTTGGTATCCAACTGGTCCAGTTAAAGTCAACTGGTAACCCTGGAAATTGAAATGGGATAACTGGTCCAGTTAAGCTTGACCAGTTGAATTTCAACTTGTCCAGTGAGATGCAGGTAAAGCCAATTGGTAACCCTGGAAATAGAAATGGGATAACTGGTCCAGTTGAACTGAACTGGCCCAGGTTATTGACCAGTTGAATTCTAACTGGTCCAGTTAGACCTGTTAGAATTCGACTGGTCTGGATCAGAATTCGACTGGTCCAGTTGCTACTGGTTTTTCCTTCTGGGTAATAATTCTGTCATTCAAAATGTGTATTCTCTTAAAGACTATCATGACCTTCACATTACCTTTCATCAATGCAATGCTATTTCAGGACATGTGTTCGAGACAAGGTTATAGCATATGACTGAGGAATTCCACGGGTTCACATTGGAAAACTGTAGACTTTAGCATGATGGTATGAAGATAATGGTATGAAGTAAATTTAAAAACCTTATTTACCTATACTGCTTCGTTTACAACAAAGAGTAAACATGGTATTCCCCACTCAATAGATAGATTTAAATCTAGTTATTGCACCTCTGTATTAAACGGCCCTTGGAAAAATAATTGTGGATTTCAGACACCATCGTAAATGATATGTTTTTAAGGTAGTGGTTACAAATTTACGAAGACGTTTACCTGAACTTTTGCGCGATGGATTGTTGACCATTTATTTTACCATTTATTACCATTTATTTTGAAATTCCTCTTGACGTTTTTTGAACGTGAATACACATTCACGTTAAAAAAACGTTAAGTTAGAATAGTCAATTCCTTCTTATAGCCTTTATTTCAAACCTAAAGCTATTATATTTATTCTTCAAGTTACGGAGAAAATGTTGATTGGAAAATGAGAGAGAAAGGTCTTTCCCTTTCCCGGAATAATCCTGGGATATCCTTGCATGAGAATTGTTAAAAACCGTTGATGATTCAGACAGGGTAGGGAGGGATTGGGGTGGATGTGGGTGGGGGTGGACGGAATAGTTATTAGATATTCACAGATGGATACATTTCACGCAGTATGTTATCTTTCATAGTGTTGCATTCAAATCTCTTTCTCCAATCTCTATTCCTATTTTATAACTTATTCCTTGCACTTGATTTTTTATTTGATTTGATTTGAATTATGTTCTTCTGCAGTCATATAAGTACAACATTTTTCGGTAACATATATAAAATAAAATACAAAAGTACTTTTTGACATGAATCATAAATAAACAAGTATATGTAACAGTCATTTTTCAAAAACAAACAGGAAATGATAAATTGTCAAATTATTGTAATTCATCAAATATAAAATCATTTGCGGAAGAAGGACTGCCTTTAACTTACTATTAAAGAATTAAATTTGTCATTAGTTTATTAAAACAAACTCATTACTTTGTAGTTTCATCGAATGATTGAAAATTGTTTTACTGAATTTGTCTGTTATGTTTATTGCTTGAGTTAGATTTACGAGTGAATGAATGAGTGTGTGAGGGATTGATTGAATGATTGATTCGACTCGATTCGAATTTAATCGACTACTAGTTATGTTGCTTGAGTATAGTTGACGGATGCATTGACAGATTATTTGATTTGTTGATAGAGTGATTGCTTGAATGATTGATGAACTTATTTGACTGAATCATTCATTATTAATTTCTTGGCCATTATTAGTAGTTGAAATATTGAATAAATAATTTCCTTGCATGTTGGCTTGCTTGCTTGTTTGATTGATTGATTGATTGATTAAAAAATACATTGATTACTTACTTGTTTTGAAACTGATATAATGGTGAAGTTTTATTCCTCTGTCGAAGGAATTCAGCCTCTTCGTCAGAATGGAAACATAATATATAGAGTTTTTTGATTATCTTGTAATAAAATTATTGTGTGATTACATGGGGCATCTTCAAGTTGGTGAATGTGAGTGAATTATGATAAGAGACTATAGGGTTGCTATAGGCGCAATAGCATAGTGGACAGAACAGTTGCCTTAGAACCAGAAGGGGACGGGTTCGAAATCAGGTCTGGGATAATTTCTTCACATTAATGTCTCTATCATAAAGAAATTTTTAAAAATCACAATATTCCTTTAGGGGCACTTCCTATTGCTCTCACTAAGTTCCTCATGGAAGGACACTCCTGCTGTGCAAAATGAACGTAGTAGTGGTTCAGTTGAATCCTCTGAGAGAGAGAGAGAAAGAGAGAGAGAGAGAGAGAGAGAGAGAGAGGGGGGGACTGAGAGAGAGAGAGAGAGAGAGAGAGAGAGGGGGACTGAGAGAGAGAGAGAGAGAGAGAGAGAGAGAGAGAGAGAGAAAGAGAGAGACGGCAAGCAATATGTTTGCCAGCAGAAGAATATTATAAATAATTATTACCATTCATTTTGGTAATATGCATGCATGATAGGGATGAGAATAGTGAAACTGCACATTTGCTGAAAAAGTCAAGAAACTCTGAAGTCCAAATAACCAATGACATAATAATTTCATAAGTTCATACAATCACAATGTCAAGTATTCTTATAACTCGGCTCATATACATATCAAATTCATCTACCACCTTTGTGATAGTCTACCAAGAATAGTTTCACACTCTTCTTGAATTCTTGCCACTAGTATATTTCGAGGGGGCAAGGAGCAGTTAATCCCCCTGACAAATATCCAGCCAAGAAAAATAATTATAAGGGATTTTTTTTTTCAGTTAAGAAAAAAAATTATTGCAAGGTAAATAATCGTTAAATTGCTGTGAAGACCTCATAATTATTTTTCATAAAGAAAATTCTGCTCAGATGCAGTGCTGGCTCGCAATAATATATACAGTACGAAGAGAAGGGTAAACGGGGTAGACCCCGCTCTTAATATGTAACGAATTGAATTCAGTCTGAGACTGATATGTGTTCAAACATAAATATCAATAGATCATCCATGCATTACTTTCAATGCCCCTGTCCAAAACTTTAATTCTAAAGAAAATTGCCTAAATCTTTTGCCAGCTCTCTTCGCTCGCTAGCAAATAAATAAATCTGAACGACACTACAATATGGACAAAATAATATATCAGAATCACAATCATAAAATTTAGAAATCATGAAGAGATGGGAGAAGAAACGTCCGCTGACTTATCCCCCTCATGCAAATCAGGACCCCAAACCTGCATTTCTGGCTGAAATACATGGACGATCTTTGGCTGGGATATTTTGCAACCCCCGACCCCAAGACCTGGACCCTCTTGCATAAAAAGTTGCGATTAAACGCAACTCAAAAAATTAAACGCAACTCGATTTTCAACCAAAGTACTCAACTTTAGAGCATTTTTCTAATGAAAGAGGTATCCTTCCAAAACAAAATACCACTTCATATAGCAGCCTGATTTCTTATTGATGTCAACAAACCAAAATCTGGTATTTTGTTGACGTTTAACCCACTGAATCGAGAAGTATAGAATACAAAGGTAGGATAACTACATATATTTTTTGGAGTGGGGAATACCATGTTAAATTGTTTAAGATCTGTTGTGAACGGAGAAAATACAGACACTTGTAAATAAGTCAAAATGTATTTACGCGATAAGATATGCGATATAATTTATTTTGTTTTGTTTAAAATGCATTATCTCTGTCACCCACTCTGTCTCTGTCGGGCATTCTCTCTCTCTCTCTCTCTCTCTCTCTCTCTCTCTCTCTCTTTCTCTCTCTCTCGCTTATCTTTCGCCAGCTGCATCCAGCTGCATTGACACAGTGTTAATATTCTATTATTTCTTTTGTTTCTGGGGAATTTCACGACTACAACTTAAAGGCAATCCAACCTTGATAATGAGATGATTTGTGTGAAAGCAGAAAAATAAGGAAAACAGGATGGCGAAAGTTTGAAAGAAATTGGACAAGGAATAAAAAAGTTATGGATGTTTGAAAAATGAGATCACTACATCTATGCGAATCTCAAATTGGCAATTTGGTGATGCGATTGTGACATTTTTGTGGACAACTCTCCCATTTGTCGTACACAAAAATATCATTAATTTGCGGTTTTCTTCGAGGCGCTTTTACCCTCGGGGCAGTACTCAAAATATATTGGAAATAGCATATTGTTATAGGTCCTCATGAAAGAAAAAGATCCTACTGAGTAATACATTTTGAAAAAAGGTGACTTTTTAGTCATTTTGTGTGTTGGAGCGAATGGGGGAGTTGTCCACAGCTGTAGCTGTACCTACTCGGCCAATTTGAAATTCCCATATGTATAGTGATTACAGCTTTCAAAAATTCATAACTTTCTTATTGCTTGTCCGATTTCGTTCAAACTTTCACCAATCTGCTTCTCTGATTTTTCCTCTTTCTTTCAAAGCAACTTGCTATTCAGGTTGGATTTCCCTTTAATGAAATGCCTCGTATACAGATACAGATAGAAGTGTTGAGTCATCGACATCGTATAGAGCAATATCAACCTTTCGCCGACAACAGCAGTGGCGTAGATACAAACACACTTTCTATTGTTAGTGGGGGCTGATGCATAGATCACCCCCCCCCCCCTACTTACAATGGATAATTATGCATGTCTACTTTCTTGGACAACAGGAATTTATAATTTATAAGCATGAAATATTTCTAAATCTCTATAGTATACCCAGTACAAGTATCTCATCAGATATTTGTTACAATTTAAAAATAAAGACATGGACAAAATATGTCAGTCATCGTGATAATAAGCAAGGAGATTTACGAAAACAAATATAATAAAAAAAGCCAATGAATTAGAAATATATAAAAATTATCCATTCATCGTGAATATATCTCTTGAATGTATACACATATTGACAGGTAACATACTATAATTTTCAGTTTCGGATAGGGCTAATATTACTGTATATCAAAAACATATTCACAATTTTTAAAATTTTTCTTTGAGGGGATATCAATCAGTGCAAAACATAATCAGGCCTCCTAAATTATTAACAATAATACACAAAATCAACAAGACACTGTTACCACGAAAGTGGGGCGTTGTGGAGAGCAATTAAAAAAAAAAAATCGTTAAGAGCGAAAATCCATCACAGCCCGTATTTGAGAGTGGATGCATTCGCGTATGTGTTTCAATAACACACAAATTCTTCACAGGTAAGGGTCAGCTTGTGCTAAATTCACCCCCTGCAATATCATCTCACATTTTGCCATGACGTCATTAAAGGGGATTCCCCCATTATCGAGATCACAGTTGAAGATTCACTCGTGATCCTATACTGTGCAACCTGGTATGGAGGTCGGCAATCAAACGCAAGGGGGAAAATGAATTATAATTCCTCTATTTTCAAGATAATGTGATATGTTGAAGCAGAATACTGTAAAAATTGTGTCCGCAAAACTACCTCCGGACTCTATCCAAGGCCAATATTACTATCCCCCTTAAAACAGCTTTCGGTCATTATTTACATAGGCATCTAGGCTGTAAGCCTACCAATATATTTATCTGTTCATAATGTACTTATCCTCCTGAATACTGTTTTGAGATTGTTCTTTTCCCGGCAACTGCAAAAGGAGGCGTGATGGCTAAGTGGTAGAGCATTGGTATCGTTACTGGGAGGTCCGGGTTCAAGTCGATGAGCCAGTGTCCGTAATTGGTGATGCATCACTTCTCTCTACCTAGTCCCTTGGATCGGACATAGAGATAGAGCTGTATGTCCGCCTCATCGCTTACATACAAGCATAATTTATATACTCAATTTCTTAGCAGAAATAAAGTAATAACCATCATTACATTTTACCTTGCTTGGCGGAATGATTATAGATTAACAATTACATTATGGACAAATGATAAGAATGTTTAGTTTGATTTTATTTGATATGTTGATATGATTTGATTTTAATTGATTTGGTTTATGGCATTAGTTTCTCTATATTCAAATCATAATATGGTATAAAAATATAATATCACAATAATTAAGACAATTATTTTCATTTATAAAAAAAAAACTAAAAAAAAACAAACTTTTTAGTCACTGAACCTCTCTTAAGTTCAACGAGTGTCTGCGGTTTAAGACTATCCATAGAAACTCATTTGCGGTCACTGTTCAACATAAATTGCGTTATGGCTGTCTGTCTGCCCCTGGGGATTGCGCAATCTACTTGCGGTGTTTATGCAAACACAGCTAGGAATTGCAACATTGTCAATCTACATGGAAGTGATCATTGAAATATTATTAGAGTTCATGTTTCAGGAATCTGTTATTTGAACATTGGAAATATGCTTGGTTTTTACACATTCGCTGGTAAAATTTCAAAACGTAATAAGATAATGCTTGATTTCTTTCACATAATGACCTATTTCATGTTGTTGTTTTTACAGCAATGTATGATGTTGACATGAAGAGGGAAATAACAAAATTGATATTTTAGTGGTTTTAGCCGTCCTTCTGATTTTTAAAAATATTTTTGTTTATTTATTCATTTATTTTTTTGCTCTCAGCAATATCTAAAACATTTCTGGCACCCAATTTTTCTTCTTTCAATTCATTGTTTCCTGATTTTATAAAACGAGCGGGACAAATTTAAATCGTTTAAAATCTCTATGTAATGATTTAGTCCTAGTTTTAATGCTTTGTTTTCTTCCAAAATGTTGTCATTGTCTTTTCCTCTACTTTCTTCATGCATTTTCTTGATTATAGATTCTATTTCATGGGGGTCTATAGATGGAAATTACCAGAGCTCTATACTGAAACAACCTTAAGAGTCCGCATTTAAGACTGACAAGGTGTCCATCTTGTCGTAGTAGCCCATCATTGAAAAAGTGCATGCAAAGGCCAACGAATCATTTGAATTACAGAGCAACTTGAGTTTTGTTTTTTTCCAATTTGAACATCTATCGAATAGATATATTTGATCAAGGGAAAAGGAAACATGCAGAGTGGTGTAGCATGTGTCCAGTCATTGAAGGGTGGGTTTGGGGAGGGGAGGGAGGGGGGGGGGGGTTCACTCACCTAACAAGGTAACCGAAGTGCTAAAGAGCAGAGTGACTGAGTGACATATTCCTTGCACAGAAAACACAAAACATCGACCTAGATCTATTTCCCTTTTAATTTTTTTTTTCTATACGAACTGTGAATAATAAACGCATGCAAAACAACATGTTCTAGATCTTTCGAACGTCGTAAGCTGTACGCTATGCAGATAGATTAGAGAATAGTCTTGTGCAATGAGTCGTAGTCTACATCATTAAGTCTTTGTATTGCACAATGTCTGCTTAGAGCCATAAGGGCGCCAGCTCTTCTGGTTTTCTACAGATTAGGAAGTACTATATTCATTTAATATCCTGTCATCATGTGTGTGTTTTGGTTTACGCCAAATATAACAGTGTACAATTGCCAAGACTGGAGGCCGACCTTGACTATTACGGAAAAGCATGTTTTGCATAATACTTATGAACACGATAATTGAGCTCTGAGAGGATAATACTACATGCATATATAAAAATGATAATCCCCTCTTTTTCGATCTCCCTTCCCCATGTTTCCTCTCCCTTCCAGTCTCTCTCATCTCTCTCTCTCTCTCTCTCTCTCTCTCTCTCTCATTTTACTTTCCCCGTGCTTCCCCTTTACAAAATCACATTGTCAATGCATAGCTGTTTGACGAGGGCTGTTCAAAAGACTATATATGCGAACAATGTTAGCAGTCAAGGCCGAATAATGTAATGCTTATATAATATAACCAATGTTTCTTCTCTCCACCTTTTTCTACCCCCCCCCCCTCCCCTCCCCTCTCCCTCACTTTGTTTGTCCTCTCACTCTATTGTTATCATGAGTTTATATTTTACCTCTGAGTAGTTTTTGTTGTAATTCATATCGTATATATTTTTGTGGGCTTTTAATGATCAAGCATATGCTTATTTAAATAGCCCCTGCATATGACTTCTTTGTAGAAGAGAAATGTTGCATACTTTTCTGTCTTATCTTATTTTGTCAAGTATGTTGTATGTATATGTACCATTAATTTTTTTAAACTGAATTGTATTAATGTTAGTATGCAGAAATAACAATAAATAATTAAATAAATGAATTAATGATTAAATAAATAAATCAATAGATAAATAAATTCAGTCTTAGGACTGCGATTATGGATCTTTTTTTTCCTCAATAAAAACCGTTCAATTAATCAGTGTTCCTGGGTTTTCCGCTTTCTGGGGATTCCCCACTGATGACGTCACTGTGTGCTGTACCGTTCAGTACAAGCAGCGTATTAATTTTTCGACCAATAAATAGAGATGCAAGCGCTGCTAATGCTCACTTTTTCGAAGGCAGCCTACTATACGCTACCCACTACAATTTGTCTTCAACCAAAGATAGCCCATTTTTGTCTTCGTTTAGCTTCGATATAAGAGGAGTCGTCAATAAAAATGTCTAACGGATACAGAATTCCTTTTGAGGATATGCTGAAGTGCAGCATATGCCAGGACAGAATCAAGGATGCCAGGATTCTACCCTGTGGACATACATTCTGCAAGTGTTGTCTAGCTAGGTCTGCTGAAGCAACCTACCATCGAGGAAGCGTGCAGTGTTCAGAATGCAAGCAGACATCTCAGCTGCCCTATGGTGGAGCCGAAAGTCTCCCGCGCTGCTTCGCCATCAACAGTCTCGTAGATGATATCAATCAGATTTTTGGTGGTGGTGGTAGCAGCAGCAGCAGCAGGAGAAGCAGCACGAGCGAGGGAAGGGGAGAAGACCTCTCCCTTGGCAGACATGGTTTCCAAGTCCGGGAAACCTTCTCCTGCGTTTTCTGCTTGAATCTGATGGGAGACGCCCGCTACCTACCTTGCGGACACTCCTTTTGTCGAGAATGCCTCATGTTACAGCCACGAACAACACCAGGTATCAAGTGCTGCAAGTGTCAGAAGGATCACAGACTACCGGCCCAAGGAATCAACGGTCTCCCTGTCGCCTATCGTATCAACAGCATCGTGACCGAGATCAAGTCCAACGATAGTGAAACTAGTGGTAAGCCATTTCAATAAACTTTGATTTCATTAGTGATGGACAGAATCATGTCATTCCAAGGCATTTAAAAGTCCATGTCATGCATATTCATCATACCTGCTATAATTGATGTTATTCTCTTTCATTTATATCGCAGTGATGATGTATGAATTCACAAAATTATCAATTTAAAAAAAAAATCAAAAATCTAGCCAATCACAAAGTGGCTAAATTTAGATTAATTTTTCCAAAAAGCATATACAGATCAGTCATTGCCTTGGCATCTCTCCATAGTTTTCACTCTCTCTCTCTGTCTCTGTGTCTCTCTCTATTTAATTCTGTTATATTTATTTTCTCTCTCTCAATCGTGAACTCCCCATACTCTGTTGTGCTCATTATTTCTCTCTTCGATATGCTCTATTGTATTAAACCAACAATGAAAACAGAATGACCTATTTGTATGCATCTCTCTAAATGTTGTTTTCGCTCTCTCACGTACTTCCATCTCTCTCTCTCTCTCTCTCTCTCTGTATGATATGAACGGGGTCTGCTCGCTATTCATAAGAACCGCTATTCATAGAAAACCGCTATTCATTTAACACGCGTTATGAATAGCAGTCCTTGTGAGTAGTTATGAATAGTGGTCCTTATGAATGGATGTCCTTATGAATAGCGAGGTAATTTGTCTATGGTTTGTTCGCTATTCAGAAGGACCGCTATTCGTACAAAACCGCTATTCAATTAGTTACGCGTTATTGATAGCGGTCCTTATGAATAAGTGGTCCTTATGAATAGGGGTCCTTATGACTAGCGAGGTTACCCCATATGAACATCATGACCGATTTTGTATAATACACTGACATTTCCACAGGTGATTCACAAACGAGTTCTTCACAAAACAGACGATATCAGCCTCCACAGAGTCCACAATCTCGTCGATCACCAAACACAAGCTCGAGACCACTGATGGAGGACGTGGACGAGGCCAAGAGAAGGGCACAGGCCCGTGCCAACCAGATCCAGGTTCTCTTTCGACAAAGCAACAGGAGGACCCTCGCCCTCGACATCAACGCCAACGCCACCGTGGGCGATCTCCAGCGACAGATCAAGACGAGGACCAACATTGACCAGTCCCAGCAGATGCTGACATCCAGCGGTCGGACTTTGAATGACAAAACGAGATCATTGTCGTCATACGGGATTGGAAATATGTCGAGTATCGATATGAATGTTAGGCTGCGTGGGGGCATCCAATTATAGATTATTTTCTCCTTCCTTTTTTCTTTCTTGATTTTTCTGGCCTTTCTTTAACTTTCCTTCTTTGTGAATTTCATTTCCTTTCAGTTCACTTCTTTCATTTCCATTAAATGGTTTTACTTTATTAAAATAACACACATTTGTATTATAAATGCTATTATGCAGGAGTTGTTTTGTTTATAAGTTCAAAATAAATCAGAATTAACTGTTCACGGCATATATTTATTGTTATAATGTGCCGCGAACAGTTAATTTTGATTTATTTTGAACTTATAAACAAAACAACTTCTGCATAATAGCATTTATCAATTAAGATTAATTATTCAAATATTTTTACTCAAAATCTTGCTGATTTTGTTGTAAACACTTCGTGACCAGACATGTATAGTATTTATTTTTAAATTTGACTTTTCTTGGAATTGTCCTATTTTGTTTTTGTGCATGTTGTATTGTTTGATTTCTATACATTCCCTTGTTGTTTTTCAATTTTATCTATGTAACAAAAGTCATGTTTTCGTCTTTTGTGATTCAAAAAGGTAAACCTTAAATTTAAACATCTAAACTCATTTCAAATACAATCTTCTTTGTGTCACAGTAGCTTAATGTGTCATCACCTTGTATACGTGCATAATTTTTGCTATTTTGAGAAATTATGTTCAACACGTGCCTTTGTAATGTTGTGGTTATAAATGGCAGTTTAGGCCCAGGTTGGTTTGTCCTTCAGTTTCATTCATATTTTGGTAGCTTTATTATGGTTATTTATTAGTAATTATTTACTTCATCATTACTGAATATATTTTCCGAAGGCATACCTGGAAAGAAACATAAGCTTTAAAAAAACGACATGAACAACATGTATATAAAACATTTAGTATTTCAGAAAGCATTTTGGTTGATCTTAACCTTCATTATAAAAAAAATAAATAAAAAATAAAAAAGAGCATTATATATTTTTTCATGTTCCTTGTAACATAAATTTTTGTTTTAATAAATTGTATACATGTACATTCCTAGTATCTATATTGATGCTTTCCTGAAATTAGGTTCATGTAAGCTAACAGTTATATTATCAAATGGGGAAATGTTATTAAGTGGTTTTCATTTCATTATCATAGCTATTATGTTCTGTATTTTGTAAATAAATGTATGTATCTAAGTACTATATCATATTTTATCATTATAGGCATTCGTAATTTGTGTTCAGTATAAGCTACCTGTGGCATATCCTCTCTCTAAGGGGGCACAAGTCTGAAAATCCTCTGATAAGGCAAAACAAAAAACAACAACAACAACAAACAAACAAACAAACAAAAGAAACCCAACAACCCCAAAATGCTCACATTTCTTTCCTTTTGTGTTTCAGGTAGGCCCATGTGCCAAATTTGATTTTTCTGAGGGGAGGGTTCCGTGCCCCCACGTCCCTTCTAGATCCGCAAAAAGCTGTTATCAGTATGTCATAAGGTCACACTATCGTAGGAATAAAAAAGAGATTCACTAATTTCTTCAAGGGCGCACCAAACACACATTTTCATTACATCATATGATGACATGTAATGCTTATACTCGTTTTGAAACATCGCCACATTCAGAATCTACATGTACGTATTTGTAAATATACTAGTGATTGTAAGTGAATGTTATATGTGAAGATAGGGAATAATATACTGTGCATATGGAGATGTCGTCATCAAAGATGTGTAATCCTAATACGTTGGTATTTTAAGATTTATAAAAGAACATCATAATTGATAATAATTTTATCATTTGCTGTAAACTTTTCGTTTCATTAAAAATTGAACAACGATTTTTAAAGAGTTTTCTACCCTTATGATTGTTTGTTTTGAATGGTAAATCCAAACAAAAAGAAGCATGAGAGTAGAAGACAAAATGGATGTTTTGTTTTTCATCTTTCCTTGCAGAAAGATGTAAATAACGGATCAAATGGATTAAAGTTAAATGATTTAAAAGTTACTGAGAACGGACGGACGGACTTCGGACTTCGGAACAAACAAGATGAGAAAAGAGAATGCACAAGGGAGAGTGATTTCGGGGGTGGGGAGAGAAAAGAGAGAGATAGTGATTCTCGAACAGAGAGAGAGAGATAGAGAGAGAGAGAGATAGAGAGAGATTGGGAGAAAGGAAGAGGGATAGAAAGAGAGAAAGACAGAGAAAGAGAAAGGTGTAGAGAAAGAGGGGAGTGGGAAGAGGTGGAGTATTCTTCAACACTCGTCTTACAAAGTGATCGACATGCTAAAGAGCAGACTGCGTTACAGGGGTAGGGAGGGTGGCAAAAGATGATTGCAAACACGAATTCTCATCTATCCTCTTTCTTCTCTGTTTTATCATTTGATTGAAGTGCTTCGTGCCCCTTCTATCTCTTTGGCACTGTTCAAACTTTACAACATTGCGGCTATTGAAATAGACACCAAGCAATATCATCAAATGAAATATATAGGCAACATTGAAATAGCAATGAAGGCTGGTTCAATTATTTACATTTAACTTTTAATGTGTCCCAATTCTGTATCTAAAATTTTAGAATAATTCCTAAAATCATATCCTGGATAAAAAATTAAAAAAATCCTTATGCATATTTTTATTAGGTTTATTCTTCTTGGACATATTCCTTGCACAAAAAGAAAGCAGAAGTTGAAACTTTAACTAGTCTAGGGCCCCGTTGCACAAAACTTGCGTTTGAACGCAACTCAGGAAAATCAAACGCAACTTTATTTTCAGCCAATCAGAAGTGCGCATTAAGGACTTGCGTTTGATTTTTGAGAGTTGCGATTAAACGCAAGTTTTGTGCAACGGGCCCTAGTAGATCTATCTCATTTTTTTTACATGAACTGTGAATATTAAAACGAATGTAAGACAATATGTTCTAGATCTTTCGAAAGCTATACGCTGGGCAAATAGAGTTAGAGAATGGTCTTGTGCAATGACTCGTATAGTCTACATCATTCAGTCTTTGTATTGCGCAATGTCTGCTTAGAGCCATAAGGGCATCAGCTCTCCAATTTCCTGTCATCATGTTTGTATTTTGGTTTCCGCCAAATATACAATGTAAAATTGCCAAGACTGGAGGCCGACCTTGACTAAATTAAAGAAAAGCATGTTTTGCATAATACTTATGAACATAAGTATTGAGCTCTGAGAGCAACACTACTTACATAATTTTATGATGATAAATGATGATCCCCTCTTTTTCGATCTTCCTTCCCTCTCCCTCGGAGTCTCTCTCATTTCTCTCTCTCTCTCTCTCTCTCTCTCTCTCTCTCTCTCTCTCTCCCTCTCTCTCTCTCTCTCAATTTACTTTCCCTGTGCTTCCCCTTTACGAAATCTAACTGTTGACGAGGGCTGTTAAAAAGACTATGCGAACAATGTTAGCAGTTAAGGCCGAATAATGTATAATGCTTATAATTATGTACCAATGTTTCTCCTCTCCACCCTTTTCTACTCCCCCTCCCCCCCCCTCCCCTTCCCCTTTCCCTCACTTTGTCTGTCCTCTCACTCTATTGTTATCATAAGTTTTATATTTTACCTCTGTGTATTTTTTGTTGTAATTCATATCATATATATTTTTGTGGGCTTTTAATGATCAAGCATATTGCTTATTTAAATAGCCCCTGCATATGACTTCTTTGTAGGAAAGAAATGTTTCATACTTTTCTGTCTTATCTTATTTGTCAAGTATGTTGTATGTTGTATGTATATGCACCATTAATTTTTTTAAACTGACTTGTATTAATGTTAGTATGCAGAAATAACAATAAATAAGTAAATAAATAAATAAATAAATTAATGATTAAATAAATAAATCAATAGATAAATAAATTCAGTCCTAGGACTGCGATTATGGATGTTTTTTTTTTCCTCAATAAAAACCGTTCAATCAATCAGTGTTCCTGGGTTTTTCCGCTTTCTGGGGATTCCCCACTGATGACGTCACTGTGTGCTGTACCGTTCAGTACAAGAAGCGTATTAAAGGAGCCATAGCTCGATATCCAGTACGTTCAATTTCATTCGCTTGCCCCTATTGCAAGGCCGTGCATAACAACAATCTTGGAGCAGCGAACAAAATTGCCGTCGAGGGTGGGGTAGTTTGTCAGTTGGGTTGTTCACACAGAACTCTTTAGGAGTTCTGTGGTTGTTCAGTTCGTCTTTCTTCGGACGAATGCGTATCACTGCAATTGCGTGCTCGTTTACCGAAGATGTACGGAAATTCCTGAATATTACCCGAGCCGGGCCAAGCTCCAAAACATCACGATCATGACGATTGGCGACTTTTCGGTCCCTTTAATTTTGCGACCAATAAATAGAGATGCAAGCGCTGCTAATGCTCACTTTTTCGAAGGCAGCCTACTATACGCTACCCACTACAATTTGTCTTCAACCAAAGATAGCCCATTTTTGTCTTCGTTTAGCTTCGATATAAGAGGAGTCGTCAATAAAAATGTCTAACGGATACAGAATTCCTTTTGAGGATATGCTGAAGTGCAGCATATGCCAGGACAGAATCAAGGATGCCAGGATTCTACCCTGTGGACATACATTCTGCAAGTGTTGTCTAGCTAGGTCTGCTGAAGCAACCCACCATCGAGGAAACGTGCAGTGTTCAGAATGCAAGCATACATCTCAGCTGCCCTATGGTGGAGCCGAAAGTCTCCCGCGCTGCTTCGCCATCAGCAGTCTCGTAGATGATATCAATCAGACTTTTGGTGGTGGCGGTAGCAGCAGCAGCAGCAGGAGAAGCAGCACCAGCGACGGAAGGGGAGAAGAACTCTCCCTTGGCATACATGGTTTCCAAGTCCGGGAAACCTTCTCCTGCGTTTTCTGCTTGAATCTGATGAGAGACGCCCGCTACCTACCTTGCGGACACTCCTTTTGTCGAGAATGCCTCATGTTACAGCCACGAACAACACCAGGTATCAAGTGCTGCAAGTGTCAAAAGGACCACAGACTACCGGCCCAAGGAATCAACGGTCTCCCTGTCGCATATCGTATCAACAGCATCGTGACCGAGATCAAGTCCAACGACAGTGAAACTAGTGGTAAGCCATTTCAATTAAACTTTCATTTCATTAGTGATGGACAAAATTATGTCATTCCAAGGCATTTAAAAGTCCATGTCATGCATATTCATCATACCTGCTATCATAATATTAATGTTATTCTCTTTCATTTATATCATAGTGATGATGTATGAATTCACAAAATTATCAATTAAAAAAAATATAAAAATTTAGCCAATCACAAAGTGGCTAAATTTAGATTAATTTTTCCAAAAAGCATATACAGATCAGTCATTGCCTTGGCCTCCATAGTTTTCACTCTCTCTCTCTGTCTCTGTGTCTCTCTCTATTTAATTCTGTTATATTTATTTTCTCTCTCTCATTCGTGAACTCCCCATACTCTGTTGTGCTCATTATTTCTCTCTTCGATATGCTCTATTGTATTAAACCAATGAAAACAGAATGACCTATTTGTATGCATCTCTCTAAATGTTGTTTTCGCTCTCTCACGTATACTTCCATCTCTCTCTCTCTCTATCTCCTTTTCTCTCACCCAATTTTGTGTAGCTCCTCCATTCTCCCTCGCGCCCTTTCGCTCTCTCTCTATCCCCTCTTTCTCTGTGTGTATGATAATTATGAACATCATGACCGATTTTGTATAGCTACTCCATTCTCCCTTGCGCCTTTTTGGCTCTCTCTCTCTCTCTCTCTCTCTATCTCTCTCTGATAATTATGTACATCATGACCGATTGTGTATACTTTGACATTATTTCCACAGGTGATTCACAAGCGAGTTCTTCACAAAACCGACGATATCAGCCTCCACAACCTCGTCGATCATCAAACACGAGCTCGAGACCACTGATGGAGGACGTGGACGAGGCCAAGAGAAGGGCACAGGCCCGTGCCCACCAGATCCAGGTCTTCGTTCGACAAATCAACGGAAAGACCCTCACCCTCGACATCAACGCCAACGCCACCGTGGGCGATCTCCAGCGACAGATCAAGACGAGGACCAACATTGACCAGTCCCAGCAGAGGCTGACATTCAGCGCTCAGAATTTGGATGACAAAACGAGATCATTGTCGTCATACGGGATTGGAAATCTATCGAATATCGATATGAATGTTAGGCTGCGTGGCGGTATCCAATCATTATAGATTATTTTCTCCTTCCTTTTTTCTTTCTTGATTTTCTCGCCTTTCTTTTACTTTCCTTTCCGTTCACTTCTTTGTGAAATTCATTTTCCTTTCAGTTCACTTCTTTCATTTCCATTTCTTGGTTTTACTTTATTAAAATAACATACATTTGTATTCTAAATGCTATTATGCAGGAGTTGTTTTGTTTATAAGTTCAAAATAAATCAGAATTAACTGTTCGCGGGATATATGGTTATAATATTTGCCGCGAACAGTTAATTCTGATTTATTTTGAACTTATAAACAAAACAACTTCGGCATAATAGCATTTATTAATTAAGATTAATTATTCAAATATGTATACTCAAAATCTTTTTGATTTTGTTGTAAACACTTCGTGATCAGACATGTATAGTATTTATTTTTAAATTTGACTTTTCTTGCAATTGTCCTATTTTGTTTTTGTATATGTTGTTGTATTGTTTGATTTCTATATATTCTCTTTATTTTAATCAAGAAGTTTTTGTTTTTCAATGTTTTCTATGCAGCAAAGGTCATGTTTTCGTCTGTTGTGATTCAAGAAGGTTAACCTTAAATTTAATCATCTGAACTCATTTTAATACAATCTTATTTGTGTCACAGTAGCTTAATGTGTCATCATTTTGTATATGCGCATAATTTTTGCTATTTTGAGAAATTATGTTCAACATGTCGACATTTCTTTCGTGCCTTTGTAATGTTGTGGTTATAAAAGGCAGTTTAGGCCTAGGTTGTTTTGTCCTTCAGTCTCATTCATTTTTTGGTGGCTTTATTATGGTTATTTATCAATAATAATTTACATCATCATTACTGAATAATATTTTAATATTATATTATATTATTTTAATAATATATTTTCCGAAGGCATACCTGGAAAGAAACATCATAAGCTTTTGAAAAACGACATGAACAACATGTATATAAAACGTTTTATTTCAGAAAGCATTTTGGTTGATCTTAACATTCAGCAGGGGAAAAATGCAAATTAAAAAAGAGCATTATTTTTTCACGTGTCTTGAAACAGGAAAAAATATTATAAGTTGTATACGTGTACATTCCTAGTATTGCACTTTTGTTTATTGTCATCTTTTGCACAAGTTGCGCCTTGAGCACTTGATCATCAAGTGGATTTGGCGCCTTACAAATCTTATATATTATTATTATTATTTTTGTTATTATTATTATTATTATTATTATTATTATCATTATTATTTATATTGATGCTTTTCCTGAAATTAGGTTCATGTAAGCTACCAGTTATATTATCAAACGGGGATATGTTATTAGGTGGTTTTCATTTCATTATCATAGCTATTATGTTCTTTATTCTGTAAATAAAAAAATTGATGTATGTATCTAAGTACTATAACATATTTTATCATTATAGGCATTCGTAATTTATGTTTAGTATAACTACCCGTGTCTCAGGGGGCACAATTCTGAAAATTCTCTGATAAGGCACAAAAAAAAAAGAAAAAAAAATGCTCACATTTCTTTCCTTTTGTGTTTCAGGTAGGCCCATGTGCCATATTTGTTTTTCTGAGGGGAGGGTTCCGTGCCCCCACGTCCCTTCTAGATCCGCCAGAAACTATTATCAATATGTCCTAAGGTCACACTGTCGTAGGAATTAAAAAAGGTTCACTTATTTCTTCAATGGCGCACCATGCACACATTTTCATTACATCATATGAGATGTAATTCTTATACTCGTTTTGAAACATCGCCACATTCAGAAACTCTTTGTAAATATACTGTTGATTGTAAGTGAATGCTATACGTGAAGAGAGGCAATAATATAATGTGAATATAGATGTTGTCATCAGGCGCGCCGGAAGCAATTCTGGATTGGGGGGGCAAACAACCCAGGGGGCTCACTATTTTAGAGGGGGAGGGGGCTCATGTCAAAAATTTTCGGAGGTGACCAGAGGTGTACGCAGAATTTTTTTTTTGGGGGGGGGGGGACAAGACGCATAAAAATTTTCGAAGAAACTCGAAAGCGAGATAGCGAAGCAACAGAGCTGGTTACGAGCACTGGCGTAAATCACACATACTGTATAATCTTTTATTTTGCGAGCGAGCGAAAAATAACCACTTTTCTAAGTTATATACAATATTTTCATTCCAACTCTTCTTCTTTTTCTTCTTCTTCTTCTTCCTCTCCCTTTTTTTTTTTTTTTTTTTTTTTGGGGGGGGGGTTTTTGGGGGGGCGAAAATGCATTTTGCCCCCCCCCCCCGCTTCCGGCGCCTATGGTTGTCATCAAAGATGTGTAATCCTAACACGTTATTATTTTAAGATTCATAAAAGAACATCATAAATGATGTACGACGTGATATATTGGATTCATAAATAACATAAAAATGATAATTTCATCATTTGCTGTAAATTTTTCGTTTCATTAAAAATTGAACTATGATTTTTAAAGAGTTTTCTACCCCATGGTTGTTTGTTTTGAATGTTAAATCCAGACAAAAAGAAGCATGAGAGTACAAGACAAAATGAATGTTTTGTTTTTCATCTTTCCTTGCAGAAGGATGCAAATAACGGATCAAATGGATTAAAGATAAATGATTAAAAAGTTATTGAGAAACGGACTGGTAATGACTTCGGAACAAAAGAGATGAGAAAAGATAATGAGTAAGGGAGAGTGATTTCGGGGGTGGGGAGAGAAAAGAGAGAGAGATAATGATTCTGGAACGAGAGAGATAAGAAAGAAACAGAAATAGAGGGAGAGAGAGATGGGAGAAAGAGAGAGAGTGAGATGGGAGAAAGAGGGAGAGTGAGTGAGAGAGAGATTAGGAGAAAAAGAAAAAGGAGAGAGAAAGAGTGAAAGAAAGAGAGAAAGGCAGAGAAAGAGAGAGAGGGGGGAGTGGGAAGAGGTGGAGTATTCTAGACTCGACATGCTAAAGAGCTGACTACGTTACGGAGGAGGGGGGGGGGGGTTGCAAGAGACTATTACCAACAAGAATACTCATCTTCTCGAGTTTTTTTTCCTCCTGTTTTATTATTTGATTGAAGTACTTCTGCCCCTTCTGTCCCTTTGGCACTGTTCGAGCTAGCAATACAATTTCACAATATTGTGGCTATTGAAATAGACACCAAGCAATATCATCAAATGAATTATACAGGCAACACTGAAATAGCAATGAAGGCTGGTTCAATTATTTACATTTAACTTTTAATGTGTCCCAATTCTGTATCTAAAACTTTAGAATAATTCCTAAAATCATATCCTGAATAAAAAAAAAAAATCCTTATGCATGTTTTATTAGGCTTATTCTTGTTTGACATATTCCTTGCACAAAAAGAAAGCAGGAGTTGAAACTTTGACTAATCTAGATCCATCTAATTTTTTACATGAACTGCGAATATCAAAACGAATGTAAGACAATATGTTCTAGATCTTTCGAAAGCTATACGTTGAGCAAAATAGAGTTAGAGAATGGTCTTGTGCAATGACTCGTAGTCTACATCACTCAGTCTTTGTATTGCGCAATGTCTGCTTAGAGCCGTAAGGGTGTCAGCTCTTCTGTTTTTCGGCAGATCAGGAAGTACTGTACTCATATGATTTCTTGTCATCATGTTTGAGTTTTGGTTTATATAATGTATAATTGCCTAGACTGGAGGCCGACATTGACTTTTACAGAAAAGCATATTTTGCATAGTATTTATGAACATGAGGATAATACTACTTGCATATATAAAAATGATAATCCCCTCTATTTCGATCTCCCTTCCCCATGTTTCCTCTCCCTCGCAGTCTCTCTCTCTCTCTCTCTCTCTCTCTCTCCCCCCCCCCTCTCTCTCTCTCTCTCTCCTTCCTCTCTCTCTCTCTATCTATCTCTCTCTCTCTTTCTCATTTTACTTTCCCGGCCCATGCTTCCCCTTTACAAAATCACATTGTCAATGCATAGCTGTTGACGAGGGCTGTTAGCAGTTAAGGCCGAATAATGTAGTGCTTATAATTATGTACCAATGTTTCCCCTGTCCACCTTTTTCTACTCACCCCTCCCCTCCCTTAGTCTGCAAGCACAGACCCTAATTTGACACTTCATCAGAAAATCATTGTGTCTTGAGAGAAGCCTAATTCATCTACCTCCTGCTCATGTCAATATCGAAGCAGCTATACTACATGGCCTATCGTAGTCTTACAGTGCAGACACTCTTTTACGACTGACCAGGGTTTGTGCCTGCAAACTACCCCTCCCCTCTCCCTCACTCTGTTTGTCCTCTCACCCTATTGTTATTTTGACTTTACATTTTACCTTTGTGTATTTTTGTTGTAATTCATATCATATTTTTTTGTTTGCAAATAAGCACTTGCTTATTTAAATAGCTCCTGCATATGACTTCTTTGTAGAAAAGTAATGTTGCATCCTTATTGTCTTATTTTAGTTGTCAAGTATGTTGTATGTATATGCATCATTATTTTTCTTTAAACTGACTTGTCTTAACGTTAGAAGGCGGAAATAACAATCAATCAATCAATCAATCAATCAACAGATAAATAAATGCAGTCCTAGGACTGCGATTTATGATTTAGTTTCTTCTCGATAAAACCGTTCAAGTCAATCAGTGTTCCTGGGTTTTTCGCTTTCATGGGATTCCCAACTGATGACGTCACTGTGTGCTGTGCCGTTCAGGCGGGGTTACAAGCAGCTGCATTAATTTTCGACCAATAAATAGAGATTGCAAGCGCTGCTACTGCCTACTGCTCACTTTTTCGAAGGCAGCCTACTAAGTATACGCTACCCCACTACAGTTTGTCTTCAACCAAAGTTAGCCCATTTTTAATAAATTTTTTAAAGTCTTCGTTTAGCTTTGATATATGAGGAATCGTCTATAAAATGTCTAACGGATACAGAATCCCTTTTGAGGATATGCTGAATTGCAGCATATGCCAGGACAGAATCAAGGATGCCAGGATTCTACCCTGTGGACATACATTCTGCAAGTGTTGTCTAGCTAGGTCTGCTGAAGCAACCTACCATCGAGGAAGCGTGCAGTGTTCAGAATGCAAGCAGACATCTCCGCTACCTCATGGTGGAGCCGAAAGTCTCCCGCGCTGCTTCACCATCAACAGTCTCGTAGATGATATCAATCAGACTTTTGGTGGTGGCGGTAGCAGCACCAGCAGCAGGAGAAGCAACACGAGCAATGGCAGGGGAGAAGAACTCTCCCTTGGGAGACATGTTTTCCAGGTCAAGAAAACCTTTTCCTGCATTTTCTGCTTGAATCTGATGAGAGACGCCCGCTACCTACCTTGCGGACACTCCTTTTGTCGAGAATGCCTGACGTCGCAACCACGAACAACAGGTATCAAGTGCTGCAAGTGTCAGAAGGACCACAGACTACCGGCCCAAGGAATCAACGGTCTCCCTGTCGCCTATCGTATCAACAGCATCGTGACCGAGATCAAGTCCAACGACAGTGAAACTAGTGGTAAGCCATTTCAATTAAACTTTGATTTCATTAGTGATGGACAAAATTATGTCATTCCAAGGCATTTAAAAGTCCATGTCATGCATATTCATCATACCTGCCATCATAATATTGATGTTATTCTCTTTCATTTATATCATAGTGATGATGTATGAATTCACAAAATTATCAATTTAAAAAAAAAATCAAAAATTTAGCCACTCACAAAGTGGCTAAATTTAGATTAACTTTTCCAAAAAGCATATACAGATCAGTCATTGCCTTGGCCTCCATAGTTTTCGCTCTCTCTCTCTCTCTCTCTCTCTCTGATAATTATGTACATCATGACCGATTGTGTATACTCATTTGACATTATTTCCACAGGTGATTCACAAGCGAGTTCTTCACAAAACCGACGATATCAGCCTCCACAACCTCGTCGATCATCAAACACGAGCTCGAGACCACTGATGGAGGACGTGGACGAGGCCAAGAGAAGGGCACAGGCCCGTGCCCACCAGATCCAGGTCTTCGTTCGACAAATCAACGGGAAGACCCTCACCCTCGACATCAACGCCAACGCCACCGTGGGCGATCTCCAGCGACAGATCAAGACGAGGACCAACATTGACCAGTCCCAACAGAGGCTGACATTCAACGCTCAGAATTTGGATGACAAGACGAGATCATTGTCGTCATACGGGATTGGAAATCTATCGAATATCGATATGAATGTTAGGCTGCGTGGCGGTATCCAATCATTATAGATTATTTTCTCCTTCCTTTTTTCTTTCTTGATTTTCTCGCCTTTCTTTGACTTTCCTTTCCGTTCACTTCTTGTGAAATTCATTTTCCTTTCAGTTCACTTCTTTCATTTCCATTTCTTGGTTTTACTTTATTAAAATAGTATACATTTGTATTCTAAATGCTATTATGCAGGAGTTGTTTTGTTTATAAGTTCAAAATAAATCAGAATTAACTGTTCGCGGGATATATGGTTATAATATTTGCCGCGAACAGTTAATTCTGATTTATTTTGAACTTATAAACAAAACAACTTCTGCATAATAGCATTTATTAGTTAAGATTAATTATTCAAATATTTTTACTCAAAATCTTGCTGATTTTGTTGTAAACACTTCGTGACCAGACATGTATAGTATTTATTTTTAAATTTGACTTTTCTTGCAATTGTCCTATTTTGTTTTTGTACATGTTGTTGTATTGTTTGATTTCTATATATTCTCTTTATTTTAATCAAGAAGTTTTTGTTTTTCAATGTTTTCTATGTAACAAAGGTCATGTTTTCGTCTGTTGTGATTCAAGAAGGTTAACCTTAAATTTAATCATCTGAACTCATTTTAATACAATCTTATTTGTGTCACAGTAGCTTAAAGCTCATGTACAGTATTGGCAGCAAAAAGGAAATTGGAAAGAAACATGTCAAATATAGTCTCATGTTGTTCTCCTTGTATCGAAAGATGTATGTAAGAGAACATTTGGTATTCCATCTATGATTTCTGGTGAATTTCAGTGTAAATAGCTGTAAGGAATGCTCGATCACTGCCATTATGCTAGGACCCTTCCACCCCGACGGCTCCCCGCACAGCAAACTTGGGGCTTCGCATAGAGACAGCATGCGTATCACTGTGTGTAGCTACTCATTGGTTTACATGTGTGTGTGTGTGTGTATAGTGTATAGCACATGCTGCCTTTGTTGGGATTTTATGTGCCTGTCCCGGCACATAAATTCGTTTTTGCCTGTTATTTGTTTAATATTAAACTTTAGGAGGCGAGAGCTTCACAGTGTCTTAGTATTGCTAGTATCTTGCTATTTATGAACAAAAATGGGAGAAATCTGATGAACAGATTTTGAGAGCTTACCAAAACTCTACATGACCTTTAATGTGTCATCATTTTGTATACGCGCATAATTTTTGCTATTTTGAGAAATTATGTTCAACACGTGGACATTTCTTTCGTGCCTTTGTAATGTTGTGGTTATAAATGGCAGTTTAGGCCCAGGTTGGTTTGTTCTTCAGTTTCATTTATTTTTCGGTGGCTTTATTATGGTTATTTATCAATAATTATTTACATCATCATTACTGAATATATTTTTAGAAGGCATACCTGGAAAGAAACATCATAAGCTTTTGAAAAACGACATGAACAACATGTATATAAAAGATTTTATTTCAGAAAGCATTTTGGTTGATCTTAACATTCAGTAGGGAAAAAATGCAAATTAAAAAAGAGCATTATATATTTTTTCACGTGTCTCGAAACAGGAAAAAATATTATAAGTTGTATACGTGTACATTCCTAGTATTTATATTGATGCTTTTCCTGAAATTAGGTTCATGTAAACTACCAGTTATATTATCAAACGGGGATATGTTATTAGGTGGTTTTCATTTCATTATCATAGCTATTATGTTCTTTATTCTGTAAATAAAAAAATTGATATATGTATCTAAGGACTATAACATTTTTTTAAAAAATCATTATAGGCATTCGTAATTTATGTTTAGTATAACTACCCGTGTCGTATCTAGGTTTCTCTCTCAGGGGGCACAAGTCTGAAAATTCTCTGATAAGGCACACACACACACACACACACACACATACATGTGCGCGCATAAGAACCGATGACATCTTTTTCAACCTAGAATTTGACCGCATAACCGATGACCTGTGTGTGTAGAATTCAACCGCATAACCGATGACCCGTCTGAAATGTTTCTATACAACCGACGACTTGTTCGCGTAATACTAACTGATGACCTACCCCTATATGCAAAAGCATGTAATTTGGGTCTCACTGCGCAGGTCTGCCAACCGATGACGTCATCGGTTCGCTGTGTGTCATCGGTCCGAATGTACAGTTCATGCCTATGTCATCGCTTTAAATGGGCGCACATACACACACACACACACAAATGCTCACATTTCTTTCCTTTTGTGTTTCAGGTAGGCCCATGTGCCATATTTGTTTTTTCTGAGGGGAGGGTTCCGTGCCCCCACGTCCCTTGTAGATCCGACAGAAACTATTATCAATATGTCATAAGGTCACACTGTCGTAGGAATTAAAAAAGGTTCACTTATTTCTTCAAGGGGGCACCATGCACACATTTTCATTACGTCATATGAGATGTAATTCTTATACTCGTTTTGAAACATCGCCACATTCGGAAACTATTTGTAAATATACTATTGATTGTAAGTGAATGCTATACGTGAAGAGGGGGATTAATATAATGCGAATATGGAGAAGTCATCAAAGATGTGTAATCCTAACACGTTGGTATTAGATTCATAAAAGAACATCTTAAATGATGTACGACGTGATATCATATTCATAAATAACATCATTTAATGATAATATTTTTTTGCTGTAAACTTTTCGTTTCATTAAAAATTGAACTATGATTTTTAAAGAGTTTACTACCCCATGGTTGTTTGTTTTGAATGTTAAATCCAGACAAAAAGAAGCATGAGAGTACAAGACAAAATGGATGATGTTTTGTTTTTCATCTTTCCTTGCAGAAGAATGCAAATAACGGATCAAATGGATTAAAGTTAAATGATTTAAAAGTTATTGAGAAACGGACTGGTAATGACTTCGGAACAAAAAAAAATGAGAAAAGAGAATGAACAAGGGAGAGTGATTTGGGGGGGAGGGGGTGAGAGAGAAAAGAGAGAGATAATGATTCTCGAATGAAAGAGAGAGAGAGATGAGAAAGAAACAGAGAGAGAGAGAGAGAGAGAGATAATGATTTCCGAACGAGAGAGAGATAAAAAAAAAAGAACGAGAGAGGGAGAGGGGAGAAAGAGAGAGGGGGGGGGGGGGGGGGGAGAAAGAGAGAGGGAGAGCGGGAGAAGAGAGAAAGACAGATAGGGGAGAAGGAGAGAAAGACAGGAGGCTGTAGAGAAAAATAGAGAGAGGTTAAGAGAGAGAGAGAGGGAGAGGGGGGGGGGCATGTTATTCAACAAACACCCACTTCTCTATTCAATTAATCAACTATTCAGTGTTGTTTGACACCTGATTTGTTTGATATCTTGTAAGTGATTATGTATTATTTATTCTTCATAAAATCACCACTGATGATAAGATTCTATAAGTTCTCTTTAAATAGTCTCAAAGTACAATGATTGATTACTGGTTAATTTTAGATATATAATATTGATACACTATAGGCCTGTAATTATGTTATCACCTTTATAGTTATCATTACCATTAATTGCTTTATCGTCGATTTTGTTCTCATTAATACTAGTTCTTTGTTTTTGTATATGTTATTGTATTTTTTGACACTGCCTCTTGCCAGTTGAGGAGGAAATATTCCTTTTCTTCTGGCGGACCTGGGTATATCAATGTAACTTCTTTGATTTTCTTTTACTGAAATAAAGATGAATTATATATATATATATATATATATATATATATATATATAATGTGAGAAATCAATTGAATTGAATGAGAGAAATAATTTGCGTAGCTAAATTCATTGTTCCTCCTTACTGACTTCCTTTTTGTGGAAATAACTGCAGGGTTTGCAAAAACTGTCTCCGCCGGGAGTCGAACCCGGGTCTTTGGCACTGTACGCCAAACGCCTTAACCACTAGACCACGGAGGCGGGTTGAGTGATATTCGGCTACACCAGGTACAAACACCGACAGGCAGCCCTTGCAACCCTTCGCAGTTAATTTATTCCTTTTCTTTGAGGGACAGGGGAGTACTGAACAATGAAAAGCCGCATGCCTAGCTACTCAACCCGCCTCCGTGGTCTAGTGGTTAAGGCGTTTGGCGTACAGTGCCAAAGACCCGGGTTCGACTCCCGGCGGAGACAGTTTTTGCAAACCCTGCAGTTATTTCCACAAAAAGGAAGTCAGTAAGGAGGAACAATGAATTTAGCTACGCAAATTATTTCTCTCATTCAATTCAATTGATTTCTCACATTATGTAAATTTACCCACGAGAGTTGCCGATGCTATAGTATTAGAACAAAATTATTTCTCACACATTGTAAACAATTAATTCATTCTAATACATGAATCCGCCATGGATCTAGCTAGGCATGCGGCTTTTCATTGTTCAGTACTCCCCTGTCCCTCAAAGAAAAGGAATAAATTAACTGCGAAGGGTTGCAAGGGCTGCCTGTCGGTGTTTGTACCTGGTGTAGCCGAATATCACTCAACCCGCCTCCGTGGTCTAGTGGTTAAGGCGTTTGGCGTACAGTGCCAAAGACCCGGGTTCGACTCCCGGCGGAGACAGTTTTTGCAAACCCTGCAGTTATTTCCACAAAAAGGAAGTCAGTAAGGAGGAACAATGAATTTAGCTACGCAAATTATTTCTCTCATTCAATTCAATTGATTTCTCACATTATGTAAATTTACCCACGAGAGTTGCCGATGCTATAGTATTAGAACAAAATTATTTCTCACACATTGTAAACAATTAATTCATTCTAATACATGAATCCGCCATGGATCTAGCTAGGCATGCGGCTTTTCATTGTTCAGTACTCCCCTGTCCCTCAAAGAAAAGGAATAAATTAACTGCGAAGGGTTGCAAGGGCTGCCTGTCGGTGTTTGTACCTGGTGTAGCCGAATATCACTCAACCCGCCTCCGTGGTCTAGTGGTTAAGGCGTTTGGCGTACAGTGCCAAAGACCCGGGTTCGACTCCCGGCGGAGACAGTTTTTGCAAACCCTGCAGTTATTTCCACAAAAAGGAAGTCAGTAAGGAGGAACAATGAATTTAGCTACGCAAATTATTTCTCTCATTCAATTCAATTGATTTCTCACATTATGTAAATTTACCCACGAGAGTTGCCGATGCTATAGTATTAGAACAAAATTATTTCTCACACATTGTAAACAATTAATTCATTCTAATACATGAATCCGCCATGGATCTAGCTAGGCATGCGGCTTTTCATTGTTCAGTACTCCCCTGTCCCTCAAAGAAAAGGAATAAATTAACTGCGAAGGGTTGCAAGGGCTGCCTGTCGGTGTTTGTACCTGGTGTAGCCGAATATCACTCAACCCGCCTCCGTGGTCTAGTGGTTAAGGCGTTTGGCGTACAGTGCCAAAGACCCGGGTTCGACTCCCGGCGGAGACAGTTTTTGCAAACCCTGCAGTTATTTCCACAAAAAGGAAGTCAGTAAGGAGGAACAATGAATTTAGCTACGCAAATTATTTCTCTCATTCAATTCAATTGATTTCTCACATTATGTAAATTTACCCACGAGAGTTGCCGATGCTATAGTATTAGAACAAAATTATTTCTCACACATTGTAAACAATTAATTCATTCTAATACATGAATCCGCCATGGATCTAGCTAGGCATGCGGCTTTTCATTGTTCAGTACTCCCCTGTCCCTCAAAGAAAAGGAATAAATTAACTGCGAAGGGTTGCAAGGGCTGCCTGTCGGTGTTTGTACCTGGTGTAGCCGAATATCACTCAACCCGCCTCCGTGGTCTAGTGGTTAAGGCGTTTGGCGTACAGTGCCAAAGACCCGGGTTCGACTCCCGGCGGAGACAGTTTTTGCAAACCCTGCAGTTATTTCCACAAAAAGGAAGTCAGTAAGGAGGAACAATGAATTTAGCTACGCAAATTATTTCTCTCATTCAATTCAATTGATTTCTCACATTATGTAAATTTACCCACGAGAGTTGCCGATGCTATAGTATTAGAACAAAATTATTTCTCACACATTGTAAACAATTAATTCATTCTAATACATGAATCCGCCATGGATCTAGCTAGGCATGCGGCTTTTCATTGTTCAGTACTCCCCTGTCCCTCAAAGAAAAGGAATAAATTAACTGCGAAGGGTTGCAAGGGCTGCCTGTCGGTGTTTGTACCTGGTGTAGCCGAATATCACTCAACCCGCCTCCGTGGTCTAGTGGTTAAGGCGTTTGGCGTACAGTGCCAAAGACCCGGGTTCGACTCCCGGCGGAGACAGTTTTTGCAAACCCTGCAGTTATTTCCACAAAAAGGAAGTCAGTAAGGAGGAACAATGAATTTAGCTACGCAAATTATTTCTCTCATTCAATTCAATTGATTTCTCACATTATGTAAATTTACCCACGAGAGTTGCCGATGCTATAGTATTAGAACAAAATTATTTCTCACACATTGTAAACAATTAATTCATTCTAATACATGAATCCGCCATGGATCTAGCTAGGCATGCGGCTTTTCATTGTTCAGTACTCCCCTGTCCCTCAAAGAAAAGGAATAAATTAACTGCGAAGGGTTGCAAGGGCTGCCTGTCGGTGTTTGTACCTGGTGTAGCCGAATATCACTCAACCCGCCTCCGTGGTCTAGTGGTTAAGGCGTTTGGCGTACAGTGCCAAAGACCCGGGTTCGACTCCCGGCGGAGACAGTTTTTGCAAACCCTGCAGTTATTTCCACAAAAAGGAAGTCAGTAAGGAGGAACAATGAATTTAGCTACGCAAATTATTTCTCTCATTCAATTCAATTGATTTCTCACATTATGTAAATTTACCCACGAGAGTTGCCGATGCTATAGTATTAGAACAAAATTATTTCTCACACATTGTAAACAATTAATTCATTCTAATACATGAATCCGCCATGGATCTAGCTAGGCATGCGGCTTTTCATTGTTCAGTACTCCCCTGTCCCTCAAAGAAAAGGAATAAATTAACTGCGAAGGGTTGCAAGGGCTGCCTGTCGGTGTTTGTACCTGGTGTAGCCGAATATCACTCAACCCGCCTCCGTGGTCTAGTGGTTAAGGCGTTTGGCGTACAGTGCCAAAGACCCGGGTTCGACTCCCGGCGGAGACAGTTTTTGCAAACCCTGCAGTTATTTCCACAAAAAGGAAGTCAGTAAGGAGGAACAATGAATTTAGCTACGCAAATTATTTCTCTCATTCAATTCAATTGATTTCTCACATTATATATATATATATATATATATATATATATATATATATTTACACACACACACACACACATATATATATATTTACACACACACATATATATATATATATATATTTACACACACATATATATATATATTTACACATATATATATATATATTTATATATACACACATTTATATATATTTATATATATATATTAAAAATTAAAAAAGAATAAGATAGATTTTAGATTTAATAATGCAATATGCATTGAGTCACATCAAGCTTCGTCAGGGATTCTATTGCTTCAATGTAATTTCTGTATACATTTTGTATTATATTTTGTACTATTATGAAAATTGTATATTGTTGGAAATGAAAAAAATAAAATATGAAAATATGAAATATGAAATGAATATGAAATATGAAGCGATTAGAATGGTTTAGTCATTAAAATGACAAGAGTGTAAGATCAAATATCAATCATAATTCATCCATTCGTACATTCGCACATTCCTACAGTGTCAGTTTGTAAATAGCAATCATTTTTTTGTATATACAACACGTATGTGTTTTAAGTAAATAGACTGCAACATTCAAAGCCATAATGTAGCCAAACGCTATACCTTGTGCTCATGGAATGATTAGCATGAGGGTTTTCCCACAAAGCTAATAATAAATCCGACATGAAATCCCAGGGTATTTCCAGCATGAATTTCTCAAACAGAACATGAAATCTGCATAAAAACAGGCTGCCTTATTCTTCGTCATTACCTAATATGGCTATCATGCGTATCGAAAACATTCTTTCAGTTGTCATGAAAGTTCTAAGTTCAAGTTATCACGGGGCGTCCGCATGGGGGATGGATGTTATTAATTTAATTATGAGATTAAATGTGTTTCCCACCTTCCAGTGAACATAAGCATTGTAAGTGCACCCCACTTAAGCCTTAGCCTCTGCGCAGGGGCGGCGGAGCGTCTTTCAAAGTGGGGGGGGGGGGCACCAACAAAAAAGGGCACGGGGGAGGGGCACCTACAAGGGGTGAACATAAAGCGAAAAAGGACCATTTTGTGACATTAGTATTACCGTATACAGTCTAATCAATATAGTTATCAAGCATCACCTCCTTCCTTTATATTGTGGCTCTGGTCATTACTTCAGCTTCCCTAATTAGCAGTTGTGTGTAGGCCCTTATGGTCTAACGATTCATGTGCGAGCGTGCGAGCGAGCGAAGCGATGGAGCAAAAACTTTCAGACTTTTTGTTTAATGCTGAAGTCCTTATTTACAGGATATAATGAAAGATGAAAATGACAACGGCAAATTCATTTTGGGGAATGTCGTATGATCTTTTCATTTGTACATTAACCCTGTCGTTTTCTTTAGGATTACACCGATATACTTTATGCAATCTGCTTGATTTCATTATATACTGTATGAGCGAGCGAGCGTAGCAAGCGAGTTATGGGGACATTTTCATAAAACATTGCCCTTACTTGGTGTAAATTATTGGCATATTCGAGAATGAGAAATCCTTTGCTGGGGGAGGGGGGGGGGCATTGCACCCCTTTTGCCTCCAGCTTCGCTCCCTTACTTTGTAGTTGTAGTAATATGGGTACCTGTAAAGCCGCACCGATTCTTTGAAGCTAGATATGGCTCTTTTTGTAAAAAACAAACAGTTCGAAATATAGGCAAAAGGGGGCACTTATAAGAAGAGGAAAGGGCTCTTATCAGAGGTTGAAAGGGGCACTTATAAGAGGTGAAAGGTGACACTTATGAGAAGAGGAAAAGGGCACATATTAGAAGGGGAAAGGGGCACCAATCAGAAGTAAAAATGCACTTATCAAAGGAGAAAAGGGCATATATCAGAGAAAAAAGGGGCAATATTTAGATTCGAAAAGGGGTACTTATCAGAAGGAGAAAAGGATACTTATTGGAGAGACAAGGTGGCAGTTATCAGAAGTAAAGAGGGGGCACTTATCAGAAGTAAAGATGAGGCACTTATCAGAAGTAAAGAGGGGGCACTTATCAGAAATAATGATGGGGGCACTTATCAGAAGTGAAGAGGGGGCACTTATCAGAAGTAAAGAAGGGGCACTTATCAGAAGGGAAAATGAGCACTTAATTAGGAGGGAAAAGGGGCCCTATCAGAAGTAAAAATGCACTTATCAAAAGGGCATAGGAGAGAAAAAGGGGCAATATTTAGATTCGAAAAGGGGCACTTATCAGAAGGAGAAAATGATACTTATTAGGGAGATAAGGTCGCAATTATCAGATTTGAAAAGGGGCACTTTTCAGGAGGAGAAAAGGGCACTAATTAGAGAGATTAGGTGGTAATTATCAGATTTGAAAAGGAGCACTTTTCAGAAAACGAAAAGGGCACTTATTAGAAAGATAAAGTGGCAATTATCTGATTTGAAAAGGGGCACTATTCAGAAGGAGAAAAAGGGCACTTATCAGAAGGGGAAGGGGCACTTATTAGAAAGAAAAAGGGGTACATTTAGTATTTTAAAAAGGGCACTTATCAGACAGAAAGGGGCATTTTCTAGAAATAAAAAGGGCACTTTTTGGTACTTGAAAAAGTTGGGGGCACTGTGCCCCCGGCCCCCCTCCCCCGGGCGCGCCGCCCCTGCCTTGTCCTCAGCCCCTCCCTCTTCTTATAAATCCAGGAGCCGCCATTACCTGTAAATTGATAACGTCACCATTTCTCTTTTATCACGTGTGGAACAGTGAATCTTTCGTTTGAAAATTTCGCCGACAGAAAAGAACATTTAACATGTTTAATAAGCTATACCTACCGACTTAACATTCCTTACAAATAGCCTAACTTACCAAAAGTCTAACCTTATTACAAAGATATATATATTGTTTAGTTATGATTGGTGGAAATATGTCTCTAAATATCTGATGCACGAAAAGCTTAAATGCAAAGTATTGTTTATCCACATCTCTTTTGATCTCATCAGTATGGTTAACCTTTTAGGTCTTGAGATAATGGGGAATCCCCGGTGACGTCAACCCAGGAATTGTGAAATGTACACATCCTACACATCATACTGATGTTGTACTCGCGCGTTTTGTCGAGGTACAACACCGGCACTTTGTCATATGGCATGAAGACGTAAACGCGTTGTAATACCATTTTAACTTCATTCCACGATTTCACGACGTAAACATCAACATTCGTCAGACATTACTTCTTCTCATTATTATTTTTTTTATACACAGAGTCTAATTTGTTTGAAAAGATGGCTAGTGGCGAATATGTTATCCCATTCAAAGACAAGCTAAAATGTGGCATATGCAAGAGCACGATCAATGATGCGAGGAGTATCTCATGTGGGCATACGTTCTGTATGGACTGTCTCAACCGCTCTGCTAGCCCTCATGGAATCGTCGAGTGTCTCGAGTGTAAGACCAATTCCAAACTCCCAAGTGGTGGAGCCGATAATCTTCCTCGCTGCTTCGTCATAAATGGTTTCTTGGATACTATCCATGAGACATTTGGCCAAGGAAACGGCACCGACAAAGAGAAGGGAGGAGTAACCATCGGTAAGCATGGTTTCCAACTCGAGGAGAACTTCTCCTGCGCCATCTGCCTGACCTTGATGACTGATCCCCGCTACCTGCCTTGCGGACATTCGTTTTGTCTAGATTGCTTGATGGCTCTGCGACAATCACAAGAGACACAGGGTATCAAGTGCAGCCATTGCAAGGTGGAACATGCCCTACCGCCTCATCAGGGAGTCCACGCACTGCCCGTTGGCCATCGTATCAAGAGAATTGCGACAGAAATCAAATCCAACAAAGGTGAAACATCCGAACCTTCAGGTGAGCTCCTAATCCTGTATCGTTTATTTCAAAATATCTGGAAAGGGTTGAGGGTGGAATGATTGGGCTCCAGAATCACTAGCATAGGCGCCGGAAGCGGGGGGGCAGGGGGGGGGGCAGTCGCCCCCCCCCCCCAAACGAAAAAGTGGGGGGGCAAAATGCATTTTCGCCCCCAAAAAAGCCCCCCCCAAAAAAAAAAAAAAAAAAAAAAGGGAGAGGAAGAAGAAGAAGAAGAAAAAGAAGAAGAGTTGGAATGAAAATATTGTATATAACTTAGAAAAGTGGTTATTTTTCGCTCACTCGCTTCGCTCGCTCGCAAAATAAAAGATTATATGTGTGATTTACGCCAGTGCTCGTAACCAGCTCTGTTGCTTCGCTATCTCGCTTTCGAGTTTCTTCGAAAATTTTTATGCGTCTTGTCCCCCCCCAAAAAAAAAATTCTGCGTACACCTCTGGTCACCTCCGAAAATTTTTGACATGAGCCCCCTCCCCCTCCAAAAATAGTGAGCCCCCTGGGTTGTTTGCCCCCCCCCCCAATCCAGAATTGCTTCCGGCGCGCCTGAGCACTAGGCCTATGTTTTTTTTAGAAGAGGAGGGTGGGAAGGGAGTCTAGAATGGGCTCTTCCTAACCGGGTGAAGAGGTTGGAAAAACGTTGAGGGAACATGCATGCTTCTTGATACCCCTCCCCCCTTTCCACCCTCCAACCTTCCTTCCCTAACACATTATGAATAGCACTCTTGTATAATCAAATCAAATCAAATCAGTTTATTGAATTAAAATCCACATGTATATGATTATCAGTGATTATACAAATCGAATTGCCATGAGTCCACTCAGGGGCGGATCCAGGATTTCGTATAAGGGGGGGGGGCACACAAATGCAGGATTGTCAACTTTGGGAAACTGCTTGGGGAGGGAGACCCATATTTTTTTGGTCTCGCCAGCCCTCCAAAAGTCGCTCAGTGGGGAGGGGGGGGGGGTGGTGGCGAGTACAACATCAGTATGATGTGTAGGATGTGTACATTTCACAATTCCTGGGTTGACGTCACCGGGGATTCCCCATTATCTCAAGACCTAAAAGGTTAACCATACTGATGAGATCAAAAGAGATGTGGATTTTCGCCAGCCCTCCAAAAGTCGCTCAGTGGGGGGGGGGGGGGGGGCACAATGCATTGTTTTCCCTCAAAAGGGGGGCGGGCCGGGATTGCCCCCCCCCCCCCCCCCCACCCCTTAAATCCGCCACTGAGTCCACTTTTGATATGTTTGATACGAGGTGGAGGGCAAGATGCCAAAGAAACTTTAGTAATACTTGATAGGACATAGTATGAAGTGATCCTTACATAATGTTATAGGCCTGATAGGCTTGATACCGCTTAGCCTCTTGTCGAGGCCCTGGCGCTGTTGGAATCCTTGGCGATATGGAGGCAAAATTTCTGGTGGCGAGCGAAGCGAGCCAGAAAAACCGAGGCGCTTGCGCCAAGGGCCTCTTGACACCCGACCTGAATTATATATTCATGAGGCACGATTTCCTACTGAATCATGCATGAAACGTGAACAGTTAGATTACCGCGGCGATCGCCCAGCAAATTGGCCAATGAAATCTCAAGGATTTCTTACTTCAGTTCTGGACTTGTCTATTATTTTTTGGGGGGGGGGATTACGTAAATCTCTTGCTCAAAATACATTCACAGACAAGCACATTATGAAGAATTCGATCTCTAGCTTACAAACCATGGTAATTTGAAATAAGACAAATGTACATACTCAAGAGATCATCATATATTTACAAATAATGAAGAATGGGCAATAAAAGTCACCGTTCAACAATAGATGCATCTCCATCAAGTCTAACATAACACTGTTACAGTGTTATTAACAAATAACACTAACGCAGTTAGTTTTTAGATCTTGACCGAGTCAAATTCAAAATTATACCTTCTAAAGTCACATCTTGTGACGAAGCGTCCCCAAGATAGATGGCTTGAAGTCCACGTTTCTTGAGCGACTTCACCTGGTCTCTCATCAGAGACACCAAAGGGGAAATAATCAACAAAATGCTTCGTGAAGATGATAGACTAGAAGATGATGTAACCAAGGAGTTACCAGCAACTTCACTGCCCGGCAAGGCCCCGGGGGATCCGCCTGGCCCTCACGAAGCAGCAGTCTCACTCTCCATCCCTGGCCCACGGACGTAATCAACAGAGAGCGGTAGCGCGTGAAAAATAACACTTTTTCCATAGCCAGTAGGCAGATTCACAAAAACATCTTGTCCTTTAAGTGCAGATTTGATTGCATCAACTTGCAAATCTTTGAATCTGTCAGTCTTCAACATTCTAGCGGCATATTCTAAGCTCTTACAAATATCGTCATCACTCGTCGTGGAAGAAACGTTGAACGCCATGTATACAAGAAATAGCGACATAGCGTGCAGTCGAGTCATGAATATTTAACATTACGTCATGGTAGCTCGCGCTTATTGGATGATTTTCACCGACCAAAATTTGGTCGGAATATTCGTCAAAACAATGAAATACAAAAGAAATTCAGATCGGGTGTCAAGAGGCCCTCGGCGCAAGCGCCTCGGTTTTTCTGGCTCGCGAAGCGAGCCAGAAATTTTGCCTCCATATCGCCAAGGATTTCAACAGCGCCAGGGCCTCGACAAGAGGCTAGATACCGCTGGGGGGGGGGGGGGGGGGGGGAGCTAACGTATCTCACCCGAGTACAACATCAGTATGATGTGTAGGATGTGTACATTTCACAATTCCTGGGTTGACGTCACCGGGGATTCCCCATTATCTCAAGACCTAAAAGGTTAACCATACTGATGAGATCAAAAGAGATGTGGATTTTCGCCAGCCCTCCAAAAGTCGCTCAGTGGGGGGGGGGGGGGGGGGGGGGGCACAATGCATTGTTTTCCCTCAAAAGGGGGGCGGGCCGGGATTGCCCCCCCCCCCACCCCTTAAATCCGCCACTGAGTCCACTTTTGATATGTTTGATACGAGGTGGAGGGCAAGATGCCAAAGAAACTTTAGTAATACTTGACAGGACATAGTATGAAGTGATCCTTACATAATGTTATAGGCCTGATAGGCTTGATACCGCTGGGGGGGGGGGGGGGGGGCTAACGTATCTCACCCGAGTATCAAATTTGCAGTCCCCTCGCTCTTAAATTTTTTATTACAGGTTTGGTTTCTATTAAACTTCGCCAACTACAGCATAAAGTTCTGATAACAAAATGGAATAAGGATGTGATACTCAATATGATTATGTGGGCATTAATAAGGCACTGCCTGTTGATTTCTAGTTATTTTTCAAACCGTCTACCACCTTGCATGGCTAATGGAAACCAGATTTGTATATAGACCAATAAATCTCTTTTGTGGGCCCAGAGTGGGATTCAAAATCATAATTATTAAACAGTCGAGCTACAACTACACTTGCACCACGTAGTATACTATCGTCTTGAATAAATAATAAATAACTATCCTTCGATAATACCATAATCAGCGAACGGAAGATCCAGTATTTAGTAAAAGGGGCACAACTTCCAGAAGGAAAAAATGTGACAAGAAAAAAGAAAAGGTTATCACATTTTCAGGTGCCTTTTTGAGCGAAAATTTGAAGGGGTTACACATTCTTCGGGTTGTGCCCTGAAGTGCCTGAAGTATGCCTTTTGAGTTTCAAATGTGGGGGGGGGGGGGGATAAACCCCCACCCCTGTCAGCCCGTGTCATTATGGTCACATTTCTTTGCAGTGGATCCACCCAGAAGGAGTCCGGGAAGCAGGCGACAACCAGAACACCATGGACCTCGTAGATCACCAGGTGCTAGCCCAAGAGACAGGATGGATGATGTCGGAGATGAAAAAAGAAGGGCACAGGCCGAATATCAGGTTTTTTTACGCAAGCTGAACGGCAAGACCGTCGCTCTCGACATCGACCCCAACGCCAATATCGGTGATCTTGAAAACAAGGTGAGGGAGAGCACCGGCGTCGACCCGACACAGTTCGGACTGACTTGTAATGGCCGTAATCTAGAGAGGGGAAGGTCCCTAAGGTATTACAACATTACAAACCACTCTGTCGTCAATATGACAGCCCAAATGGCTGGTGGTAGCGTATAAGAATAAAATGCAATGGTGGGGGGGGGGGGGGGGGGACCGGGGGCTTATTCAATAAGCCAGTATGAAGAATTAAGATTATTGTGTAACATTTGAAAGTGAATGAATGTTCGTGGAATATTTATTTCAAAGGGTCCATCATCATTATCTAGGATCAGAGCCGTCTATTGCACAGAGTTTGGTCAACCCGGCTCCAGTGTTGCTTTGTTAGGCAAGCACACGACAAAGGAATATACGTCATGTTGTGCCCAACTGAAACCAAGTTGGCCAAATTCTCTGTCTAGGGTCTACAAATAGCGCCCTCTATGTCTTGTATTTTTTTTAATGCTTACCCACATCTGTATTCATGTTTTCTCGTAAGTTCGGAAAAAGGCCAAACACAAGAGAAACTCGAGCAGTGGCGTATGTGGACCATCAGGTGTGTGTGTTGGGGGGGGGGGGGGGGGGGGTGGCGATCTTTTTGCCCACCTTTTCTTACTTTGTTCAATTTTTGTTTCCCCTTCTCAATATAAATGTAACTTCATAAAATATAGGTCTACTTAAATTACCTTTTTGTGAGGTTACATTGCACGAACGATTAGAAATATATAAAGAAATTTTCCATACCCCCCCCCTTTTTTTTTTTTTTTTTTTTTCCTTTTTCCTTTTCCTTTTTCCTTTTCCTTTTTCTTGTCGAGTTCGTTCACTTTTCTCGTCGGTGTAGGATCGCTTTGTATTTCAATATGCTTGAACATTCACTTGAACGTTTCGATGTATGTGATATGTATTCTCTCACAAGAGGAGGGCCAAGTTAAAAAATGGCTGTTGAAGTGTTAAAATATGCCTACTTGCATATAACTTTGAGTTTGAGCTTCTATTGGCAAGGCGGGTAAGCAGAATACCTCTAGTATATAGGGTCACTTCATTTCATACTAGGAGTCACTTCATTTCACCAAGATGGCCGTCATATTTGAAATGGCCGCTGGTCTGTTTCAAGATGTGGCTATGCTGTGTCTTGAAACTTATAACACTTGGTATTGAGGTAGAACTTTGCGTACTATAGAAATTACTGAATATTGCAACTTTTTGCCTGAAACCGACATAGAGAAAGTTTACTACAGCGATGTACTTTGTTTAAATACAATGAAACCAAGGTAAAGGTATATTTTAGAACATGTAGAATGGTGAATAATTAGGGATAGTGGGGCATTTAATTGCCATCAAATTGGAAAATACTGCATAGGTATTAAAATGTAATTAGAATGTGATGAATTTTCATTTTGGAATAAAGCACCAAAGTGCAAAATAGTTCATATGCTGAAGAATTAAGGGTTATCATCTTTTAGTAGATGCTGTGCAAAAACAGTCATTCATTGGCATCTTTTCAAATTTTACCATGGTTCAGTTATATCTAAAGGACATATCATTTTTTTTTCTCAATATGATTGTGCAGGTGAAACACAGAGCACAGTTTAGTTATATATATTGAGTTGTTTTGCATCTGATTATAGTGTACTCTCGCATAATAATATTATTTGCAAAAGATCAGATTTTTATGCTTCATTTGGGATATTAATGTACTTTGATCATGTAAAGCTCTACAGTGAGAAGAAAAACATGTTTTAAATGTTTGAGCTAGCATGATAGTTGTATATAGACATTTCCAGCATACCGGTACTAACTAAATTCCACAATTTTATACCCAGAGTAAACTTTAAAATGCAAATAGTCATATCTTTAATCACATTGGCACACAGGCAGAACTAAACTGCCTGTAAAGGTGAAACTCAAGAGATATTTGCATGTAGGAATATTTTAACACTTCAGCAGCCATTTTGAATTTGGCCATTCTCTTGTTAGGGAATAATTCAAATTTAACAAGAATTGTCTTCAATGGGCCATCAATGGGCCCATGTGACTGCTAAAGTGGGCTTTTCATATGACCTTGATTTCAAAATGGCTGTCTACCATAAAAAATCAAAACGGAAAAAACTGAAAAAACTCCTATTTTGAACATAGATTAATTTGGGCCTCTCGTGGGCCTTTTTGGTTATAATGGGCACCCGCACCACATATCTTGTTCATTTCAAGGACATTATGTCTGACTGATCACAATTAGAAGCATTTCACTTATATTCAACAAATCAGTGACTTTGTAATATTTTGATATATGGGATGGCCCGTTATTTAAAAATGGGCACCTATAAAAGCACTTTTCTGAATTTTTGAGGCCCGGAAATCCTACATGATTCTTAGTATATCAAAATAAATTAGATATGATTAAATCAATTATGAAGGAAAAATACACTGAGAGAGCCTAGCCATGTTTTTTTTTAATTTTGTAATATTTTGATATATGGGATGGCCCGTTATTTAAAAATGGGCACCTAAAGCACTTTTCTGAATTTTTGAGGCCCGGAAATCCTACATGATTCTTAGTATATCAAAATTAGATATGATTAAATCAATTATGAAGGAAAAATACACTGACAGAGCCTAGCCATGTTTTTTTTTTAACTTTGTAATATTTTGATATATGGGATGGCCCGTTATTTAAAAATGGGCACCTAAATACACTGAGAGAGCCTAGCCATGTTTTTTTTAATGGGCACAACGGGCCCCAGGGCCCAAATTTTAGGTGGCCCCATATCCAGAATTATTCAGGATCACAAACTCTACCTACATAACAAATTTCATGCTTTTATGAAAAATGCACAATTATTTCACCAATCTGCTGCACTGCAAGGAAAGAATTTCACCCCAGATGTAAAGACATTTATTGGCAGGGACACACTGCGGCCCTAGCAAGATCGAGAGCAAAAGGGGACCCCCAAGTAAACCACGCCCTTGATTGTACTATATGATAGAGAGTCACAATGGACACAGAAACAGTCGTCTTTTGTAGTGTGCCAACAAAATCTTAAGATTCTCCTTTAAAAATGTAAAATTGACGTTGCTTCCCACACGTTCTACCAAAAAACTGCCAAAAAACGCTATTGTCTCATCTTTCGTGATATATTATTCGAGGAAAGAACGGATGTTGGGTGAGGTGAAATTCCTCGACTTCTAGGGTCGCATGCAGAGTAATTAAACCGGAGACTAGTGAAACGAGAATACAGCCCCATTTATTCTTCACCGTGTTCTTCGATCCTCACTATTCGGATTATATAATGCAAGAGCCACGTTCCTCTGCAAGTATATCCTCTTTCTTCCAGCATCATATCTACCCAACTACATCATGCTTAAAGTACATGTAATTCTGCCGAAAGACTTTAACAAAATTGAATATTACTTTACTTATTTTGCATATTTCTCTAATTTTGTTGCGGACGATTAGAATACAAACCAAATTTATTTTAATGACATTCTAGTACATAACTTCGAATTATATTATGTAAATGTGAATTATTGTATGTTGTATATGAATTATTGTATTTTGTACCGTGCTATAATTGTATGACCTGTCATGAGTCAGGAATGGGACCATGGTCATGATGGTCATGGTAGTTATATTACAAGATCTTTTGAGGTAAAGACTTGATTAAACAATAAGTCATTGTCGTTAGGCCTATGTGTAGTGTCAGAAGAGCAAGTTGGATCGTTTCTTGGTTTCTATTTTCATCTGGCGAACGCATCCTAATCAGATTGCAGTCCATGATATTTCAAACTAATGAACATTAGTAATCTGTTGAAAAATGGCTTTAAAAAGGGGCGTAAATGCAAAATCGTTTCGTTTTCTGACTGTGAATATTCAATCATAATCTATCAAAATATGAAAAGATAATAAATAGTGTGCGTTCCTCATCCAGTAAGAAATCTCTTACATATGTTAAATGTTCAGTGCCATTTTATTCAAGGAACACTTTTGCAATGTATTCATTATCTTTATAGTCAAATGCGGTACCCGATAAGACTTTTAAAAAATATAATTTTATAGTGAAGACCTATATATGTCAGATTATATGATTCCAGGTGTAATCAATTCAAACAATAATTCAGTAAGGAATCATTTTCGAATTATTCAGAAACCTTTTTTATGCCTTTGAATGTAGCTGTTCATACACGCCCTCTTCATGTAAATTTCATTTTTTACATGTTCAATACGGTACTGTATTTTCCTTTCAGATCATGATTATGTATCATGTCATACTTAACGACTATGTAAACATTGAAAAAAACGTTTATATATTTGTATTTATATATGTGTGTATATAAATACACACACACACACACACACCCACACACACACGCACACCCACACACACACACACACACACACACACACACATATATATATATGTGTATATATATATATATATATATATATATATATATATATATATATACACATATATATATATATATATATCTTAAGTTTTCACGTATTGGCTCAAACAAATCGAAAGAAAACTGCTAGAAGCGTTTGTAATGGATTGTGTCCAATTTCAATATATATATATATATATATATATATATATATATATATGTGATATTGACTTACTACATGCTTATGTGTTACCCCCGCTAAGGCAAGTTTATTTAGAAGCTTAATGATATTATTCTCCTGTCAGAATGATGACTTCATTCAACACTTCTAGCCTTTTTTATTCAGCAATATTCAGTATGCAATATTGTTTTCAAGTGAATGTAGTCAACTACACTGAATGATATAGTAAGGTAAACACAAAAAACGTATATATATTGCATTGTCACTGTTCTGTATATGATCATAATATTTTGCTGTATGAAATGAAAATTGAGAAATATTGCTGTACATGGAATGCTTGTATAAATATGTATTAAACGAGTAGTCTTCAAACAGTACTTATGAGCTCACTATAATGCCCACGGTGGTTTGATCAGAAATATACATGTATATATTTGATATTTATTAGTTAATATGATAATGAGCACAGTGATCATTTCGAACATTTGCATGTATTACCAGAGTAGTCTTCAAACAGTACTTATGAACTCACTATAATGCCCACGGTTGTTTGGTTAGAAATATATATATTTGATATTTCTTAGTTTATATCTGCCTTGCAAATATTCGAGATGATCACCGAGCTCATTATCATCACATAATGAGCAGTATTTTTCCCTTTATTTTCTCCCAATTTTTAAAAAGATATTCTCTTTCTTTATCTATGTATGATTACACTGTAGGAATATGCATGTTTTGGTTTGAAGAGAATTCGTGAAGATACTTAGTGCTATCTATCCAATTCTAGTGTAATGTAGATTCATTAGACAGTAAGTAAGTTACATTTTGTACGTTGGTGGCGTTCTTAATTTGATGTTATGAATCAGAGCCATCTATCTACAATGTATATACAGGAGCTAGTGGCGTTCTTTAAAATTTAATATTTTAGAATTGAAGAGCATTTGTGAAGATACATTAGTAAGTTGCTCTTTAATGGTATGAATTTTTAGGTTTCAGCAGAATATGTAAAGATAAATCAGAAATCTGGTGATGTTCTTTAGTGAATTGACTGTTTTGTTTTAGGAGCAATTGTGAAGATAGTATTAAAGTTGGCGAAGTTCTGTAACTTGATATCAATGTTTTCATTTTTAAAAGAGCATACAAGTTGGTAACTCTATACAGTTCTTGAATGGAACCCCTTTTCACTTTAACAGAAATTACGTGAAGAAAAATAGGTAAGCTTCAAAGTTGAAACACTTTTGAATTTTGGAAAGCGTTTAAAACTTTAGGTGTGAACACTGACATTCGTTCAAATTGCTAAAACAGTCTTTTTTTTTTTCTTTCTTTTTTTTTCTCTCGATAAAATAAGACTTGTATATACCGCGAACTATAGTAATAAATAATTCGTTACTATTTAGCTTTATATTGTTAACATGCTATTTTCTTGTTTAATTTTTTAAACCGTTCAATGTATCTGTAGATAACGACGATCATTTCTCGTATAGCATCTCTCTCTCTCTCTCTTTTCTCCTCCTCACTCTTAAAATGTTGGGTAAATTTAGTTGGGTAACTGCTGGTTGGTTAAAAATATTCCCAATTCTGGGCTATTATTAACCAACTGGACACTCGAGTGGTGTAACCAATATTGATCAATAATATTGACCTAAATATTGGGCATATATTTACCAACAGTATTTGGTAAGTATAATAAAATAAAAAAAGTGGTCAAATAAAATTCATTACACAACTAAAAGACATGCAGTCTAAGAAATACTGGGTAAACTCTGCTGGGTGAATTGAAATTGGGTAAATGTTGGCCAAATTTTTCCAAACTAGTTGCTACTGAACACGCTTTCTGCCCAACGTGTGGTAAACACTTTTACCCAATATTGGGGAAAACACTTATATGAATATTCCTGAATTTTTAGTAGCGTATTTGGGGTGGCCGAATTTACCAACTGTCACCAAATGCATAAAACATTATAAGGGGGTATATAACAGCTTTCATTAGATTGTAGCAAATGAGTAGGATAGGACTTGGATAGGATAGGTTAAGATATAGGATAGAATAGCTTATAATAGGATAGGATAAGGTTGATTAGGTTAAGACCCAGAGAGACATAACAAGCAGCTTTCGTTTTTTTTTTTGTTTTTTTTTTACACCTAGATTGGAGGAAACAATATGGCAACTAAGTTTGTCCAACCACTTAATATTTATTACCCAACAGCTGGACAAATAGAGGGTTGGGCAATCATACTGGGTAAAATTGGTTGGGCAAATAATTACCCAACTGAGAATATAACCAATAGTTGGGCAATTGTAGAGTTGGGTAAATTCTGATGGGTCACCAACAAATGGGCAATTTAATTTGCCCAACAACATTGTAAATGGATTGCCCAACATCAGTTCGGCAAATTTTAACCAATAGTTGTGTGGACAGTATGTTTCCCAGTGTTGGTTAAAAGTTGGGCATTTTTTTGCCCAATTCTTTTAAAAGTGCTCTCTCTTCCTCCCCTCCCTATCTCTTGCTTGTGTGTGCGCGCGCGCGCTCTCTCTCTCTCTCTCTCTCTCTCTCTCTCTCTCTCTCTCTCTCCATTGCTCTCCCCTCTATATCTCTCCCGTTTTTTGTTGAAACAGAGTAATAATTTACACAGCTTTGATTGATTATTGATTCATCTGTCATTTGAAGAAGAAATCTGTCTTCCATTAGTAGCTTACATGTAAATAATATATAACACGATCGCAAAGACTCGAAAAATCAACTTAATCAAGGTCAATTTTAATACATGTACTAACAAATTAAAATACACGACACTGAAATGCATATAGAAAAATATTCCTTTTTAATATAAACCAATATCAGAAGGAAATGCAAACGAATCTTGAAAGAAATAACAATACAAAGCAAGTATGCTCTGAAAAAGAATACAAGAAAAAAAAAAAAAGAAGAAGAAGAAGAAGAATGCAACTCTTCAGGACGCCCTCCAGTTTGAGAAGAACCAGAAGATTAAGGGACGTAATTGTTATGATGGTGACAAAATTATTTCAAAATACAAATTCTTCTGTGGACATTCAACGTCCAGTTATCATTTTGATGGAATCTGCGACCACGAAGTGGCCATCTTGGAGAGGGTATCAATTGGACAAAAGAGGCTCAACAGTGAATGACATATTAATATATACATTATATAGGAAGAGAAGACACCGAAGAGGAAAAGTGAGACGGGGAAAAAGAGGACAAGAGAATGAAATAGAGAGAGTGGGAGAAAGAATATCTTAAAAGACAGAGGGAGGGGTAGCAAGAGAGAGTTAAAAAAAAAAGTGAGAGAACGAAAAGTACACATAACAGAGAGAGAGTGTGGGAGAGAGAAGCACAGCCAAAGAAAATGAAAAGATAGGAGAGCTAGAAAGAGAGAGAGAGAGAGAGAGAGAAGGAGGGTAGATAGAGAGAAAGAGGGAGAGAGAATGGGGTAGGAGTACGATAAGAAAATAATTATTTGTAAAAGAGCAAAGTAAGGCGCTCGTATCGTCGAGACTCTTCGATTGCATCATACAGAAATTGCATTTCCTTGGTGAATATTTACAATACAGCATGCAAGTTCATTATGAAAGCGTATAGTATTCTAATAAATTCCGAGAACATTTTTTTCCATCTTACACATTTTATATCTGCATAGATTTAAACTATGCAGCAAAAAAAAAAAAAAAAAAAAAAAAAAAATGAGATGGGATAATAAAGTGACCAAACTCCTATTACTGGAGAAGCAGAACCCTCACACTATTCGAATATTTACTGTTGTTAAATCACTTGCCTTGAGTCAAATAGTTTACTTAATCATAATAATTATATGCGATTCCACAAAAAAATTTGAAGATACTGAATAAAGCAATATTCAACTTTTTTTTTTTAATTCAAAAACTGAAAGATTGAAAAGGTGCTCCCGTATAGTGAAGATTCTAGCCAAGGGGAGTTACGAATGACTGACATCAGGGGCGGATCCAGGATTTCGTATAAGGGGGGGGGGGGGCACACAAATGCAGGATTGTCAACTTTGGGAAACTGCTTGGAGGGAGAGCTCAGTGGGGGGTGTCGACCAAAAAAAAAAATTTCGCCAGCCTTCCAAAAGTCGCTCGGTGGGGGGGGGGGGGGGGGGGTTATGGGGTCCAGTTCCCCTCCATAATTCTCTGACAAGCAACAAAAAAAAAAAAAAAAAAAGAAGGTTTTCTGGTCGAAAAGGGGGGGGGGCACAATCGCAAATAGGAGGGGCACAATGCATTGTAAAAAACAGATGTTGAATTTTCGTTTAAGATGACTTGGGAGATCACTGGATGATATTTAAGGTCCGTGCACTCTTCAAATTTGCCATGAGGGTAATCACGTATTCGACTAACTTTGGGCAATTTTTATCTTACCCGGCCAAATTGGGTAATATTTTGCCCATTTTGAAGTAATTATTCTTTTTAACCCTAATTTATATATTATAAATTATATACATGTATATTACCAAGGTGGGTAAAAAACAAACAAACTTTGCCAAAAGTTGGTCGGACACGACGTAATTACGTTGTATTGGGCAAACTTTTACCCAGTAGAATGTGGAAGGATATGTATGTGTAATTCGTCTGCTGACTCATTCTAGAGATAGACATTGATTGGTTTTCCGTTTTCAAAAAGGAATTTGACGTATACAAGGGAATTCTGTTTACGAGAGTTCAATTCTAAACTGTTGTACCTTTTAGAAACAATCTTTACAAAGAGGGGCTAGCAGACGAAAGATAGTGCAATCAGTGTCACGTAATGAACTGAACAAACATTTTTTGCTTATGTCAGAAAGGTTGAGATGGATACTTTTGATACTGATATTTGTGCGGATACCTCGTGTTTACTTAAGATAAATACTAGACGCTGCAGGCCATGATAACAACTGCAGTTTGGTATATATAGTGTCAATTTTCTCGTACAAAATGGATTTGAAGAAAGAAGTTTCAAAATAAGATATCTTTCTTGAAAGGGAAATTAAAAAATAAAAGTATGATTAAAACAACGGCTTCCAGGGGAAATTGTTCAATATAATATAAATAATCACTATCAAAGTATTGTATTATCGAGAAAATATGTATTTGATATTGGCACCGTTGTACTCAGTTAATATTTTTTCACAACTTTCTTTTGATGCTGAATGTAAATAAATACCTCAATTGAGGGCACCATGAAAAAAAATCAACACAAACCTAAACATCTATGACGAACCATTTTGAATTTCAAAATACTCTAGACTGTATATCCATATCATTTATTTTGAGATAAGAAGTATCTCTCCACCAGCGGGTGCTTGAATTTGACCATATTCGGCCTCCGTCGATATGGAACGCCAAAAAGACATTAAATCATCCACTAACCCAACCGGTGCCGTTTGCCGAAAATATGCTGTCTGTGTAAAAAAAATCCAAAAGTTTGTTCCCAAAATCGGATTTCTCATTGAAGACATCGGTTATATCCCAGTTTAGAGAAATGTTGAACGTGATGACGTCATATTCTTGCCTCTGAGCCAACGCCCGTACAACGTTGGAACTCACTCGTTCATCTACGCCAGTGTTAGCTGGAAGATACGTTTTCTCTTTGAATGTTTTAGGAAATATGTAATCATCTGTATTGGGGGGAAACATACATACAAAGCAGGGAGTAAATGCGTAATCATGAAGATATTGATGTTGGTATTCGTCAGTACTTATTCATAAACTAATGTAAACTAGTACTGAAAAAAAAAAATATTCATAATTTTAAAAAGTCATCTAAAGGGATGACCGGGGGGGGGGGGGGGCATTTCAGTAGTGAATCGACAGCCCACGAGACCAGCAGACAACTAGGCCGAAAGTTAAAAAAGATCCATGAGACTGACGGCCCATGTCCCATGATACTGACAAAACGAAGAAATACATAAGAAAATGTGGAGCGGTAGAAAATTCCTATAAAGGTCCACGAGACCGACAAGACAAGTAAATGTACGGAACAGATCGAAAATGTCGGTCTATTATGCTGTCGGTCTCGTGGGCCGCTGGTCTTATGAACCCTCAAAAAAGTTGTCAGAAGGCCCTTACATAAGAACGACATTGTGGGCTGTCGGTCTATAGTGGACTGTCGGTCTCGATCGTGGGCTAAAGCTGCTCAAGGCGCCTACTGAGTACAGTATCTGAGTATTTTTGCCAAGCTACAATACAATGCACTAAATTATTCAAGCATTTATTCCTGCCTACACTCAATGTCTGATTGTGGGTCGGGGACTGGCCAATATATTGATTGCAAAAGGAAGTACATGTACTGATTCAAGTCTCCGACCAGCTGGTCACGTGATATTAGTGTACCAGGATCATTTTACGTAACTTAAAGGGCAATCCAACCTTGATAATAAGATGATTTGTGTGAAAGCAGAAAAATAAGAAAAACAGGAGGGTGAAAGTTTGAAAGAAATCGGACAAGGACTAAGAAAGTTATGGATGTTTGAAAAATGAGATCACTACATCTATGCGAATCTCAAATTGGCAATTTGGTGAGTCAATTGTGACATTTTTGTGGACAACTCTCCCATTTGTCGTACACAAAAATATCATTAATTTGCGGTTTTCTTCGAGGCGCTTTTACCCTCGGGGCAGTACTCAAAATATATTGGAGATAGCATATTGTTATAGGTCCTCATGAACGAAGAGATCCTACTGAGTAATGCATTTTGAAAAAAAAGTGACATTTTAGTCATTTTGTGTGTTAGAGTGAATGGGGGAGTTGTCCACAGCTACATCACAGCATGGACTTCGTAGTAGGTCCATGATCACAGTGACATTACCCATTCGGCCAATTTGAAATTCCCATATGCATAGTGATTACAACTTTCAAAAAATCATAACTTTCTTATTGCTTGTCCGATTTCGTTCAAACTTTCACCAATCTACTTCTCTGATTTTTCCTCTTTCTTTCAAAGCAACTTGCTGTAAAGGTTGGATTTCCCTATAAGGAACTGAAAAGAAATGAAAAGGACCCACCCCACACGCTCCTTCTAATCGGTGGTCTTCTTCATTCACATTTCATCCAAGTAAGACCAGCTCCTCCCCCTCCCCTAATTGAAGTATTAATAAATAAGTGGATTAATTTTTTTTGTCAGTTTATACCCAATAAAATTGATCATAGTCTTTTACCGTGCTTATAGTGTGGGAGAATTACCTGCGATAATTTGTCTTGAACTAGTACACAATGTGATTGTGAAGATGGAAGCACTTTAAAAAAGAATTACTTTATCATTAGATTTAATATGCCTACCTACCATTATTACAAACGATGATCATAATGCCCTTATCTTTAATCATAGATGTTAGCTGGGTGAAAGTAGTCTCAAGGTCACCAGTATAGTACATTGCATGTATAGCGGTGATCAGGTTGTACTTGCATCCGCCCAAAGGGCTCTCAGCTACGAACTTTGGCAGAAGACCAGTGAACCAGTGACATACGACAGACGATGTGCCACCAGAATTAAATGTGGCGATGTTACTCTTGAATGTGAATATACATTTCAAATAACAAAATATGTAAACATATCTGAATATATTCACAATATTTGATTCGTATACATAGACTGATATGATATAACTCATTTCAGAAATTCCCCTTAATGGTATCATATCCTTAATTTATTAAATTTGCTAGGCTGAGTATGACATATTCGTTATCTAATTTCATTAAGAATATGAACTTTTCTTCTGCTCTAAGAAAAAGCAACATTAGGGTATTTTATCAATAAAGTATCTAAGAGGGTTTTTAATTTTTTTTTTTACTTTGTTCAATGAATTTAGGGCAAAATATCAGGGTGTGTAGTTTGTCACCAATCTCTTCTTCACAATATGTGCATATTCTAAGGTGTATTGGTATTTTCTCAGGCCTGCTGTGCATTCCTCTTTCTATAATTGCAAAATTATGACAGCTTATTCTGAAGCAGCATACTTCTTCGGAGAAGAAAAGTTTCAATATAAACTACATGTATACTGTTCCTGTTAGTTCCCCTCCCCGCTACTCCCTACATCACTGTGCAGGTCTGTGATGAATTGGTTAATTTGATGAATTTCTGTAAATGTGCCATCAGAAAATAATGTACCGTCGACAGGACTATGTAGGCTACATGAATTCTGCGAACATCTGCAGGACTACTGTGCTATGAGCTCAGGCGTAGACAGACCGATATAGCCTCTACTTTATATCAGGTATTTACATCAAAACACATCAAAATATAGAAGTGTTTGACAGAGGTATCTTTGATACACATGGAAATGCATGAGACAATAATTATCGAACAAATTTTATTCCAATTTAGTGCTTTGCTAAAACAAAAGTAGATAATAATTCCTTTAAAAAACACTTGTCAAAGCGGCATGCGCTGGGTCTTTCAAATATCGTCCCAGTGCATATGAAATAAAGTTATCTATAGGGTCTATAGTCTAGTCGGAAAGAGGGGCTCCCGTGCACCATCGAGATACATTTTTTTAACCAACTTTTTTTATAATGCCTGAAGTGTCTAATTAATGAATTTTGATGTTCCCATTGCCAAATCGTGTCCCATGGGGTTCAAAATCGGCCATTTTGGAAGCCATCTTGAATTTTTGATGAAATTCCATAATTAGCATATCTTTTGAATAAGACATCATGCATGAATAAATAAAACAACTTGTTTGAGTAACAACAGGATGATGAATCGATTTAGAGAGATATTTTGTGATTTGAGTAACCTGGATTCCACAAAACATCAAAAAGTGTGAAAAAAGTGATAAAATTTGCCTCCCCCAAAATCGTGCATCCTAACGTCATCTTGTTTTTCAACTAGTAAAACAATAATAACCTGCAAATATTTTACTAAAATATGTTGAGAGGGATATAATCAAGATTTTCATGCATAAATTTACACATATACCTTAAAAATGTACCAGTATATGGTCAGCTTAATGACACCTCTCAGATTAGGAAATACATGCGTTTTTCGTGCTCAATCGACGCCAATTGGCTATTGTGTGCGAAACCCCATAGACTTATGTGTGTTAGAAGCGGCACAGTTGAGACGCTTCTTCCAGCTTGTGTGGTAAGAATTATACGTTGAGTTATGGGCTTAAATGCATGAAATTAAAATGATTTTTATAGTGTACATTGAATACTTTGTAGTGCTTGATGGTTTATACTCAAAGACAGCAAAATTAATCATTTGAGACCAAATCGAACATAGACACATATTGCAGTGGATTAGGGTAAAGCTTCGTCTATCTGTTTCTCATGTCATGAGCTTCTCAAACATGAAGTTAATGACATGTTTAGTTGGAAAAGTGCTTTTTCCTTATATTTTGTTTTAGAAATATATACATTATGCAAGATTGTTTTAGAATAGAGAGTCAACAATTCATCAAGATGATAACATTATGCAAGATTGTTTTAGAATAGAGAGTCAACAATTCATCAAGATGATAATATATTTTCGATTTAAAGATCTCATCCCAAAATACTTGATATTGACAGCAGTTTTCCCCACCCATTTTAGTAATTTATGAGTGTTCCATGGGGTTTCATGATAAAAATCTTTCAATTATTTATTATGACATTTATTTATTTTTTTACTGGGAATGATTTGATGAAATCAATTAATAGCGTATACAGTTTTGGAGTAGGCCTAATGGAGATGATCTCAAAATCAATAATTAATGTCAGGTTAGCATGGTTAGAGACATGACAAAGGGAAAGAAGATGCAGAGACGTAGAGAGCTAGAGAAAGGGAGAAAACGAGAGGAGAGGTTTAGAGAGAGAGAGAGAGAGAGAGAGAGAGGGGGGGGGGGAGTCATAGAGGGGGGGGAGTCATATAGAGAGAGGAGGAGGAGAAAGACGGGGAGAGGATGCAGGGGCAGGGGAGACAGGGATAAAAGAGGAATAAAGGAGAGAGGAAGATGGTGACTGAGAAGGGTGGGGAGAGAAAGTAGAGGAGAAGGAGAGAGAACAGAAGAGAAGGCAGGGCAAGGCAAGCCAGGGAAGAAAGGAGAGACGGGGGATGATTGAGAGAAAAATACAGACAGGCAGACAGAGCCAGAGAGAGAGAAACAGACAGACAAGCAGAGAGACGGGTAGGGAAGAGGGAGATGGTACAAGGGAGTGGGTGGTAATATGAGAGAGAGAGAGAGGGGGGGGGGGGGGAGCGCACGCGCTGAGGGGGAAGGATCAAATTAGTGATGGACATAGAGGGGATGAAGAGAGATAGGAGGGAATAGGGAGTGAAAATGGAGGCAGAACAGATTATTGAGATGAAAGGGAGAGAAATAGAGTGAGGGAGAGCTGGAGAGACACAGGTATGACAGGGAGGATATAAGAGGTGGGGATGGATAGAGAGAGAGAAAGATAGAGGTATGCAGGGGGGGGGGGTAGACAGACAGACAAACCGAAGGTGGGGAGAAAGGAGAGATGGGACAAGGAAATGGATGGGAGGGGAGGTGGGGGAGAAAAAGGGGAGAAGAAGGAGGGCAAAGAGAGACAACGAAGGTACAGACTGGCATGGTTAAGAAAGAAGTACAGAGAGAGAAAGAGAGAGAGAGCTGAAGGAAAGGAGAGAACAAAATATAGACAGAGAAAGAGGATAACAGAGAGACAGAGAGAGAAACAGAGAGGGAGAGAGATGGACAAGGAGAAACATATAGGGTGAAATTGGGGATGGACTTCAGACAGAAACACAGATGAGAGAGAGAGATGGTGCATGAACAGAAAGAACAAAAATACGAAGGAAGAAGGTGGACATGGGGAGACTTGGAAGATAAATAGAAGAAGGGAGGATAGCTAGGAACATAAAAGAAGAGTGCGGGAAAGAGAGGGTAGATGGAGAGAAGAGAGAGAGAGAGACGGAAGAAAGAGGGAAGAAGAGAAAAAAGGAGACAGGGAGTGAGAAATAGAGAGAGGGAGAATTGAGAAAGGAAAGGGGAGGAAGTGTGCAAGAGACGAGAACAGAGAGAGAGAGAGAGAGAGAGAGAAAGAAAGAAAGATAAAGAGGTGAGGTGTGAGAGGAGAGATGAAGATACTGCTCAGAAAGGATGATGTCAACAAACTTACGCGTAATACTCTTAGTACGAGTAATCACAGTATGCAAGTAATATGACCCACCGTCATCACAAAAAATAATCATCATTACTATCAAAGAAAATAATGGGGAAAGAAACATAGGCAGATCATCATTACCGGCATGTTCTAAGCAACATTCAGAAAACAATGTAACCTCATATTCTGGCAGGGAGGTGATTTTACCTGTAACGAAAATCTGGACCATGTACCACAGGCTTAACTTTGTGTAACTTCCATCTAAAAATGTACTCAGTCTTGCCATTCGGGTATATTTTGTTCCTGAGTATCTTTACAAAGTGATACACCTACGTTTATGAATCATAAAATTATCCTTTCAACGCATTCCAAAACGACATTAAAGAAAATCATTAATGTTCGCTGGTAAATCTGTTCTTCCAGTGTAAATTCTGGTACCCAAACTATCTACCTCTAATTACTAATATCAAGGTGTGTTCGGTCGCAAGAAGGCATATTTCTATCTTATTTCTGAGGTTAAAAGGGGCACTCATCAGAAGGTAAAAAAGGACACTGATTAGAAAGAAAAAGGGGCACTATACGAAGAAAAAGGCACTTATCAACTATGAAAAGGGGCACTTTTGGGGTACTTGAAAAAGTGAGGGGGCACTTTGCCCCCTGCCCCCCCCCCCCCTTCCCCGGAGCGCTGCCTCTGATCATCATAGCCTTGATAAAGATATGATGGTAATTTGAACTTAAATAAAGTATGCATATCGATATCCTGAACAGAAAATGGAATTAAATATCACATGGAAAACGACAAAATGATGGGAAAATATATCTTACATAACAGCAAATTGAGTAGAGAAGATATAACACAAAATAACAGAAAAAATAAACACTAATAAAATATGAAAAAATAGAGAAAAAAACCCAAATAAATATGAAAATTTAAACTTTGAATTGAATTATGTATGTTCAGAACGTTTTTTAATGGCGTCATGATTTTTTGGAACGCCTCTTAAAACAGCTTCTCCACGGTTACATGACGCAGTAAAGATTAGAGAATTTGCACGCGAAGTCTGACCGTGTAAAACCTTTTGTATTTCATTGTTTGGAAGGTTTCATTTCCCGAGTTTTGCATTAGTTTTTCCTTATTTTATTTTACACCTCCGGATTTATTGGGGGGGGGGGGGAATGATGTTTACCCCCAATATTTTCTTTCGAGGCAAAAACAGACAAAATTTTCCGTCGGGATGGGTTGTCAGAAGGCCCCTGAAAATTGGGGCAAATGTGTCCCCTTTGAGCCCATGGACCAGATGTTATCAGACAGAAAAGGTATGGATGTACATTACAAAAATATAAAAACTGACAAAAATTTCCACGCCCCTGAAAAAACAACAAAGTGCATGCCCCTAACCCAAGCTTTGCTGCCCAAAATTCTCTGGATTTAGAGAAAAAACATTTTTAGGCATTACAACCTTATCAACTCCAAAGGAGTAGGAAGCGTATATTTTGGATGAGCAACCCCTCCCCCCCCCCCCCCCCCCCCACTCCTGCCCCCGCCTCTCTCTCTCTCCTAAAATAGCTGGCTACTGAGTTAGGACAGTTCCCATTCAAACCTTTGATTTGTCTAAAGATATCTTACTTTATAAAATAAGAGTGTCGATCACCGTGTGACTTACCTTTGGAAATCAGCTTAAAATGAGTGTTTTGGTGGAATTTTTTAGAATTTGATCACTGGAAAAAACGAACGAATGAAAGAAAAAAAAAAAAAGACACCGACCTAGTTTGGGTTCTGTCAAGATCTTACTAGTGCGCAAAATCGAGGGTCTAGGAAGGCCATTCGCACACTCTCTTTCTTTCTCTCCCTTTTTCTCTAATGACCCTTTTCTCACTCTCTTCTTTCCTAATGAAAACACCTAATTGGTTAGGGGGCATGTGTCAACTGCTTTGGGTTCAGATACTGAAAGTGACCACAACCTAAGTTGATTTACATACATGTACTTCCAAATGTAATACATGTATATGGGGAATATTTGTTTTTCTGGACAGCATACTAATTTTGATGATCATGAGCACTATTGTTTTGACAAAGGTCCATTTCTTTTTTTTCTGTCTTTGTAGAAGACTCGTATTATTAGAACTTGACTCCTTTGCGCTCCTTCTAAATGAGTTATTACCATTGAGTGTCGTCATGTACAGTCATCACAACTTTTATCACCTCTTAGGAAACACGCAAATAGATGTATCACATTGCAATATTTTTTCAACGCTGATTTTTAATGGGAGTTCAAAATAACATCACCTGCATACTGCAAAATTACTGAAATAGCAAAATGCATTTATAAAATGTATGGTTGTCACACACAAATATAATAATAAAAAAAAAAAATACTCGGGCATAACGATAATGTAGGCTTTTGTGAAGTTATATGAAGTACAATGAGTTGAAGACATTACATAAATCTTGCTTTATAAGAAATCGATCCAAACCAAATAGTATGGTAATACCAGTTTCATAAGTTTTCACAAGTTTTCACAACAAAATCCTTGCTATGAAATAAGATGAAGTACAAGACGTTGCCTGACTTTGCAGTAACACCATCCAAAATTTCATTAGCTCATACAATTTATTTAAACTTGTTATTGATAACAAGTTTTATGAAATGGGGTCCAGAACTAGGGAGATGTGGTGGTGGTACCTTAGAATGGCTGTGTCTATAATAGAAAGGTAGCAAAGTTAGATGTGTTTGAAGGGGCCAGGAATTGGGGGAAATCATCAAAAAGCTATCCAGTTTGAAATTTTGGACATGCCTTATGATCAGACTAAATAAATATTGGAGTTACCAATCCTATAAAAGCACAGAAATGCAAAGGCAGCTCAAGGATTTTGTAGAAATGGGGGTCCAATCACCTACCGAAAAGTCTGAGAAGCAAAATAAAGAAAGGAAAACATTCATCAGATTACTGGGGTGTTGATTTACAACCCCCCCCCCCAAAAAAAAAAAACCCAAAAACTTTACATGAATACAGAATCTGGATCTGTGCAGATGTTGAACTTTACTGAGAATAGAAAAGTAGGCCCATTTGGAAGTCAGTTGTACATGTAGATGTAGCAGCATAGACATAGGCAAATATTTTGAAGTCAGGTTTTATTAAACTGTGGACTTAGTGTGGTTTAACCCTAAAAGGGCTGGGGATGGGGGGGGGGGGGCCGAATCCCAAAGCTCACTTCAAGGTTATCCTTTGTATATCACATACAAGGTACATGTAAAGCAGATGCTCCATCATTCTTGAAAAAAATGAAATATGAAAGAGTATTCCATGTGCTCATTCTCCATAGTTGCTGATGAAACCAAAGAAACTCTCAGGCATGTCTTTCAACTATTGAATCAAAGTGGAGGAGAGGAGATGCAGAGCAACAAGCTGTTCCCCATAGATAATAACTATGCTGAAGTGGCACTGTTAAAAAAAAAAATCCTTAGTTGAAAGTCCATTTGTGCTTGTTCTACATTCTGAAATCTTTCAAGACGGATGTAACAACAATACCACAAAACAGGAAGGAAGAAGTTTTTAAAAGTACTCCATAAGAAGACATATAAAAGGACACAAATGAATACCAGGAGCCTTAATACATAATAAGCAGTGTTGAGTGACTCCAGGCTATGCGATGCCGGCCTCGGTCTCAGCCTCAAAGGTCCCGGAAACGATGACACGGGCCGAGTTAAGGAGAAAAAGGAAAGAAGCGAGTAGCTACAGTTAGTGTTTCTGTACCTGCATTTCAGGAGTACTCTGAAGATTGTATAATTCATAGGGATAATGAGAAAATAAACATAGTTACCCTTCTGTAATCTTGTGTGGAGGCTGCTTCATTGCTTGGCATGTCCATGGTCAGGCAGGGAGATAAGACAGTGTTTATAAATATTTCTTTTCTTTTTTTTTTTTTGAAGAAAAAGAGAACATTTGCAAAGTTCCAAAATGTGTTACAGTGTACCGACAATGATGTGACATGGCATGTATCGACTGTGGGACAACCCTTGAAGCCAGATCATCTCGATTGATGATATTCCTTCAGTCCTCCAAAATGCTTCTACTAGGAAGTTGGTAACAGCAATCGTCAACTGCATTGTATGTGTTGGCAACCCAGACTTCATTGAATTTATGACAGAGAAGGGAAACATGCAATTCCATAATAGACATATCTAATGCCATCCCCATGGCAAATGAAGACATATCAGCAACTGTATGCTCTATAAGCTGTATATTACATGTAGTTGTTGACAAGAAAAACAAATGCAATGTTTGCCCCAATCAGAAGAAGAGATCTGCTCATATCTAAAGCAGAAATGGATTAAGGGTTCATCTATAGAGATCTGGTAAAAGATGTTTGGCTGCAGTGTGCCAGTCATATGTTGATCACAACACATGTAAATGACTTAATTTATGAGAACTATGCATTCTTGTCAGGCACACTACATCAGACATGGTTGTCCACAGAGAAACTGCCCAGGTTTCCTGTTGCGGACAAAGGGGCAGCTCTCAAGAACTGCTCAGGGTTCAAGGATGGCACAGTGAGACCCATGTGTCAGCCCAATCAAAACCAATGTGAGTTTTACAATGGCCACAAATGCATCCATGCAATGCAATATCAGTGTAACAGCAGCAAATGGGTTGATCACCCATTAGTTCAGGAATATAGAGAGAATGCATCATGATGACCACATGCTAAGCAGTCCGGCCTCTTGAATGAGCTGGGACACTGTTCCAGCTCATTCTATCTTAATGCATGCTATGCTTCTTGTTTTAGAATGTTTAGAGTTTTTGTTTTGTTTTGTTTAACTGATTTCAAAATTGAAATATTGTGCATATATGTAATTCAGTGCTTTACATGTTTTAATAATGTAACTGTGATTTCTCTCTTTTTAATGTTGTTCTTAAATTATTGTCTTATTCTCCTGATATTATAACTTGTATAACTCAACATCAGTATACAATCTAATAATAATAGCATTTGTGCAATACGCTATGCTCATTCGGATACATACATAATTTTGTTTTAATAGATATTTATAATGTAATAATTTCCATTTAACATATAATTGAGTATTATCTAGAATTTGTGCAGTACAGTAACATAACAGACGTACATGTACATACAAGTACATTTATTCAGTTTATGTATCACATTGCAACATTCGTCAATTCGTAATTTCCACTCTCTTATAAGATTATGTTTACTAGCAATTGGTTGAAAATTTGAACTTAATTTTACAATTATATTACACAAATGCATAGTTTCTGTTTCATTTTGATGTAATTGAATATTGCACACAGATTCACTTTGCTTCTTAAAATAATTAATTTATAACTTGATATTTTACCTTGTAGGTATATCAAGCAATTTTACCACATAATATTCCAGCTAAGATTTTATTCACATATTTTGTATTAAAAGTGGATTTGAAAAATCACTTCTTTTATTCAATACCTTTGCAGCTCAATGCTAATTTTTAAACCATTATAATTTATTACAATATGAATATATTTTGATACATGCATTTTTACAATAATTTTAATTTTATATAATTATTACTGTTTCTGATGCCCATTTTATGTAAACGTTACACTATTAGTCCTTGGACTATTGCATCATGTATTTTATATTAATAAACCGAAATTGAATTGAATTGAATGGAATTAAATAATGGAGGTAGCAACATTTTGAATGTATATGGTGACCCGATATACCCCAATATGAGCTCATCTGCTAGCTGTTCAAGGACAATAACATAACAGAGCACCAGGAAGAATATTATCATTAAATCAGCAGAACGATGTTCTGAATTTTTTTATCTTAATTTGTTTGATATTTTTGTTAGGATGGCATGGGGGATGTATGATGTGTGTGGGAGGGGTGTATGCATGACCAATCTTCTGCATACGATTACAGTGTCTTCATCAGTTTTTCTAATGTGATTGGACAGTTAAGAGACATTAAGATTTTTAAAAACTGGCAAAATTAGCCATTCAATGCTGCTTTATTTTAGACAGGTGGATGCAGCTATCTCTGCTTTCATACAAGCAGAAAAGATACTTTTTACAAAAGGAGGAAGTCAACCCCCATCTCCTCCAATCACAATTTAAGCAAGATGAACTGAACAAAAATAAGTGGGGAACCTCAGGATCAGGGAAATCTCTGAGTTCAAAGAAGAGAGTGGGGAGGCATTGATGGGAGTAAACAAAGTAACCATTGTGTGCTTAATGAGCATCACATCAGGCATACTAGGTACACCCATCAAATCACCTTCATGTTTCTGTATGTTCTCACACCACTTACTAGGAGTATTGCAATAACATGGGCCCACCTGAATCATTTGATATGTGGAATCAATGTTCTGTACCACAGTTTAAATTCAGGTCAAACATAATCAAGGTAGAGTTGCGGATGGCTCACTTCATGTAATCCCTGTGGAGGGGAACTTTACACTTTATGTGCAGTCACGTAACTTGGTATCTGGTTTCATGCACTGGACCACACGACACTGGGTGGCTTTTGGCACATGGTTGCACTAGCCAATAAACACCCCATGGTATATGCTGCATTCATGAAGGGCAATTTGTGGTTCAAAAATCATCAAAGAAGTTCAGTCTCTTGACTTCACATCTCACACCCATGTTAAATTCAACACACCTACTACATCAGATGCCAAACAGAACAGAAAAAAATACAAGTGAACAGCTCTCTGTTCAAGCTGGATATCCAATCTTTGTTCATCCCAGTTCCCATCAAAACTAATAACTGTATTCCAGCAGACTGGCCGGCACGTAAGAAGTATGCAGGATGACGTAGAGAGCGGGGCCTTGGTTACCTGTGATGGGCTACCCTTTACACTAGCACAAAGTGTTATCAAGGAGAAATTCTCATGTCCAGTGTAGAGAGTCCGTTTGTCCGGTTACCCCTACTGTGACGGTAGAGGATATTGATATCGCTCATCATCTTAGTGCATGAAAACCTAACCAACAGCCATGACCCATCATCGTAAGATTTACCAACCGCCGTGCCAGCAATGCCGTCTACGATGGAAGGAGGAAGATGAAGGGCACTACCTGCAAGGATCTTGGGCTTCACCGTAGTAACAACAAGATCTTCATCAACGAGAATCTGATGGGATCAAAGAAGGAGCTGCTGGGGATGGTGAAGATGGCGATGAGGAAGGCTGGCTACAGGTCCCTGTGGATTCACAACGGCAAAATCTTTGTGAAGAAGAATGAAAGGGAGGCGCCAATCACGGTTCATAGCAAAGAACATCTTGCAAAGCTGGTGTAATTATTAACATTCATACAGTTATATTGTCTTTCGTATAAAATGATAGATTTCTAATGACTCATTGTAAAGATAGAACTCTTTCCACCCTGAATAATGAGAATTCTTTGGAAAGTGAAAATGACCCATTTGCTGTAAGATCTGTATCTTTTGCCCCCAATGAATTTAATACGTCCTCAGAAAACTTGTTTCGATCATCACTATCTGTTTCTCATGTTAATATTTGATCCCCAAACTGCAATTTTGATGCATTGAAGGAAGTGTTCGCAAACGACTTTTATTCAGTGTTCAATGTCATAGTATTATCAGAAACCTGGAACATCAGAGATGTTGACCAGTTTTCATTATCAGAGTACAATTTAGAACTGCAATGCAGGAAGAATCAGAGGGGAGGTGGAGGTGGAGTTGGAGCTTACATTCATTCATCGCTCAACTATACACCTATTCCTAGTTTATTGTTGCATAACGCTGAATCCATGTGGCTGAAGATTTTTATTCAGAAAATACCTATTATTTTTGGTGTAATATATAGAAAACCAGAAAGCAACTTTGAAGAATTTAGTAATAACTTAAATAGTCTTTTGCAAAATATGAATATAGACAGAAACCCTTTTATTGTTGTTGGATATTTTGATATTAATCTCTTGGCTAATAGTGAAAGAAGCCTGAAATTTATACGCATGGCAGAAAGATATGGTTTACGTCAACTAATTACAAATCAGACCAGGATTACCAACACAAGTTCATCTCTAATTGACCACTGTTACACTAATATTCCCTCCTATCCTATTCCGGTGAGATGTATTGAGGTTGATGTTTCTGATCATTTTCCGGTGTACGCTGTTTTGAGAAATTTAAGTGTATAAAACCGGCTGTGAAGAAAGTGACATGCGGAAACTTTCGCAATTTTTCATTGGATTCTTTCTGTAATGATTTAATTAATAACAATGGCTGGATGTGCTCAGATGCTCTGACCCAAATGAAGCTTAGAATATTTTTCTTTGGCAGTTTTCATATGTATGTGACAAACATGCACCTATCGAAACTAAAAAATTTAAATTAAAGAAAACAGATAAACCTTGGATTACACGTGCTATTAAGCACACAATATTAAGAAAACAAACTTTTTTCTAAATATAATGACGAGGTTCTAGGAAAGTATAAAAGATACAGAAACGTCCTAACTACAATTCTCAGAACGGCAAAGCAAACATTATTATAATCAACAATTTGAATGACATAAAAAGAATTCGATAAAACATGGGAGCACATTAATGAACTCCTGAATAAAAAAAGTTCAGCAAAAACCGATGGTAAAATTCACAAACTCATTAAAAACAAATCCGATGGATCAACTGTTGAGGTTTCTTCATCAGAAGATATTGCAAATGTTTTCAACGATTTTTTCGCAAATATTGGGAAAAGTCTGGCAAGTAAAATAGAATATACAGATGTTGATTATAATAGGTATTTAGGTTCCTACCAGAACGAATCATTCTTTTTTCTTCCGGTAACAAGTTATGAAGTGATAAGTAACTTTGATCAATCTAAGGCCAGTGGATATGATGATTTATCAATTCGGCTATTAGTATATGCACAGAATTATGTTTGCCAACCACTCGCACATATATTAAACCTATCATTCACAACGGGCGTCTTCCTGGATAAATTAAAAGAAGGGAGAGTTGTACCTGTATTTAAAAAAGGAGACAAAAGTTTGCTGGGTAACAATAAGCCCATATCAATTTTACCAGTTGTGGACAAATTGTTTGGAAAACTTGTAAATATTTGAATGGTGAAATTCTTAGAAAAAAAAGAAATATATAATCATCAGTATGATTTTAGACATGGATACAGTACAAAACTGTCGCTTATAAACTTGATCAATCAAATTACTCAATCCAGTGATGAAGGGAGTTTGACAGTAGGAGTATTTATCGATTTTGCTAAGGCCTTCAATACAATTAATCATTCTATTCTTTTAAAAAAACTGGAGCATTACAGAATTCAGGGAATAGTGTTAGAGTGGTTTAAGAATTACTTAACAAATAGACAATTTGTAACTTAAGAATGTGTGAAATCTGATTATAAATCTATTTCATGCAGCGTCCCCCAGAGCTTGGTATTACATGGAAGAAACACATTAATAATGTATGGAGCTGAGGTGGAGCTGCGAGTCGCAGTGGGTGATGCAAATGTGAATTTGTTTTAAGTTTTTAGTACTAAAAATCCAATTATAACATAAATTTGTAGTATACCTGGATTAAAGAGAACTGTTGCTGGGCTAGCGCCATGAGCGTCCTTGGACGGTGTGTACGCTCTATAAGTTTTCACCATTATTATTATGCAATTTACTAAGTAAAAAGATTGGAATATTGTATAAATTAAGACACTTCGTGTCAAGAAAAATTAAGGTCATGTTATATAATTCTTTTATTTTACCCCATATAACGTATGGATTAGAAGTTTGGGGTGCCACATGTAACACAACTCTGAATCCTTTCCTAATGCTTCAGAAATGGATGGCGAGAGTTATTGCTTTCAAAGGTTCGAGATATCACTCTGCTCCTTTATTTTATGATCTTAAAGTGCTAGATATTTTCAAAGAATATCACTATGTAATTGGTATTTTTATGCAAGATATAATATATAATCATCTGTCTCCTACTTTATCTGATTATTTTTCAGTACTAGAACACCCTTATCATACTAGAAACAAAGAGATATCTAATTTGAATTTTTCAATCAGTAATACCAATATGGGGAAACAATAAATTTCATATTCAGGACCTGTTATATGGAATAATTTGCCAAAAGAATTAAGGAATATAACCAGTCGAATAAGTCTTGGACAGGCATTACAACAATACTTAACTGGAGAATACCAACTTGAAAATCAATTTTAGAACGTTCATGAAGGTCATTATTATTCATTTTATTTATTTAAGCTCACTTGATATTTGTTACTGTTGTTGATATTATTGTTGTTGTACTGTTATTACTATTTTTATGTAAATAATGTATATGTGTTATTTAAAAAAGATATATGAGAGGTACATTTCAATTAATTTGCTGACTTATTGATTTATGTAATCAACTTTACGGGGCTAACCTCAATTAGCTTATGCTACATGTTAGCTACCATTACCAAGATGTTATTGTGATTTTTACCAAGATGCATGTATCATTGTAATTTGGTAATAAACTCATTCATTCATTCATTCATTCATTTTCACAAGGTCATATGACGGACATTAGAGGGAACAAGGAGACGTACATGAACAGAGTGAAAGTTCTCAAGAATTTGATTGGCTGCTCCTTAAGATCAGACATGACCATGTCAAAATGAATATGGTCAGGTCTTTCTTTGAACTTCACTGAGAAGTCTTTGTAAAGAATGTAGCCTTGTGCATGGGCTTTTGCTCTGAAGCCGCTCAGAAGTGCGCAAAGCAACGATCAGTTCATCACAAGTCATGAGAGCTGCTTCAGATATGTTCTACAGATGCATTGATGAAATGCTGGTGCCAAATGTGAAAGAGAGAGAGCATCCCAATGTACGCTGACCGCACACCACATGGTCTCCAGAATATAGAGGGAAGACATCACAATAGCAACATGCTTCGCGAGTCCGGCCTCTTGGATTAGCTGGAACACCGTTCCCATAATACAGATGGCAATGTTTTATGTGTATGGGGCAACCTGACGTACCCCATACGAGCCATCTGCAGTGTCCGCTCAAGGGCAACAAGAAAACAACGGACCAGGAGGCATATAATTGTTCAATAAGCAGAATGGATTTAGCACCATATATTGATATTGGGAAGGCCTTTGGACTCTCAGATGAGGCCCTGATAAAACTTGCAAAGGAGGAACCGTAGCACAAGGCTGGCCAGGACAAGAAAGAAAGGGCCGAAATGCAGGTAGAGTGAAACTATAATAGATGAAGGAATTATAACTAAATAAAGACTGAGGCAGAATGGAGATCAGTCCCAGAAATGAGAAGGCGGAAAGCTGATGGGGCACAAAAGCTCCAAATGTTTAGCGAAAAGAATAATGATATGGACTTATTTCTATGTAGGTCTGAGCAGTATAATGCCCATGGAATCACATAGCCTACTGGAGATTGGGCTCTCCCCTTGAGTACTACACTCCTGGAGATTGGGCTCTCCCCTTGAGTACTACACTCCTCACTGGTAAAGGCACTACAGCTTTACTTGAGAATGCCCTCTGCAGAGGCCAATGATTACATAAAGGGGGCTCTCCTCCAAAGCTATGACATGACAGAGGAGGTCTGTCACAACAAACCGACAAATTCTCGGTTAGAACAGGGAGAGATGGTTAGTCAAATTGTGGAAAGTCTTAAACCTTATCTAATGAGATGGGTTTAATTGGCAGGAGTGGAAGAATCCTATGAGGGGCTTGCTGAGTTAATAATCACTGAGGAGCTACATAACGTATGCATTCCTGAACTTGATTACATCCAAGTAAACCAGATGACCTGTATTTTGTTAACCATCAGGTTTGATCAATAAACTTGAACATCAAATACCATAACAAATTTGTCTACATTCTTCATTCAGGTAAACAACAACTCAAGAATACATTCTGAATAAACATGCATAATATGTCTAGTTCTGGCTGTATGCAATTTTGTCTTTTAAAACTGACAATCTGTTGAAACATATTTTCAAACAGAGTGTATGTGTCTCCCACATTCTAACAACTTTCAAATGAATAAATGAAATATTTTGTTTGTCTATTCACTGTTATACCTGTATACATGTACTTGGATTTCAAATACACAAAACTCTCATATTGGTATTTACACATCAAACAAAAAAATTTGTGTACAGAAGCCTACACTACAATGGCGACGAAGATGGGATTTGAACCTACGACTACTGCTTGAGTCTCACAATAGGAGGGTCACATGAAATGTTTCTTGTTTCAAAAGGTTCTTCACAATTGCCTCTAGCTAAAATAAGCAATCATGAAAACCTGGTTGCTACGCAAGAGGAACCCCATACTGCACTTCCTCACCTTGGTCGTTCTCGCAAACCTCCATATCTTATCTGAAGGAGGATTATCAAATTTAAAGGAAAGACAAAAACGAAACAAACTTGTCTACATTCTTCATTTGTGTAAACAACAACTAAAGAATACATTCTGAATGAATATGCATATGTGCATAGTCTTGCCATAGATGGCAGCATAACAGGTAGGGATACTCCAATGTAAATGTATGTCAAAGGGAGATGAAACTCTTTAATATACGATAGTGGTTGTAGCACAGTAATTGTAAGAGGTGATCTAGCACCAGAAGGTCAGATGCTGGGCAAGATACAACGGTGTGCGACGTACCTCCTGCGCACATCGATGTGGACTTCCCTATCAAGCCTCTCAATGTGTCAGACGTTATGTCACTTGCATCAAAAGTGAAAGCTCATAGATGATGAAAGTCTGAAAGAACATGGGAACTTGCTGGTGAGAAGAAAACCAAAACAAAAACAAGCAAAGGAATGGAAATGTGTTTTGTAGTAGTGAGAGGGCTGCTACATCGGGAGTATTACTCTCCGAAGATAGATCATGGGCCCAAAACAATACCGCGAGGTGGTAATGAAACCTGCTCATGAAGGTATAATGGCAGGACAACTGAAGACACAAAAGACAATTGATAGGCTTTAATCAATTTTTCATTGGCCATTGATGATGGGAGATGTCAGGCACTTATGTATCTCAAGTGATATATGCCAAAGCACCGGCATGGTCAAGAAGGGAAGCATGAGTCATGTGCCGTTTGATAGCAAGCCGGTAATTGATACACCCTTCAAGCGTGTGGTGATTGACCCGATAGGACCCCTACAACCTAAGACTGACAGGGGAATAGATATATTCTAACCCTGGTTGACTTTGTGACAAGATACCCACCACTACCATCTCTAGTTTAAATTCCATTTGAATTTGTTTTGGAGGACAAGAAATAACTATTAATTGCAATGGAAATACTATAGTTGATTTCCTTCATATCTTTGTTTGCATACATATGGGTAGAGACATGCAAGTTTCCACTTTTTTGACATTTTGAGCAAATAATAGACAATTTTGTATTTCTTGGCTTTTATAAGCTCTATACCTCAGAGGAATATACTATCATATATGTACTGTATGTACTGCAAAATAATGGCACATGTTGAGCTTTAGCAAATATGGCAATAAAATACACTCTCTTTGGTAAAAATATATACATGCTAGCTTAGTTTATTCCTAAAACCTGTTATGGAATCCCAGACTATCTCACCAGCGATATAAGTCCTTTTAACATTCAAATCATCATCTACAAACAAGAAATCTGCATCAGTGCCATAGTCTAGAGTTCCTTTCCTGTCTGTGATTCCAAGGAGTTGAGCAGGGTGTCGAGTAGCTGCTTCAATCGCTTCCACAGTGGTGCAACGCGTTGATCCTTTGAGGTACTTAACACAATATGACATGTTGGCTATGCTGCAATGGAAAAAAAAAAAAAAAAGATCAAGCAGTGTGCATTCAGTAATTTATCAGTAAAAACTTGGGTATCAATATAAAGGCAGACAGATTACTGGACATGAGTAAAATATGTTGACTTAATTTTTTGAATGGCTATCGGCATCTCCTCATTTTGGTGGTCTGATTAAGAGATATTTTCTCAGGGCTATATATTTCATCAAATTTGGGGGGTTAGGGCTTAGGTTGCACTCATGCTTTAGGTGAGGGTCACAGTTAGGATTAGGTATAGTGTTGGATCAACAGTTGACATCAGGAATTCAAAGTGGTAGAAATTGACCACTGAGCAATCATGGCCATAGCATTCACAGTGGCAATCACACAAAAAGCAGGTATGACAGAACTAGTCTTTACTGGGTAATGGGGGAGGAGATATACATGTAAGTACTAGCAGGCTTTTCGGCAGAAAACTGTGTACTCTTTTTTTTTTTCAAATTGAAAGAAAGGGCTTTCCCGCATCCCAGGAGGGGGTGGTTTTAGAAGATCAAAGCATTACCCAAAGTTAAAAGTATGCATTGACATATTCCTTTGGTCCAAATTGAGTTAGATATTTCCTTATGGTGGTTTGGGAGGATCAAAGCAATTTTTCAAGATGCATACATGTGCATATTTGCTGCCTTTTTCGGGAAGAATTTTGCCTTGACAATTCTTTTTTTCTGAAGTCGGCCCACACTTGGTTATAGCACCAAGCATGTTACGCCAAGGAGCTTCAAGAGCTGGAGTTCCAACTTCCAAATTATCTCAAGCAGCTGCTCCTTTCTAAGGATGCACAAAAGAATCTACAGGTGTGCTGTAGCCTTTGATGTCCAATGCTCTAAGCCGCCAACATCATGGGAAAGCTTGAGTAGTGATTTTTGCCACAAATGAAATATTGAGAATATTTCACTTTTTATTTGAATAAACAAAGTGGAATTTTCACATATGATAAAATTGAATACAAAAGCCTAATTGTGTCCAGAAATTTGGCTATATTGTATGATAGTAGTTTCAATTTTTGGAAAAAAAGTAAAATTTTACAATCCTAAAATCCCCAATTTGACACTCTTCCCATTACTCCCTGCAAACGAAAATAAAAATTGCAATTGTTCAAGTACAGTTAATTATGATGTTATATGTCAGATTAGTGCCCACACATGCCCTGTCGCGCAATTTTGATTCATATATCAGGGAATTTTGTACAATTTCTTTTCGCTTGCCCCCAGTAAAGGTAAGCACTGTGAACTGCTCATATCATCAGACTAGTGATAGCGAAAAGAAATTATCATTACAAAAGCATATTTTCCTCTGAAAATGGCCCGTAAGTTTGCAGCCAGGCAGGAATCTTTTTGTCTTCTTATCTGCAAGGAAGATCCAGTTAAGCACATGCCTGACATATTTTTCCTTGGCGGCATCGAACATGGTTCAAAGGGAATGAGGTACATGTGACTCCAGCTCTTGAAACTCCTTGGTTACGCACTGGTGAGAACCCTGAATACTGGTAACATACATTACAGTTCTTACCTTCCACTGAGGGTGTTAGTACCAGCAACATAGGCAGCATTGTCTCTCACATCCAATTGTTGAGTGCCTAGTTGATGCCTACCCGGAGGTAGTCCCATTGCAGACAAAGCATCCGTTACCAAGACAATTCCTGTTGATTGAAGAACAATACAAAGAGATGTGTCATGGTCTAGTGAGTATTAAGTCATTGGACTACAAATTATGGATCAGATGGTAGGAAGTTTGAAGGCTTACCTAAACAATAACCTCAATATGCATTTAAATGCCATATCACCCACTGTCAAAGTACTTTTGTTAAATTTTACATTTAAATATATGTCTGATGTATTCACATTTTTTAATGTAAACATTTCTTTGAATGAATTCAGTCAACTTGTAAGCATCCCAGGTAAGACAAAATGGGTGCAGTCCAGTAGGTAACATGCCCACCAGACAAAGGGTTCATAAGACCACACTAGACTATTAGCTTAGCTCTAGTAAACTTCCTTCTAGTTTGAAGAATTTCCAATAGAAAACCTTCTAAAACCCATCATCTGTACTTTTTTCTTATGAACCTTAAAGGGGAAGTCCCCCTGATATCAAGTTGGTCTTAAAAGAAGCAGAAAAATTAAAGAAAAAAGATTAATGAAAGTGTGAGAAAAATCCGATGAAAAATCTGAAAGTTATGAATTTTTAAAGTTGCAATCAACAAAATACAAACTGGCAACTGTGTGACGTATCTTGCAAACTCCTATTTGCCCTGTACTAAAAAGATCATAAATTTCCAATTTCTCTATAAAAAATATTAAATCATACATGCACAGTTGATATAATACTTGCACATATGTTTTACACAAAACCTGCATGAAACAAATCTATTCCTTCAACAACTAAGAAAATTTATTAAATTTTCAGTACTGAGTAAATGGGAGAGGAGCGGAGCTCGCAAGATACGTCATGGAATTGCCAATTTGTGTTTGATTGATTACAATTTCAAAAGTTTGTACTTATCTTATTTCTTATCAGATTTTTCTCAAACTTTCACTGATCTGTTTCTCTCATTTTTCTGCTTTTATCAAAATTAACTAGATTCCAGGGTGGACTTCCTGTCAACTGTCTTACTAAGAGTTTAGTTACCATCCGGGTGTGTCTTGAAGGCTATACGTAGAGCTGCTGGATGGGTGTGAATACCATCAGCAATGACCCCATAATACACACAGCGACTGATGGCATTGCTTGCTAGTAGACCAACAATGCCTGGATCTCTATGATGGAACTAAACATAGGCAAATAAAATCATTTCAAATGAAAACTAGGTGAATTCTCGACTGCGCACAGTCAAAATTAATGCCTCAGCCCTTGCCAGATCAGAAATATATTGCACATTCATGTTGATTTGTTTTAAACTGTGCTCAAGTTATTGTAAGAACAAAAACAGTCTATTCACAAGCATATAACATCCTCTGTGACCTTTGAACACATGACCCCCAAATCTAATCAAATCACTGTCACCCAATTATATACATGTGTGCCAAGTTTGAAGTTGATCCATTAAATCGTTGGTGAGTTGTTGTGAGAACCATCTATTTCCAGGTATATAATGACCTCTGTGACCTTTGATCTTTGACCTTGTGACCCCAAAATCAACTCAGATCATTATCACTCCCATATGCATACATGAGCCAAGTTTGAAATTGATTCGCCAATTTTCATATATACAATGACCTCTGTGACCTTTGACCTCGTGACCCCAAAATCTAATCAGATAATCATCTCTCCAATATGCACACATGAGCCAAGTTTGAAGTAGTCGCCAAATGGTTCTTAAGTTATCGTTAGAACAAGCCATTTTCATATATATGCAATGACCTCTGCGACCTTTGACCTCATGACTACAAAATCTAATCAGGCTGTTGTCCCTCCCATATGCATACATGTACATGAGCAAAGTCTGAAGTTGATACGCCAAATGGTTCTTAAGTTATTGCGAGAACAAGCCATTTTCATATATACAATGACCTCTGTGACCTTTGACCTTTGACCTTGTGACCCGAAATCTAGGTAGATCATTGTCCCTCCCATATGCATACATGAGCCAAGTTTGAAGTTGATCTGCCAAATGGTTCTTAAGTTATTGTGAGAACGAAAACAGGACGGACGGACGGACAACCTGAAAACATACTGATAACATGGAATATCGCGTTGTGGATATTTTCGCGTATTTTGCGAGGCATGAAATTTGCGCGTAAATAAAAACAAGTGAATATTTTTGTTTATGTATGCTTTTGCCCATGAGCCTAGCGCATCAGCGAAATTAAAAACACGTAAAATTAACTTGCTCGGCCGAGCACGAAAATTAATCACGTGAAAATTTCTACTTTTACAGTAATGCCTCCGGCACACACCTTTGGTGGGCGGAGGTATAAAAACACTTTTTTGAATTGCTCATGAATCAAATTGGAAAAAATTGAGGTGAAATTACTGGTTGAGATCAAAGATTTAAAAATTCAGAATTATGAATTGTCCATTGATATACTTTAAGATCTTTTCATGTACGTTGAAAACTGTCAAGCAATATGATTTTATGTGATGTCAGCCTAATAATGTGTGTTCTGACATAGTTTCTTCCAATGCTTTGTACATGTATGATTCGTTTTAAAATCTTTTTAGACTGATGTGTGGAAGACTTGGATTTTTTATATTCTTTGGAAGGCTACTTACTGGCAGCATTGCATTGAAGAGATGAGTGATAAATGAAGCACCAGCATCAACACTCTCTTCTGCTATACAGAGATTAGCTGTAGAATGACCTGCATGTAGGAGGCAAAGAGAAATCATTTCACAATAGAACGGTTCTGTAATGTATTCAAATTTATGTACATTTCTTCTCTGAGCACCTAGTGACGAGCTATTCCATTAAACTGCTTTTTATAAATGAGCCTCAATGCTTGGAATCCAGTTTGCATATATCACTTGTTGCTATGTCCGGCAAGCCTTGGGCAAGCTTTCAGGTTGTCAAGAACAGCCTTTGTTTAAAAGGTATGCATAAAATTTGAATACATTACCGAAGCGGTCTATTCCTCAATGATAGACCAGTTCGTAGTTAGCACATGTCACAAATGACATGTGATAACTACAAATTTTATGGAGAGGTCCCTTTTTGTTGTCTTTAGAATAAACACTCTCGAAGTGATAGATGTGCCTCATGAATAGCTTTTGTTTCGCCTTTTGAAAAGCATCCTTCCACCTGGGTATCATGGAATGTACCATTGGTGCATAACTGAATAATGATTACATAACATTCATGAGGACATATCAAATATTCGATTCAGTGGGTTTTAGAATTTGTCACAGATGGCCTTTATCTGCTCATGCTCAGATTGTATCTATGAACTGGTTTATTGATAAGACTTGCAGGATCACTTCAACAGCAGGGCATAGTGTACACATCATACAAACATTCAGAGTTAATGGTAAAACTATTTCAAGAGGTGAGAGATGCAGCTGCTCTATTCAGCGAGGTGTAGCGAAGTTGAATACATTGCTGCATCTTTCCCCAAATTAAATAGTTTTTCCATCTCATAAAAGAAAGAATTAAATATTTGTTTTATATAATGCTTGTAATCATTATTATCACAGATCATTAAAAAGAGCAGGGAGATTTCAAAATCTGTTGCCCTAGCTCATTAATTTAGAGTGTTACGAGTCATTAAAATACACACAAAATTTTTTTTATAGATTCATATTGGAAGGTTATAAAACAGTAAGACTATCTCCTTGTCTTGATTTATTTTTCCTTGAAAAAATTGCAAGCCAAATACCAACATTTGAGAAAACTTTTTTTTGTTACATCCTTCCAACTTGATGTCACCTTGAAAATGATCGCAAAGACCATTAAAAAATATCAACCAAACCAAAGTTTTGTAGTCCTATACTAGGTTAATATCCTCCAAAAGATGCCCCAAAGCTGGTTAAACTAATGGGCCGGTATTCTGATAGCAGGTTTAATTTAACCCCAGACTAAAGTTAACCCTAGGTTAACTAAACTACACTTAGACCTCACCTCTAGTCTAAGTGTAGTTTAACTCTATTTGGTATTCTGATAGCCAGGTTTAGTTAACCCTACGTTAAATGCCCCGCCCAGGTTTAATTACCATGGAGAATCCACTGCACATGCTCAGCAGAACTCATTTGCTCATGAATATTCACAACGCGTGCGATGGATAGAAGATCCGCGACTTGTCAAGGCCAAGGGGATTACCCGGGGGATTACCTTGTGCATTAATTTATTGTTGGATATAGTGGCAATCCGAAAATTTATGTATCGATATGTAGGCTACGTTCTTTTTAACTGTTACATGCTCTTTTTATTTTGTTCTGTTTTGTTAATTTTTCCTGCATAACTTTTATAATTCTTTATAAATGCCGTGATTAGGTTTGATTCAATGAAACACATTTCCTAATGAAAAACAGGGGAAGTGGCGGAATTGTACATTTTGTAGGTGTTTCTAGAAATTGAAAAAAAAAAAATAGATCTAGGATGGAATTTCTTTCTAATTGATTAAATATGCCTATTTTATTTATTTTTTCTTGGTTTTCAAACTGGGGGGGGGGGGGGGTGACAAGGGGTGACATACGGCGTTTATATCCTAGCTATTTGCCCTTTGCAGTAGTATACGCCCCTTTTTAGTCCACACATCATCACCGGGGACGGTTATTTCTTCGCCCCGGTGATACGCATTTTCACTACGCGCTGTACGTGTGTAACACTTGCTTAAAGCGCACATCTGTGCAGCGCAAGCGCATTTTCGGTGGCTTATTTATTGTAGACTAAGCTAGGCCTATGACAGTCTACGAGTTTCAAATTTTTACAAGCAAGATCTACACTGTATTTTTAGATCATCTGGAGAATAAAGATCTAAGTCAACGGATAATGCCTCAAAAAATTGGTGAGTAGAAAACCGTTTATCACTTGATGATAAATTCGAGCTAAAAAAAGTTAGGTCTAACAAGTTAACGTTTACTTTGTTGGTCAACATGGTCAAATCCGTCAGCTGTTTATGCTAAAAAATCAGCACAAAACATGGATGCATTTTTTTAGCGCATAGGTTATTTTCAAACCAACTAAAAAATGTGATCCATTAGCAGTTTGAAATGAATTTGGTATCACATGACAGGAAATTATATGCCCTTTTGTTTTGGTGCTAAGCTAAAGAGAAGTTAGGTCTACTTGTAAATCTACTTAGGCTATGTTTAATCCCTTCATATTAAGACAAATTGAAAAGGTATAGACTCTAGATCATGTACTCTAAGACAACGTTAACTTAGAATGAGTTAGATCTATGTTTGATGTGACATCTCGGAAGTTCTCGAACTATAATAGAATAAACTTGTCCATCACTAACTAGATCCAGATCTAGTTAGTACCATATCTATTGTTAAATCTAACTTTAACAAGTTAGACCTAACTAGTAACTTAGACATAGGACCCAACTTTTAACGTTAGATCTAACGTTAACTGTTATATGTGTAGATCTAAGATTGATTTTTCGGTCTAGTCTACTGGACAGGCCTACCGACACTCAGTCTTAGACCTAACGTTAAAACATGACTGGGAAATCGATCAAACGTAGATCTACGGTAACGTTTGAAATAGAGACTAGGCTGATAGTTAACTGTTAACTAGATCTAGACTAGGTCTAACGTTAACAGTTAGATCTAACTTTAGTTAGAATCTAGATAGAAATCTACAAAAAGAAACAGACAAAAACTCTAATCTAAGTACGGTACGGAAACGTTACTCGCTACACACACACACGCATAAAAAAAAGCAAAATCAAAATTTGTTTAGAATAATCTACTGTAGATCTAGATCTAGTATGACTGTGTATCTGTTTTTCAACATTTTGTTAATTGCCTCCTTTTTGAAGATCTGGACTCAAATACAGGCAACTTCGCTGCAAAAAATAAAAGTAATTTAGGGTCCAACGTTAGACTATGACATAGTCCGGTAAACGACCTTTTCGTGCCAGGTCAGCAAGAATTTCGTTTCGCTACACTAATTGAGATCACTGGTACTACATATACAGCCTATGGCTATGCCTACAGCGTTCTGGCTATACGCGACACAGTTAAACCCGACTACCCCTGCGCGAGTCTAAATTTTTAGGGAGTTATTACCACACTTAGACTGAGGTTAAACCAAACCTCGCTATCGGAATACCAAATTTTAGCCTGGGGTTAAATATGGCGACTTAGACCAAGGTTATTACCACACTTAGACTGGGGTTAAGTTAAACTCGGCTATCAGAATACTGGCCATGGTGTTTAAAATAAAGGTGTGTCTTGACCAGCTAAAAATTCAAGTTGCTAGTTTAGAGATATCTTTAAGAGATGCTTTGAAGGTATTTATAGATGGTTGATTAACTACTGAGGGGGCAGGCTATTCTAGACTTTTATATTCCTTTGCTATAGTTTAGAGAATATCTGATATCTTCAAGAGATGCTTTGAAGGTATTTATAGATGGTTGATTAACTACTGAGGGGCAGGCTATTCTAGACTTTTATATTCCTTTGGATGAATGAATATGTATGTGCATCAGTCTTGCCTTGGTTGATATCAAATTGTTGATCATGCTCTGTGCAAACATTACAATGACATATTATAATCCAAACATGATTTCTCATACAATAGGGTATTGAAATTGCCCTTCAGTTGATTTCTTGAAAATCTGTTTGATCATGTTGATGCAATATGATCACAGTCTCTATGACTGTTTGCAACTATTCTACTCACCTACAGATACAGTGATGCCTCTCTTAACTAGCTCTTGCACAGTAGACTTGGCATTACTCAGCTCGGGAGCTAGAGTTACTATGGCAACATCATCTAGAGAACCATAGACATCACAGAGGTCCTGGGTGCCATTAGTGAGGGGGTGGACTAGGTCTTGGGGATGAGCCCCTCTTTTCTCTACACTAATGAATGGCCCTTCTAAATGTAAACCTATTAATAGAAGAAGGCAGCAGGTTTTGAATGTGTTGGTGAAATATAATGACAGGCTCTATGAAAGGCTGCTTTAAGGACTGAACATGAATGGGAAGTTTTTCTTTTCTTGTTTTTGTTTTTCTCAAAAGATCTTGCAATTTGTTTCTAATATATTGTCCCTTCCTGGTCACTCTGCAAGTATCAATGAGAATAAGAAGAGAAATTCAGAAGAAAGCTTACAAATTACTTCACTATGTTTTAATCTTTGCACTTTTTCATTATCTGACTTTCAGGTCTTTTGATAGGAATGTTTTGCCTTGGAAAATTGACATAAGAAAGGATCGACATGTCAGTTTGAAATCTGCTCCTTAAAATATAGAACAAGTTCATACCTAATATACCGGCTCCTTGCTTTGACCCTTCTGTTTTGCTTATCTGAGGTAGAATCTAAAATATGAACATATGAAAAGAAATAAATATAATTGCTTTAATAGAAGAATATACCTTTCTTGAATGAGCAGGTCAACTCAGCTTCAAAGTTATGTACTAATGCAGTGGTCTAATGATTTATTCAGTGTATAAAAAAAAAAGAAAAATGAAAGAAAGTGTCTGAAATTTTCAAAGTACAACATACATGTATCTGCTCCCTTCCACCTCAAGCAAGAGTGCATAGCTCATTGCTGAAAACTGAAGAAAAAAAATTCAAAGTAAATAAATGAATAAAAAGTGAAAGCGACTGTGTCACTTATATGCCTCCGCCTAAATTCAGTTGATGGCTCAAACTGTTCTTGAAATGTTGTGATAACCAGAATAAAAAGCCAACAATTGCATGTTAATTGACTTGACATTTGACCTAACAGCCTATAACCCAAAAGTCTGATCACTTTATCCCCTCCTAGTCATGAAAAAAAAATTGTTGAGATATGGTGATAAAGCTAAAAAAAACATTAATTTCACATATAATGACCTCTAATGACCTGTCACCTATGAGTCTTTGACCTACGTGGACAGACATCTAATCAGTTCATCTCACTATGTTGATGCATACTAGTTTGAAGTTAATGGCTCAAATTGTTCAAGAGTGTTAACAAGGCAAAACCCTGATATTTCATGGTAAATGACCTCCGTGATCTTTGACCTTTGACCTACATGTGCCAAAATCTAATCAGATTGTCTGCCTATGGTGATACATACTAATACCAAATCTGAAGTTAATGGATCAAATGGTTCTTGAGATCTCGCATTAACAAGGTTAAAAGCTGCAATTTCAGAAATGACCTCTATGACCTTGGACCTTTGATCTACGTACCCCAAATTTTAATAAGATCGTCTTTCTATGTGAAACATATTAGTGCCAAGTTTGAAGTTCATACCTCAAATGATCACTGAGATATCGTGTTAGCGAGGCTAACACCTGCAATTTCATCAATTGACCTCGGTGACCTTTGACCTATGGCCTACATACCCCAAAATCTAATCAGATCGTCTACCTATGGTGATGCATACTGGCACCAAGTATGAAGTTCAAACATCAAATGGTTCTTGAGATATTGCGTTAACAAGGCTAACACCTGCAATTTCAGAAATTGACCTCTGTGACCTTTGACCTAGGTACCCCAAAATCTAAGCAGAACGTCTTCCCATAGTGATACATATTAGCACCAGGTTTGAAGTTCATACCTCAAATGGTTCTTGACATATCAGGACGGATGGATGGACGGACAACCTGAAAACATGCCTCCGGCACCACCATTAGTGGAGGCATAAAAAAATTACTTTGATTGAAGAAAGTGACGAAAAAGGAGTACCTTTTGTGACCGTCTGTGTTGATTGGTCAGAAATATCACTAGGATGTTGAAAAGTATCAAATCCATCCTAATCAGTCATCATCCTATGGTGATACATTTTAATTTTTTTTAAGCTCTCAATCAATTTGAAAAGCTAGCCATCTGATGACATGAATGATTGAACATTGTAGACAATTACTTTTTGCAACCATTTCATTTTCACAAATGAAGGCTTTCGGTGACACCATGTGGAAGCCTCTGTGAAAAGGCTGTTGATATATTCTTTCGTGAAAATAACCCAATATGGGTCGTTAATAGGAATTTTGAAAGGAAAGGAAAGAAAGGAAAGAGATATAATGGAATGAAATTAAATTAAACACTTGCACAAGACTATTTTTTGTTTTTGTTTTCAGTGTTTATACAACAAAAATGAAGTGAAATGGAAAGAGGAAAGAGGAAAAAGGAAGAAAGAGTGAGTTAATCTCCTGACGATGAACAGAGCACACTGTTCGAAACATGTTGAGATAAATATACTCCTTTACCAAAAGATTACCGTTGTTTGGAAATTATCTTTCAGAATACTCTACAGAGGATTACAAACAGTTCTTTTCAGAACTACACTTTCTAAACTTCTGTGACCTGCTCACAGCTTTCCTGATCTCGATCACTTTTTCTTCCTTTTTCCTCTTTGCTCTTTTCATTTCACTTCGTTTTTGGTGCATAAACACCGAAAACAAAAATAAATAAAAAATAGTCTTGTGTAAGTGTTTAATTTAATTTCATTCTATTACCATCTCTTTCCTTTCCTTTCAAAATTCCTCTAAACATTCATTTTCACAAAAGAATATATCAACAGCCTTTTCATAGAGGCTCCCACATGGTGCTACCAAAAAGCCTTCAATTGTGAATACTCACTCACCATGGAAACCTACAGAGAAAACATTTCATTTTGTTTTAACTGTAAATACCAAAAGCTGTGCACCATTGGAATTCAACTGAATTATGTACATATTATTTACTGAATTATAAATATATTCATATCCATCCTAATGAGATCGTCTTCCTATGGTGATACACACTAGCACCAAATTTGAAGTTCATACCTCATGTGGTTCTTGAGTTATCACAAGAACATAAAAGCAGGACAAACGGACAACCCAAAAACATAATGCCCCAACTTCAGTCGGCGGAGGCATAAAAATTATGAGGGGATAGTGATGATGATAATGACGAGTCTGATTAACATCATCTGTATCATGCCATACTCAAAGGCACAGACTTCTTCTAAGGAAAGTATTCATACACACAAATCTGCTAAAGATGCCATTGCCCCTGCCTGCCCCTACAACATTCCATTCCCAAATATTCACTAACCTTCTTGTATGTATCTGGAGATGAAGTAATGATGGTTGGACAAAAAGAAGTGACTCCATGAGATAGTATACCTTGAGAAACCTTCTGGATTCCCTCTTCCACAAGCTCTGGCTCAGAGGAAAAGTCATAACCAAAACCACCTGGTGGAAGGTAAGAGAGAGAAAAAATGAGAGAGCGGGAGGGAGAGGAAAAAAAAAAAGAGATGTGGGAGAGATGGAATACAGTGTATAAAACAATTTCTTGTTTACATGAGCTCTTTGGAATCCACCCCCCCCCCCCCCCCCCCCCCGAGATCTCAACCGTCGACTGCGCGATCGCACCGAAAATCGGCACGCACGTCGTCCACAACGTAATCTAAAAAAGTGTATAGTTAAATCCTCCGAAATAATTTCACATTCATTAATTATGCTAATTTATGCATGAAATCAAAATTTTGCTCTAAATCATTAAATGAAGCTCAAATAATGCTAATTTTTGGTCTAGACACTCTTTCCAGTATTCTTAGCAAATATACTTGAAAAAAATTCGGTATCAAAATTGATTTCTTATGTATTTTGTTGTATTTAAAATTTCTTATGTATTTCTTTGTTTTTTTTCACCTTTTGTTTTTTATTGTTTTTTGGATGAAATTTGTCGGGGACACTTTTGCGATCATGAACAGCATAAAATAAATTAATTTTAATTAGTAAATGTAAAAATATTCATAGATTTCCACATTTTGGCTGAAAACACATTTTGTATTGAAATCATACATGAAATCAGGTTTTTGAGCAATTTTTGGTCTGACGTGCAAGTACGAAATGTTAAGTAACTTCGGAACCGCATGCCCGGACATCGCGAATTTGGTCTCAAAAGATGCATGAGATTCGAAAGAAAAAAGTCATGAAACGCCGCGGCGACTGCTTTGCGCGTTGCGGACATATCGCGAGATATGTCGGGGGGGGGGTAGATTCCACCCCCCTCCCAGCCCTTTTAGGGTTAAGCAAGATTACATGCACAGCATTGAATTCAAACTTTGTGGATGACTGAATGGTTGAATGCCAGCAAAGGACTTAAAAACTCATATTTTACTTGAACCCCAGGCCAAAACAACTCCAAATAACCACTTACCATTGATTTGCACATCAATGTAGCCAGGAACAATGATGGCATTCTGACAATCTATCTGGAAATCAGCATAGCCTTTCTCCTCCCAGAAAAGCTTTCTTGGATTGAGTATCTTCCCATTTCTCACCCATAAGTCATCTCGGATGATCTGACGTTGATGAAGGATGCGACAGTTCCTGAACTGGATGATGGGATGGTTGGAAACAGATCCATTGGATGGCATCTTCAGCACGCACTGGTCCGGCCCTGGTGTACTGTAAAGCCTAGACAAGGTCTGTTTTAACAAATGATAAGCCTTACAATTAAAACTAGAGCTATACACATAGAGAGTCAAAACACCGGAGGTCGCTTCTAATTAGTCAGTTATTTCATGGAGCTTCAAATAGTTCCCTCCCATAGAGAATGTATGTGAAAGGGAACTATTGGCAGCTCCATGATCTGTCATGTTTATAACTATGTAGGCATATTATGCGTGTGTCACAACTCTCTCTTAGTCTCTTTCAATGTGCTCTGGCCAACACACTTACATCTTATCAGAAAAATATCAATGAAGGCAAAGTCTGATGCTTTAAATTCCACATTTTCCAAATTTATGGTTTAGCTGGTCACCAAATAAGATGGAATTTCCCAGAAAAATTGCTGGTAAGTGAAATTTTAATTTTCATACTTGCAATCTCATATTTCGGGTGTCCAATTGCCACAGCTTATTGAGCAGCAGTTTAGAATGTGTACATGTATTCACCACCTGTTGGTCCCTTTATACCTACGAGTACAAGTGCTGGTACATGTAAGTAATATTTTCAATCAATAAGCACACAAGTGACAAACATCTAGGCAGGATCTATACTTCGACTCATACAGTGCGTCCCAGGAATAATGAAACCCTATTGTTATTGCAGGCTTTAAAGCACACCAATAGAAAAAAGTAAGAGAAAAGTTAGATCGAAATTTCAGAAAAAGTAGGAGAAAAGCAGGATTTAGGTGACAGAAAGTAGGATAAAAGTAGGATATTTGCAGGTTCTCCAGATTTCTTTTTCCCATGTTGATACGTAACTGCCCAGTGTCCTATAAACCACATCAATTTGTATTTACTGCACTGATAGGTTATACCTATTTAATGGCCAAGTTCAAAGGGATACTTTAAACACATGTAGCTTTGAGATAAAATGTTAGATGGGATGACCACATTGCCAGGATGCAATCACGCAAGATGCCAATAGGTATAACTGCACTTCCACCTTGTGGTAGATCCCAGAGACCATCTAAAATAATGTCTGAGGGGGGTCTCCTTTTGGGGCCGAAAAGTGAAAACTGAGAAATACGTAAGGATAGACAGAAAGAGAAATACAAAGAAATACATGATGAAATCAAGGAAGCAGACAGTAACAGAACCGCCCCCCCCCCCAAAAAAAAAAAAAAAGAAAGAAAGAAGATAAACAGAGAAGATGAAAGGTTAAATCGTAGAAATACATAAGGAATTGTGTGCATTTGCTTTCGGTGGGCTGGTCTTAGACCCTTTGTCCATTTACACTAAGTGGGCCAAGGCCAGAAACTCATTTTATCACTGTAACAGGGGTCTTACTGGTGATGTTTAGGTCACTTTAATATATGTAAGCTTGATATGCACACTGCTTGTTAGTACCTGCAATAAATAAAGCTACATTAGGATTCTTGGGCATGAAAGCCTTGTATACATTAAATATCTCAGATATGTTCTGGAAAAAAGTAGGAGAAATTGAAGAGGAGTAGAATAAAGTAGGATAATTGGGAAAAAAGTAGGAAAAGTAGGAGGATCGTCAAAAAAGTAGGAAAAAGTAGGAAAAGTAGGAGCGCTTGAAAGCCTGCTATTATTGTTGTATCATTCTTTTGTTCAGCCATACATTTCCTATGGCCTTGAAGTCTGGGGATGTACATTTAGTTTTTGTTGACAGAATATTCATTATACAGAAAACGACTGTTAGGACTATTACCCTTAGTGGATTTATGACACCGTCTGCGCCTTTATTTCTCGCATTGAAAATCTTAGATATTTACAAGTTTCACAGGTTTCTAACTGCTACCATCATGAATATTCATTATACAGAAAACGACTGTTAGGACTATTACCCTTTGTGGATTTATGACACTGTCTGCGCCTTTATTTCTCGCATTGAAAATCTTAGATATTTACAAGTTTCACAGGTTTCTAACTGCTACCATCATGAATATTCATTACACAGAAAACGACTGTTAGGACTATTACCCTTAGTGGATTTATGACACCGTCTGCGCCTTTATTTCTCGCATTGAAAATCTTAGATATTTACAAGTTTCACAGGTTTCTAACTGCTACCATCATGAATATTCATTATACAGAAAACGACTGTTAGGACTATTACCCTTAGTGGATTTATGACACCGTCTGCGCCTTTATTTCTCGCATTGAAAATCTTAGATATTTACAAGTTTCACAGGTTTCTAACTGCTACCATCATGTATAAGTTAATACATCAACAACTCCCCATTCTGTATATGAATATTGCCAGTTTTTCGATCACAGGTATGATACGAGACAAAAAGATATAAAAGTCTCATTTTACCAAAGTAAAGACTGAGCATGGAAAGAGGTCAATTTCATTCTACGGTTCTAGAATATGGAATTCATTGCCCTTAGATATTAAGGAGGAACCCTCTGTTAAAACATTTTGTAGGAAGTTAAGAGAAATGATGCTAATGGAATATCTAGAGTGATGTATCTCAGTATATGCATTTGTTTTGTTTTGTTTTCTGCCCCCCCCCCCTCGGTATATGTGAATATAATCCTATAGTTTTATAGATACAGGTATTTTGTTTATAATCAATGAACAAATTTTTGTTTTTGCTTTTATTGATGTTGATTGCGTGTGTGTATCATACTCTTCTTGCCAATATTTAGTTTTTTACTGATTATTGTAAGACCTTATTTGTTAGAGTATTTGTATTCTTAAGAAGTACTTAGTGTTTTAAGTAGTCTTGCTGCTTTAATTATATCACATTTACATAATTTGTCAGGGAACCACATGTTTATTAGCCATTTCAGCTATTTTGTGATCTCCCATTACCACTCACATTTGTAAATGCCTTGTAAATATGTTTCATATATTGTTTCAGAAATGGTAATAAATTCATTCATTCATTCATTCAACTTCCAGGGGCTGGATGCCTACATTATCCTTTCTTCTAGAGCGTATATATCGCCAAAAGTTATTGGTATTAGCACTATCAGTTAAATCCCTAATGTATTGCCTAAGAGCAGCTCTAATGGACTTATTGACTCGTTCTCGTATTTTTGTGAAGTTAATCCAGTCTTGTTGCTTTCCTGACAAACGTTTGAGGCTACGTGTAAACCAGGGTTGGCAGCATTATTGTGAAATAAGTCACCAGTGACAAATTTCCACAGGGGACAGTTTTTCTTCTGACATGACGGCTAGCCTCAACCAAAGGCACGGAGCCGAGTGCGCTTCTCGATCAACGCCGAAGTTGCGCTTGTTTCTCGCTCTCGCTCTCTCTCTCTCCCCGCTTCTCTCTCCTCTCTTTCCTCTCTTGGCCGATCCTCAGGCCTTCTCGTAAGCTCAAAATCCTTAAATTATTTGTAAATTTCATGATAAAACAGGTGGTGACAAATTCCACGGATAACCAGATATTGTACATTTACAGGGAAGGACATTTCGAGCAAGATGGTATGCGACTTGTAAATTTCACTGTATACTGGTCTTCGAATTTGTCACTGCCTATGGAATTTTAGAGTTTTTTAGTACGGCTGGTGACAAATTCCACGATCAGTATTAAGACAGTTAGCTAACCGTGATGTACCGGTATGTAATAACTTATTTATTTAGTGAATAGCTAACTGTCTGAAAGTGGCAGAGTGGTTTTGAAGAGGAGGGAAAAGTGGGGTTGATGGAATAATTAGGTTAATTACTCTTAATTTTTGTGAGAAAGTGGTGACAAATTCCATGACCAGTAAATATAGAAAACTCGAAACGAATTCATTTATTTAGTGGATAGTTAACTGCCTTAAAGTAGCCGAGTGGTTTTTAAGACGAGGGAAATCCACTAAATATATCAATACATCATCGATGTTTCCATATACCATTCATGGAATATTTTGTCACCACTTTCTCACGAAATTAAGAGTAATTAACCTTACACTCCATCAACCCCACTTTCCCCTCCTCTTCAATACCAATGTTACTGCAATCCTGAAACCTAAGAAACCAGCCAGTGACCCCAAGAGCTACAGACCAATTTCGCTCCTGTCCCATATCTACAAGCTGCTGGAAAGACTGATTCTTACGAGAATCACTGACATAGTGGAAGACACTCTCCCACATACCCAAGCTGGTTTCCCGAAAGGACGTTCAACAACTGACCAAGTCGTGTGCCTTGTCAATGATATCGAATCTGCTTTCCAGAGAAAGGAAAAGTTTGGTGCTGCCTTTATTGACCTAACTGCCGCCTATGACACTGTCTGGCACTGAGGACTCTACCTCAAGCTTCTCAAAACCCTTCCTGATGTCAGCCTTGTGAAATTCATTTTGCTACTCATCCAGGACCGTTCCTTCACCCTAACAACATCCAATGGGGCTTGTGGTCAGGAAGCGCAAACTCCGAAACGGTCTCCAACAAGGCTCAGTTCTCGCTCCTGTGCTGTTCAATATCTATACAGCCGACATGCCATCGGGTGACAGTTCACAGTACACCTATGCAGATGACTCGGCTCTAGGCACTGCCAACAAGTCTTTCCAGACCACTGAATCCATTCTGCAGAAAGACCTTGTTACCCTGATTAACTACTTTCAGAAGTGGCACCTTAAACTCAGCCTGCCCAAGACCGTTTGCTCCCTCTTCCATCTGGCAAACAAATGTGCCAACACAACGCTGGACATCTCCCTGAATGGTGAAAGGCTTAAGTCCGATCCAACCCCTAAGTATCTTGGTGTCATCCTGGACCGCAGTCTTACCTTCTCTCATCACACCAAGTCTGTCGCATCCAAGACAGAGGTCCGCGTCAACCTGCTAAGGAAACTTGCTGGCACCAGATGGGGCGCTTCCTTTAACACCCTGCGCACCTCGACCTTAGCTCTGGCTTACTCCACGGCAGAATATGCAGCACCAGCCTGGAGTCATAGCCCACACACCAAGAACATTGATGTTGTCCTCAACTCTGCCATGAGACTTGTCAGTGGCACGCTAACAGCCACCCCTCTTGACAACCTACCAATCCTGTCAGGGATAGCACCTACTGATCTGCGATGTGATTTTGCGAAGTTGAAGCTGTCCTGTAAAGCCGGGGACCATAGCCTGATCCCGCCTCCTTCAAACCCACTTGAGCAGAGGATCTCCTGCAGGCACTTCGCAACTGAAATCTCAACCCTGACTGCCCAGCACCCCTACAAGCCCTCATGGCTCCGTGATCGATGGGCTGAACGGAGGGACTCTTCCACATCAGAACTACGACAGTACATGTACATCAATAGTCCTTCAAACAAACCACCTGGCTGTAATCTCCCTCGCAAGCCTTGGGTTAACCTGAACAGACTCAAATCAGGTGTTGGCTGCACAAAGCACTACCTTCACAAAATAGGAGCTGAGCCATCCGACACCTGTGAATGTGGCGAAACTCAAACCACCGACCACATAGTCTCCAATTGCGGCATCTATCAGGCTCCCCATGGATCTGAAGGTTTAAAAGAACTTGATGATACTGTAGACTGGCTCTCAACCAGCATTCCTGTATTACTAATCTTGACAGAAGTTGGCAACCACACGAAAGAAGAGAATACCACAGTTAGCTATCCACTAAATAAATCAAAATATATTTGATTTCCAGTTTTCTATATATAGACTCTGGTCGTGGAATTTGTCCCCACTTTCTCACAAAAATTAAGAGTAATTAACCTAGAGTAAAGGCTCTGGTGTGCGGCCGCTTAAAGGGAATTTGCTGATTTATCAATCAAAGACTCGCACATAATTCAATACAATCAATTCATAGTCCAAATACTTGCTTACTAAAGTAAATAGAAGGCAAAATTGAAATTATTGACCAATAACGTGGTCAGTAGTGTCCATTTTTCAAAACGGTGCTAGGGGTCCTGGGTGCGGCCGCCTCTACCCCTGTGAGCAGCCGCCCATGATATGTCGGGCATTCAGCATCATATTTGTGACTAAGTGAAAGAAAATTAATATCACATTTCATACATTACATTCCTATATTTTATAAAAATTAATAATATTCTGTTGAAACCCATAAAATCTGTCAAACATGATGATCTATCAAACGCCATGACCAAAAAATGAAAGCAGACTACAATTTCCTACAAAAACCTGCATTTTGTACACGTTTTACACAGGGTGGCTGCTCACCAGACCCACTCAGAAAAATGGCACTGGTGAGCGGCCACCCCCATGCAGCTTTCCCTGTGGTAGTGTAAATAAAAATTTCTGAAGCAAAACATGGACCATCAACTTCATTCTCTTAAATAAACATCAAATTACACATCAAATTGAACAAATAAAGTTTAAGTATTGGTTTAAGTATGTCATAGTCTCTTAACTTAAAAGTTAAGAAACTGCAATTTTTTTGTCAATGACTGGTGGCGTACATTTCTCATGATGTTGAGCGAGATTCAGGATACTTACTGCTTTGGCTGAGTATGTTTTTTGGTGCATTAGAACCTACCTGAGACTGTCCAGGGTAATTTTTGAAGGGATATCAAAATTTTTTTTTTTATTTTCATTTTTTATTCACCGCCGGCTGCTCACAGGGGACCGGCCGCCCACAGGAGCACATACTCATGTAATTATTCCATCAACCCCACTTTTCCCTCCTCTTTAAAACCACTGTCACTTTCAGACAGTTAGCTATCCACTAAATAAGTTATTACATACCGGTACATCACGGATAGCTGTCTTAATACTGGTCGTGGAATTAATTTGTCACCAGCCGTACCAAAAATTCTAAAATCCCATAGGCGATGACAAATTCGAAGACCAGTACATTATTAATTATTAAGACAGTTTGCCACAGTTGGATATCGGCGATGTATACGGTAATATGATTTTGGTATTATATATTCAAAGATTGTAATTCCGAACAGATTGTATTACCGAACGTGTACAGTTAAGCGTCTAAAATGGGTTTTCATACGCGTGGGATTACGCGTATGAAAACCACACTATTGAAACAAAGGTTGTTGTTATGTAAGTTTGACAGATATTCGTTTGATATTTTATTTGCTATCGTTGATTTTCTGAAAAGTGTTCGGACACTGGATCCACCACATCATTCATTACAGACTGAATAATTATTTTTTCTTATGCAGCTATCAAAGCCTTAAAGGGGGTACCCAATGCTGAAACAATGTTAGTTCATTTAAAAGATCTTGATTTTATTAGCAGAAAATCATCTGCCTTAAGTTTTTTTAAAATTCGTGTTGCCAGAAAAATCCCCGAAATATGGTAAGACTTTGGCCCCTCAGCTGTGTCCCAATTTCAGCTAGGTAACCACAATGACGTCAAAGTGGTTACCCAGGTTCGCGTATTGCAGACGTGTTGCGCGCTAGACTGTACAAAATGCATTACACCTTGCGCGCATTTTGCTATAATTGCGCGACAAGGTAACCACTTTGACGTCATTGTGGTTACCTAGCTGAAATTCGGACACAGCTGAGGGGCCAAAATATCCTGAAATCTTACCATATTTCGGGGATTTTCTGGTAACACGAATTTAAAAAAAAATTTAAGGCAGATGATTTTCTTTTAATAAAATCATCTTTTAAATGAACTAACATTGTTTCAGCATTGGGTACCCCCTTTAACTGTCCAACTCAGTGTGGCCAACGAAAAAATACTATTCTGCTAAAAGTGCTAGGGAGCAGCGAAAATTCTGCAAAATCAAAAATTTTACAGCTAACAGTCTAGATTCTATATAAAAATTTTACTCCAAAATTCTCTGACAAGCAACAAAAAAATAAATAAAAAGTTATCAGCATTTTCATGATTTTGGGGGGACTTTTTACTCAAAAATCTCTGACGAGCGAAAAAAAAAAAAAAAGAAAGGTTAGGTCTAGATCTAGATCTAGTCTAAATAGACTATCACTTTGGGGGGGGGGGGCACGACTTATTTTACTCAAAAATTCTCCAAAAAAAAAAAAAAAAACCCCACCAGAATTTTGTCAAATTATGCCTAGCATAATGCTAGATGCTAAAGCGGTCAAAATTCTGCCAGGAAGCAGAATTCTGCCAACTCTGGCAACGTTGGTCCCACTTGATTAGTGTCCGAGAGACTCGTCTACTAGATCTAGATCTAGACTAGTCTAGCGCAGTGACAATGAGTGAAGAACAAAAAGATGCACTGAAAATCAGTGAACCATGTAACCTCACTATTTCGGAAATTTATTTACGATATGGGGCGCTAATGCACTTTCGTATCCATGCGCATTGGGTACCCTACCCCTACCCCTAACCCTAACCCTAACCCTAGGCTAGGCCGGGTTAGGGGTAGGGGTAGGGGTAGGGTATGGATACGAAAGTGCATTAGTGCCCGATATGGCTGGGTTGGCGAATGTTCTCTTTCACTGTCTTTAGGCACCGTATCGGAAACTAGTATTGCCTTTATTTACCAGTGTCTCTGAACCATGAGTTTTCCTCAACAGATTTAGAATCAGGTCAGGGTCTCTCCCGAAATAATCTGCGTAAGATTCTTGGCTTTGCCCTTAGCTTTGAAACTGTATTTTCAGTCATTCACACCATTTGCCCGGCCATATCAAAGGGGGAATTAAAAGAATGAATTTAATGATAACTTAAAATCACAAATCAGACCTGCCTCTCACCTGTGTGTATTACCTTGGAAGATATATCAGCATCGAAATTCAGTCAGATTTGATGACAAGTTTTTTTCATTGGCGCGGCATCGAGCAGTTAGTCTTAATTCAAGGATGCGGGCTAACTCGGCACTATAGGGCGAACTCGACCTTTATAGCGGAAAATCGCGGCTGAGTGAGCCCAGAGAATTAAATTGATTGCAAACACTTGTGTTGAATTTCGCATTAATTACACATTTCAAAACACCTAAATTCAAATTATTTGATATCAATGTGTAAAATGATTATCAAAGAAGTAATGTTGAAAATTTCAAGAAGTAAAATTATAAAAAACATGAAATTTAAGCAGGGGCGGATCCAGGATTTCGTATAAGGGGGGGGGGGGGCACACAAATGCAGGATTGTCAACTTTGGGAAACTGCTTGGAGGGAGACCCATATGTTTTTTGGTCTCTCGCCAGCCCTCCAAAAGTCGCTCAGTGGGGGGTAGCGAGCAAAAAAAAAAATTTCACCAGCCCTCCAAAAGTCGCTCAGTGGGGGGGGGGGGGGGGGGGGGGGGAGGGGGGGTTATGGGGTCCAGTTCCCCTCCATAATTCTCTGACAAGCAAAAAAATATAAAAAAAGGTTTTCTGATCGAAAGGGGGGGGGGCACAATCGCAAATGGGGGGGGGGGCACATTGCATTGTTTTCCCTCAAAAGGGGGGGGGGCACGGGCCGGGATTGCCCCCCCCCCCCTGAATCCGCCACTGATTTAAGGCTAAAAAAGGTACGGTGCGTAGCGCGGACTTCAACTCTTGAAACATAGTCACCGCGCAGTGCCGAGTTCGCCCTAGTGCCGAGTTAGCCCGACCCCTAATTCAAGAGGGTGTATTTGCTCAGAAATGTCGACTGAAAAACATGAACAGGAGGAGCTCGAGGAGGAGGAAAGGAGGAAGAGAACTTGGGAAGGATTATCATGTAATGATGATACGAAGAAGATGAATAGGAGAAGTGCCAAAAAGGCAAGAAAATTCCCCTTACCAAATAAAGAAGTAAAAAAAAAAAAAAAAAAAAAGGCTTGTGCAGGTCAGAAAGATTGAGCAAGGAGTTATCTGTTATAAATCCTTGGAGTGAGTTTTGAAGAAGGAAAAAAAAAAAAAAAACCATAGAGATCCTCTATGCTAGACCTAAATTAACAATTCATATAAAACGAAACGGTCAACTTCTAAAGAAACAATCATGCCTTAAAGGGGAAAAAAAGTAGAAAAATTGAAGTAACAGATCAAAAAATTCGGAGCAAAATCCGATAAGAAATAAGTTCTGAATATTTCAAGTTGTAATCAATCAAACACAAATCAGCAAATCTATCTTGCGAGCTCCTCTACCATTTCCTCCTCACACAAAAATTCATAAATTTTCATTTTCTTTGTTTTTGATGAGGGAATAGATTTGCATCATACAGGTTTTGTGTAAAAGCATAAGTGAATATGATTATGATGCATTTTATGATAAAATTTAGCATTGATCTGTTTCTTTAAAGGGCAATCCAACCTTGGTAATAAGATGATTTGTGTGAGCAGAAAAATAAGAAAAACAGGATGGTGAAAAGTTTGAAAGAAATCGGACAAGGACTAAGAAAGTTATGGATGTTTGAAAAATGAGATCACTACATCTATATGCGAATCTCAAATTGGCAATTTGGTGAGTCAATTGTGACATTTTTGTGGACAACTCTCCCATTTGTCGTACACAAAAATATCATTAATTTGCGGTTTTCTTCGAGGCGCTTTTACCCTCGTGGCTGTACTCAAAATATATTGGAGATGGTCTTCATGAACGAAAAGATCCTACTGAGTTATGCATTTTGAAAAAAAAGTGACATTTTAGTCATTTTGTGTGTAAGAGCGAATCGGGAGTTGTCCACAGCTACATCACAGTGATATTACCTATTCGGCCAATTTGAAATTCCCATATGCATATAGTGATTACAACTTTCAAAAATTCATAACTTTCTTATTACTTGTCCGATTTCATTCAAACTTTCACCAATCTGCTTCTCTGATTTTTCCTCTTTCTTTCAAAGCAACTTGCTATTAAGGTTGGATTTCCCTTTAATTTTTCTTCTTCTTTTAAAACCAAGTTAATATTGGACTTCCCCTTTAAAGGGAAAGTCCACCCTGATATCAAGTTGGTTTTATCCTTATAAGAAGCAGAAAAATGAAAGAAACAGATCAATGCAGGTTTGAGCAAAATCCGATAGGAAATAAGAAATTTATGAATTTTTAAAGTTGTAATCGATCAAACTAAATTGGCAACTCCGTGATGTATACTGCGAGCTCCTCTCCTATATGCCCTATACTGAAAAAAAAAAAACTCATAAATTTTCATTTTCTCTAGAGGAAATATTTAAATCGTAGATGCACTATAGGTATAATCATTTCAATTATGCTTTTACACGAAACCTGTATGATACAAATCTATTCCCTCATCAAAAACCGTAAAGAAAATGAAAATGCAGTGGTGGATTTAGGGGGTGGGCACATCCGGCCGTGCCCCCCCCCCCCCCCCTTTGGAAGAAAGTATGCATTGAGCCCTCCCTTTTTGAGATTGTGCCCTCCCCCTTTTAGAGCCCCAAACCAAACTTTGGGGGGGGTCAGTTTTTGTTTTGTTTTTTTTTGCTTGTCAGAGATTTATGGAGGGGAAGTAGACCTTGATATCCCCCCCCCCCCCACTGAGCGACTTTTTGAGAGCTGGCGAGACCCCCAAAATATGGGTCTCCCTATATACAAGCAAAATTGACAAACCTGCATTTTTGTGCCCTCTTATACAAAATCCTGGATTCGCCCCTGAAAATGTATACATTTTTCGTACAGGGCATGACAGAGGAGCTTTGCAAGATACGTCACGGAGTTGCCAATTTGTGTTTAATTGATTACAACTTCAAAACTTCATAACTTTCTTATTTCTTATTGGATTTGCTCAAACTTTCATTGTTATGTTTCCAAGTTTAATTTTTCTGCTTCTTTTAAAACCAAGTTAAAGGGAAATCCAAACTTAATAGAAATTTGTTCTGAAAGAAAGAGAAAAAATCAGAGAAGCAGATTGGTGACAGTTTGAATGAAATCGGACAAGCAGTAAGAAAGTTATGAATTGTTAAAAGTTGTAATCACTATAAATATTGGAATTTCAAATTGGCCGAAACCATCCGTATTAAGCGCCTAATAAATGTATTGTATTATTATTATTATTATTATTAATGTCACTGTGATGTTAATGGCGGACAACTTCCCCATTTTCCCCAACGCACAAAATGACTAAAATGTCACTTTATTCAAAATATGTTATTCAGTAGGATCTTTTTCTTTTATGAGGACCTTTAACTATATGCTCTCTATATTTTGAGTGCTGCCCCGAGGCCAAGGCGGTCCGGAGGAAAGCGCAAATTAATTATAATTTTGTGTACGACAGACGGGAGAGTTAACTGCCAGTATGTCACAACGACTCACCAAATTGCTAATTTGAAATTCGCATAGACTTAGAGATATTTTTTTTTAAACATCCATAATTTTCTTAATTCTTGTCTGATTTCTTTCAAACTTTCACCATCCTGTTTTCTTATTTTTCTGCTTTCACACAAATCATCCTATTACCAAGGTTGGATTTCCCTTTGATATCAGGGTGGACTTTCCCTTTAAACGATCAATTTCTCGCTCTTTTTTCTCTTCTTCTTCCTTTTAATTTTACTTAAATTGGGCTATGTCCGGCAGTTCACCCCCTCAAAATAAAAGAAATAAAAACTTTTAAAAAGGAAAAAAAAAAACAAAAAACTTTTGTTCAAAAGTGGTTTGGTGTCTAATGTAATATAAGATACATTTGCCTCTGTTCAGGTTATTCTTCTTTTAATCATTGATCCTTTATCTCATTGTTCCTTTGATATATTGGTTGAGCTAAGACGACGAACAGGATTTTCTTTTACTTTTTAGTCCCATTGGTGGTACATCCCATGAAGACTTTTCAAGATTAGGGTTAGTTTACATTCAAACAAACTGGTCTAATCAATGCCTCATCCGATAACTAGACACCATATAAAGACCCATTCCCACCTACCCATTTGATAAACAATAACATAAAAGCAGAGGCAAAATTCAACATTTTGGGAGCTTTGAGGTTACATCCATTGTTTGGGATATTAGGATAACCAATAAAAAAAATATCAAGAGGAAAATACATACTTCCTCATCATTAAAAATTACATTTGTAGGAATCTCTAAAGTGAAATTTCCCCAAGAGACAAGTTAATTTACAAAATGCATTTTAGAACACGTGCATGGAAATACAAAAGAGGCAAATGTCTCTTTTCAAGAAGAAAACAGTGTTTTCTTTCCCTGAATTTTTCCAACAAGTAGATTTGAAGAAATATTTATCGACTTTTTACTGGTTTTACTATATATGAAAGGTCACAGCGTGACAGACCTGAGAGCTATACAAGAAGCCACCATTATAATTTATTGTTCTTATATGTAAGGGCAAATCTTTTTCAGATAGGCAGTACAGAGCCTTCACCTGAATATACAGGTCTTACACCCATCACATCTTTCATCTTCCATTATCCATCTACCATCTCTCTCTCTCTCTCTCATGTTTTGTAATAATTACCAGAAGATGTCAACAATTAAGATATAGGCAAGTCCAATTTTTATTCATTTATGTTTCATCTACCTTGCAAGCCCACACAAGTACAGCAGACTATATGAATTGTTAGGTTATTATCTATGTCAATGAAATACAATATATCTATTAGACTCTGAACTTTAATACTTAGCTACACACTGAACACTGTCAATTTCTACACATGAATACAGAGGAGGCCACGTTATTTTTGAAATTATAAGGAGTTGTTTAAAAAAAATGTTCATATTTCAACAACAAAAATACACCAAATTTTCTTTAGAATGTCTTTGTTCCCTTAAAAATGTTGAGAATGCTTCTTATCATAAAAATGTATACCTCCAACAATACAATAAAGAAGACCAAACCACTTCTTTTAAAAGCAAACCACTATTTCATTTCAGAAATGCACGAAGTATGATTTCTCTTTCAGGTAGTAGTGATTGATATAAAAGAAAAATCTTTTCATAAATGTTTTATTTCCCCTTACAATGTAATTTACAGACATTGATTATTTATCAACAAGAAAACAAAGTACCAATGATTTTTAGTCATATAATTATCATTTCTCATTGTTTTCTTGGGGAGATTAAAGCTAAAATATGATGTTGTAGAAAATTGTAAATGCTCACTTTTCACTAGCATATAAATTTCTTGTAGATTCTCAAAACACACACCAGTTATGTACTGAACACTCTAACTAAAAACATCTTAACATTTTTACTGAGTCCTGTCAATTAGAACATGAAAAAATATAGAATAAATGCATAAATCAAAACATAATCCTCTGATGCCAATACATGCAACAGCTTTAGCGATGCAATAAAAACCCTTTATTACTTCATAATACAACAAATAGTCACTAAGGAATTTTGATAAATCATAAGTAGGCCTACATGAACAAACATGTATTCATGTATAGTTATAAGAAGAAAAGAGTTCATAACAGTTTGTGTGAAATCAGAATAATAATCCTAGTGATATTACTTAGGACTAGTAGCACCACAAAGAAACAGAGATAAATCAAAGTCCAATTCAGGCTATACAATTGCATTTCACAAAGCACATATAAATAATAATCCTGTAATGTAAAATCATGTCAGTTTCTGGTTACAAACACAAATTTCGGTTAGTGGGAATAGAGGCAGATAGCCAATTTAAAAAAAAAAAAAAAAATTTAAATGCAAATTACATCTAGCATAATGCAAAAGTTTGCTTAAGAATTCAGGAAATAACTTTAAATGTGCCAATCACCTCCTTGTAACAAACTTTCATGCTTAATTGTGTACGGTAATATTTCTTTTCAAATAAAACAAGATGAATGCGACTGTGTCTCCTATATGCCTCCGCCTAAATTCATTTGATGGCTCAAACTGTTCTTGAAATCTTGTGATAATAGAATAAAAAGCCTCTAATTACATGTTAATTGACCTCTTTTGACATTTGATCTTACACCTTATAACCCCCAAATCTGATCACTTTATCTCCTCCTAGTCATGAATACAAAATAGTTGAGTAATGGTGATAACAAAGGTAAAAAAAAATTAATTTCACATACACCTGTATAATGACCTCTATGACCTGTCACCTTTGACCTACGAGAACAAAAATCTAATCAGTTCGTCTCATTATGGTGATGCGTACTAGTTCCAAGTTTAAAGTTAATGGATCAAATGGTTCTTGAGATATCACGTTAAGGCTAAAACCTGCCATTTCAAAATTGACTTCTATGACCTTTGACCTACGTATCCCAAAATCTAACCAGATCTTCTTTCTATGGTGATACATACTAGTACCAAGTGTGAAGTTCATACTTCAAATGGTTCTTGAGATATCGCATTAACAAGGCTAACACCTGAAATTTCAGAAATTGACCTGTGACCTTTGACTGACAAACCCCCAAATCTAATCAGATCCTCTTCCTATGGTGATACATACTAGCACCAAGTTTTAAGTTCATACCTGAAATGGTTCTTGAGCTTTCGCGAGAACGAGGCCAACACCTGAAATTTCAGAAACTGGCCTCTGTGACCTTGACCTTTGACCTACGTACCCTAAAATCTAATAAGATCTTCCTCCTATGGTGATACATACTAGCACTAAGTTTGAACTTCATACCTCAAATGGTTTTTGAGTTATCGCTAGAACAAGCCTAACACCTGAAATTTCAGAAAAATTGGCCTCTGTGACCTTGACCTTTGAACTATGTACCCCAAAATCTAATCAGATCGTCTTCCTATGGTGATACACACTAGCACCAAGTTTGAAGTCCATACCTTATGTGGTCCTTGAGTTATCGTTAGAACAAGAAAGCGGGACGGACGGACAACCCGAAAACATAATGCCTCCCGCACCACCTTCTGTGGGCGGAGGCATTAAAAAAAAAAAAGATTTAAAAATTCTGAAATATAACCATCTTTTGGTCTCTTTCTGCTTGATACGGTCTCTGGAATGGCATACATTATTAATCTATCCCAAGCTGAATGTTAGTCAGAAATTACATTGTAAGTCAGTAAATTTTAGTGACAAATACGGGTTATTATTATTTGTATGAAGGATCTTTATGCGACCAGGGCCCTCTTGTATAAAAAGTTGCAATTAAACGCAACTCAAAAAATTAAACCCAAGTCCCAAATATGTGATCCTGATTGGTTGAAAATCGAGTTGCTTTTAATTTTTTGAGTTGCGTTTAATCGCAACTTTTTATGCAAGAGGGCCCAGAAAAATTGGTGTATCTCATGGTTTGCGTAGAAGTACCCAGATGACCCTGCAATACAGTTTGTATAAAAAAAAGTATACCCAACTTTGGTAGCTTCATATAAAAAATTTATATCCTGTGTGACCTTGAAGTTCATTTCATGATAAAGAGTAACTAATATTCTGTCCAATTATAACCTCATTTACAACTTTGCTGTCACGGATGATTGAGTACCAAGGTTTTCAAAAAAGAGCCCTCAAAATCCCCTTGTGCCAATATTTGGTTGATGCAACAAAATGCCTGTGTTACTTTAGCCTATAGTCTTTTAAAATATTAATTCTGATTTGTGCCTTAGGGTTTGTGTTTAAAAGTTATTCGTTGTGTTTAAGCTTTCATTGGGCCGTAATGCAACTCATGTAAGGCTAATATTAATTCAATTTGCCCAACTTGCAAACTTCACGACATGTCGTATGATATCATCTTGACACAAACTCTCCAGATTTGTCACCTGCATAAGGTATTGACTCGAACAGCACATGAAATAAAAAAACTGACTGCAAAGAATAATGAAAGGTAAGAAAAGATACACAATTGTTGATAACTACTTAAGAAATCAACAGTGGACTTTCATGATAATGATGGCATCCCAAATAGTTTTTGTTCACTTTGAATGACTAGCGTATGAAGGGCTTATCTTATACAAGGGATATGAAGGAAGCCAATTTTGTGTCATCAAGACAAGGAGGGTATCATAAATTATGCTTTAAAAAGTATTTTGGGGAATTTTTGTTGATGTTTGCTTCTAAAATGCACAAAATCCATGAAAAAAACTTCGCAATCGTTCACAGACTGAAACAATTAATACATAATTTCATGAATGGCTTTTGACATGCACGCTTTGCTTCAGCCCAAACTTGGTACAATTGGATTTTGACACAATCTTTTAATAACCCTGGTGCTCTGTCATCCGTTGCAGCAAAGTTATGAATGAGGTATCAATGGACAGAATATCAGTTATTCTTTACCATGAAATAAATCTTAAGGTCACAGAATATGTAAATTTTATGTACGAAGCTACCAAAGTTGGGTATATATTTTTTTTTACGCACTGCATATTTCTATATCTCATGTTTTGGTGTGCATGTGACGCGTAAAAAAGCGAATATGCGTTTAAATACGCAAAGGTTATGACAATGGATGTACGTGTATGCGCGCAGCCCTTGCAAGATGCTTTAAGGCCAAAATAATGTTTTTCTACCTATGTTTTATGTCGAAGTCAATACAAAAACATTAGGACATGTAATGGTGAAAATTGAGGAACAAGGTTTCATACAATTAATATAAATAATATTGAACGGCTTATCTTCCGTGGGACACAAGGGTATATCGCACTCACTTTTAAAATATTTCACTTGCCGTGTCGACACATGAAATATGCTCATAGCTCGTGCGATATACCCTTGTATCCCACTCAAGGCCATTCAATTTTATATAAATAATTATGATAAGCGGCAGTGCTTCTACACTGCAATTACATGTTATCAACTTGTGGACTGTAACTATAGCACTGTTCCATACAAGACATATATCTTCAGGAATAATAACAAAAGAAGAAGGAATGTCAGTCACAATAGGATTCATACAAAAACAATATATCTGTAAACTGTTAAGTTTACATTTAAAAACATTTGCCATACTAAATAACATATAAAAAGTAATATTCACATATAAATAAGTGTTGCTCCACATTTAAGCATTCATTTACACTATGTACACATGTATAGATACAGCTTTACAATCATGAATGAAATAATTCAGCTTCACATGATGATCACTATGAAAAAAAAAACATTGCTGATTGGAGGCCCTCGCAAATGATGTGTCTATAATAAATTATGAACTTGGGAGGGGGATGTATCCTTCCATTTGTTTGACTTACCTCTCGTTCATAATGGTAACTGCACTTTTTTTATGGGGATAAGTTATTTTGTCTGTTGCAGCCACTTCTATAATGAGCTCGCACTGAACTGTACATGAATATGTAGTTAAGCTACATGCATTCCTGGGTGCACTGTTACACAAGGGTAAACTAAAGGTCTACCAGTATTCACTTGACTTTCAATTGCAAAATTGTGAGTTCAAATCCTTTCCCTAAGATTCACTCTTTTAGCTAATAATTCAATAACACAAATCATTTTATGACATGCAGCTCATCATCAGAGACATACATGTATCGTGTGTAATCATGAGTGCATTACATTTACTGAGACATAAATATTTGATGTTAACAAACTGACACAATTACTTCAAATGTTTTGGTTAACATTAACTTCCAATCATGTTATAGTGAATTGATGGGCCTTTATTATCAAATGATCAATAAATGGACTATTGTATCAAGTCTGACCATGGAAAGACAATGGATAGTCAAGGAAGCCACAAAACTAGCTGAACTGAATAGGACAACATATTCTCATGGTTTCCATTACATATCCATATTTTGTACACATTGAACTCTACCTTGGTATTTTAACTTGAGACTTTACATTACACATGAGATTTTACATTACACATTTGATGTACAGTTCATTAGCAACATGCATACAACAACAACAAAACCCCATTAAATCTTTACTACTTAGCAAGCCAAATAGACATTCCATCTGTCTTACTTCTGAATATCTGCTTTTTAAATCTTTCCATCCATTCCTTGTGTTTAAAAAAAATTTATGATAATTCAAAAACCTGTTTGCAGACACTTACAGCCTTATAGAAATTTTAATTTTGCCTAGTTTTTTTGAATTTGGTAACATGTTTGTACAACTATGTATTAAGTAGATAATGCATCATATACATTACTGGTAAAGTGGCAAGATAAAAAAAACTTTATAGCAACAATATAATCAATCTAGAAAACTGCTGAACCCTAAAGAGAAATCGATTAAAGTGATAATAGTTTAGGTTCCATTAAGATTACATATAACTGCATTGTAAATATTGTGTTTTATAGTATATCAGTCTATCACAAGTACATGTATATGTAAAGGAAGAAATTTCTATTCTTTTTACAGTTTACAAATCAACTATACAATCTCTACCACTGGGAAAACACCAAAATATGCTGGCAAAAATAGATGTATACTATCAGAAATAATAGATTGTATAATTGGGTGTATCATCAGGCAGAGGATACTTCTGAAAAATCTAGCTTACTATAAATGTCTGCAGTTCTATTTTTCTTCATCTTGTAGTATTTTCTACTCATTTATTCAAATATTACTCAGTATACACTTATTGCTGAAAATATAACTTATGCCATTAAATTGATAAGATAAATGCACCAAAATGAAATAATAGAGAAGATATTAAAATACAACTTGACATTACTTTACCTTTATATGAAACCTTCACTCTGTGCACACGTAAAGTCAACACTGCGTAAGTCGACCTTACACAAGTCAATAAATTAGCCAAGCTGATGTTTAAGAAAACCATAATATATCCCATTTTTATTCCGTCACAATATTTCTACATTTTAAGACTCTTTTTCCTTCTGATTTTGGCTTTGTTCAAGAGAAATTCCAGCCCACATAAAATATGAGTTAATTTTATCATGTAAAAAGAGATTACATGTAGATACCATCGGCATGTAATTGATGTGTTTACATTACCAAGAAAATTCTCTTTAAAGCATTCATTTTGTCACAGGAAAGGTTGTATGCCTATTGAACAAGAGGAAAAAACAGAGGCAAATACACATTGACTTCAGATATTCAAGTCAAAAACATTTGATTTTCATGTGAGTGAACTGATATATATAACACGGATGTGTAAGTTTTTCTTTAGTCCCCAACCATAAGACTTACGCAAGATTGACTTTCTGCAGTTTGTACAGACATTTATCCTCCATAAGCCTCTTGCAATATTGTATGATTAACACATGTAAGTGCCTAAGTGGTATATTCAATGATGAATAAATAACTTTTACACATAGTGTAAAACAGTTTCAACTACTAGAAACTATTAAGATTTGAAGTTCATCAAACTCTTCTGCAGTCCCTTTGATCTTTGTCAGAAGGCTCTTTTGCACTGAACCAAATGCAATGAACATATTTCAATCTTTCTCTAAACAAAAAACATGATTATTTTCATCTAAATTCGGATAAGGAAGAAATTTACATAGCATGAAAGGGGAAAGAAAAGGGCATTCTCACAGAAATGTGCTATCATATAATGTAAGTACACAGTCTTACAAAAAAAAAAATCAAAATGATAGACTGGCAAAGCATACAATTTGTCATATTCTGTACCATATTTAGCATATCAATATACTATTCTAGTATGCCAATGTAATTTCATTGCTAGGAATACATAAACATACAATACTGGTTCATGCTAGTGATATTTACACGCTCTTGTACAATAAATGTTCATTGAAAAAAAGCATTGAAGACACATAACGATTTGAAGACAAACTCTATAAATGCAATAATTCATAATGTCCATTTTCATTCAAATGAACTGGTGAGAATGCATGCATAGAATTTAGACATAAAGGTTGGCAGACATTTCTAAAGAGACAATAGGTAGATGCTGAATTAAAGTCAGAGGAAAAGTCATGATCATCATGACTAAAATGACCTATGGTAATATTTTGCTCCACTATTATCCACATTTGCAGCACAATGGACTAGATTATAACTATCTCATAGTTTATAGGTAAAGAGTATTGTTCATCCCAAACTTCAACCACCTATACCTGAAAGTCACATAAAAACTTGTTTTATATCTTCATTTAATATAACTTGTCTAATAGCTTTTGTTAAACTTGGATTGTTCTATAAAATAAAGCTCTCATGAAAAATGTCTTAATGCTTCTCATTAAAAAAAAAAGAGCACTTCCTTTGACCAGATTTTTTTAACTAGCTCTGAATCATAATAGAAGTATTGGCATGTACCATATTCATTCCCAATTCCTATTTGCAGCATTTCCCTCAATACGTATGTATGAGACGAATAAATTCCTTGAGGCCTGTAAAATAAATGTTATCATTACTTTGAAAATCTAATAATCTCATGAAATAATGACCAGGCACAACAAAACCACCAAAGAGTCGCACTGTGTGATTTTTAGTTAGAGCTCAATAAAGGTGTTTTAGGTTTACATGGTCAAATTTTAGTTTTGGGTATTTCCTGAAAAAGTATACTTTTTTCAAAGTAATTAAAAAAATTGGAGGCACCAAACAATCTAAAAGGGGTATTTTTGACAGTTTTTAGTAGACCTATGTCTGTCTTCTCTGGATTTTGTTGTAATAGTTTTCTTTTTTACAACCCTGAATAATTGTCTCTTTTTGATCTTCCATAACTTTATAAAACAGAGTAATTTCTTGTATTGATACTTGTCCACTATCATTAGCAGGGTGTGCTTGATTAGTATGCCAAGTTTTAGGACAATCTGATAATCCCTTCATTGAAATTTCTATCGAGATCTAATCCTTGTTTTGTCACATGTGCACAATACCTCGCAAGTCAGAATGCTTACATAGACTGCTAAATTTAAACCCTCATTTCTCAAAAGTAACATTTTTGGGACTAGGCTTTCTACTCTTTGTAAAAGAACATCCAATGCTAATGAGTTATATATTGATCATTTTAAAGCTGAGAATCTTCTCTTTCAGAGTCATTCCTTAACTAAAAATTCGCATCTGGGGACTTTTTGGTGGTTTTGTGGTGTCTGGTCACATTTTATCATTTATATCATCTTCTCTGGAAGGATTTCCCATGCATTTTGAAGATGGATTGTCAGGATTAAAGTTACAAAAACACCCCCAAATGTTTGAGAGTAATTAATGTATCAATGGAAAATACTGGAAAAACAATAATGTATCTTTCAAAAACAGTAATCATCTTTACTAAGAATATTTCAATCCAAACCTGTTTAACAAAGGCAATCAAATCCCCACATATTGTAGTACATGTATACAATGTACAGGTCACTTGCATACAACATACATAATATGGATTTTAAAAAATTAGGAAAAAGGAAGAAATCACATTTCTTAGTAAGAAAAAAAGAAAGAGAATATTCTCTTGTAAAAAAGAGAGGTCAAGAGCAATATTGACAAATCAAACAACAAGTGAGAAAAGAGAAATATACTGCTTTTATATGCAAGACATCCTCACTCATTACCTACATGAATAACACACAAATGAAGAACATCTTACGTCATGAAACATGTACTTATCCCAAGTAAGCCAATTGCACACAGGAAATTGACCTCATTTTATGAGATGAGATGTTGATTGGTGAGGGCAGCAAATAACTCACTTGTCCGACTTCTTGCTTTTGCCCCCTGACCTAGTAGGATTCAAAAGAAGAAGAAGAAAAAAATCATTAAAACTCATCAAATGATAATCTCTAAGAAACAGTTTGCATCAAATTTTGCACATAGAAATTAATCATACATGTAAGTACTGGTTAACAGTCTTGTTGGTAATGAAATAATTCACTATATTTTAACTCAATATTTTCAATATTTGGTAACTGCTACATGTATGCAAGTGATTCATAGCTGCCTCTACATGTATTTGTAAGGAATCAATTATGAGATGTTTAATTCATAAAACATTACCTTTTTTTTCTTTTTACAGTTTTAATTATTCATTCTACTATATCAATGTAGCTGTCAACTCAATTGAGCGCAATTTTTCGAAGGGCAAGTAACCACTTCATGGCACCTCAAAGCCAGGTCTTGCCCTCTTCCAGATATGCTGAAAATGGAGGCAAGATAAATCATTGAATTATTCTGTTGTACTAGGGAGAATCCTCACTAAATATATTTTGGATAGAGTGAAACTTTGTTAATATTTATGAAAGGACCGTGAATCTTTGAGGAATTTTCTCCAGCTGTATTGGGGGTTTAGCTGGCCATCTTTTAAAAAATGCATCATAAATCTGAATTATTAACATCACTGTCATGAAATTATTATTAGTAGTAAACACCATGCTTATCCCATTTCAATATGCTGTATACATCATCTGCTAAGAGCCAGAAGAATGTTAAATGTGAAATGATGCAGGTAAACAACCTTCTGGCACTCCACAGGCGATGTGTAAGTCATGATTTCTTCATATTTAATTACAGGCATGTGAGTGAGGTAAGAAAAAAAAAAAGAGGAAAATAAATTAGTGACATTGCGAGGGAGTGGAGCGACCGAGCGAGGGGAGGGTGTGGGAGGGGGGTCACCCCCCTCCCACGGTAGGGAGCTTTGCAGTTTTTAAACTTGAAATTGTGCAATCTGGTGCATACTAAGAGAGGAAATTCAGGCTTAGGATTAACTGTATCTGGGTAGGTGTGTTATGATTTGATAGATAATTAATTATAATAATTATATTTTTCTTGAAAAAAAACAAATAATTGCCACACCAATAAATTTGCACGCTAACACAAATACACACACATATTATTATTGTATTAAGTATCAAACATTCACACTCACAGTTCAAAATTACTTCAGTTTTTAATATGGTACTCACAGACTATATGCTTTTCCTACTTTTCTTGTTTACTAATACTAATCTCTTTAACGAGAGGGTCTTTCTTGTCAATTGATGCCTATCATCACGCGAGCCCCGCTCCACATAATTTTGATCCTTGGAAGTAGAAGCCATGATTTAATTTCCTCTTGTGAAGTTCACATCAGTAAATAAAAAATTCAAAACAAGTACCAAGATGGTGCATAACTGTGTTGGAAACGCGGAAGAAATTTATCCAAACGAACTCGGAAGTCCCGCTCGAAGTACCACTCGAAGACACAGCTACCAGCTGAAGCAACTTGACCAACGCCGCGCGATACATGCGAGACCGGCTATCGCCCCCAGAGCTTCCCCGTGCCACTCGATTGCTAGCCCGGCGCAGCTGCTTAGCAGTGCACTGCTAGGCCGCCACGCACTGCAGCGTGAAACCAGAATACCGGATTGGATAGTCTCTATTACCAGGCGTTTTTAGACATGAATAATAATTGCTCGCGTAATGAGCAGCTCCAAATACGTTTATATTTTGACAAAAAGCATGGTACGAGACTAGACTGTGTTTTTCATTACCCAGAGAGTAAAAAACGCGGAAAGTGAAAAAAAAACGTGAGAAAATGATTTTAAAAAAGCGGAAATTCGCGTAAACGCGGAAATTTCACATGCCTGTAATTAACAAGATCGCGTTTTTATATAGCACCTAATACATTTAGGATGTCTCTAAGTGCTTTACAGATATATTATTACCCCTGTCATCGGAATAAGGCTTGCCCGCACACAATGTATGCACCTTCTCCACTTCCTGGGGAGCATTCCTGCCAGGCGCTTTATTGTTCAGTAAGTCAGAAAACATTTGCAGATCCCAACCAAACTTACTTCTTCTTGTTTTTTGGTGATGTTGACTGAAACATGCTGGAGGCTGACATGAGGTTCTCGATGTACTGTCCTAGGACCTGGTTCTCAGATTTCAGCTTCAGATTTTCTTCCTTCACTTTGTCCACTCGGAGAGAAAGGTCTGCAAAACAATACCATTCAGAGTTGAGCATAAATAATAATAATGGTGAAAACTTAAAGGACATCCAAGGACGTCCATGGTGCTTGCCCAGCAACAGTTCTCTTTAATCCAGGTATACTTCAAATTTATGTTATAATTGGATTTTTAGTACTAAAAACTTACAAGTTACAACAAATCCACAACATTTGCATCACCTACTGCGACTCTCAGCTCCACATGTAGTTTTGGTAAGGTTAAACAAATTACAGGTGTGTAATAACTTACATGCAGGAACTGAACCTGCATATTCCTTTGAGTGACATACATGTTTAAAACAAACAGTAAACTGTTTGCACACAATTTATATATAAACGTCTGTGACTGTGAAGTTGCTTTGTAGTGTGCTTCCAAGCAGACAGCAGATGACTGGTACATGTTGTAGCCTCAATGTCATGTTCCTTTCAGACACTTACCCTAAAATTCATCTAAATTCATGGATGAAATATCGGGGTCCGCTCGCTATTCATAAGGACCGCTATTCATAGAAAACCGCTATTCATTTAACACGCGTTATGAATAGCGGTCCTTATGAATGGAAATCCTTATGAATAGCAAGGTAATTTGTCCTTGTCTATGGTTTGCTCGCCATTTAGAAGGACTGCTATTCATACAAAACTGCTATTCATTTAGTTACGTGTTATGGATAGTGGTCCTTATGAGTAAGTGGTCCTTATGAATAGCGGTCCTTATGAGTAAGTAGTCCATAGGAATAGCGGTCCTAATGACTAGCGAGGTTACCCCGAAATATCAACATATCTGGCAAATGTATCTTGTGATACAAGCAGAACCATATAAGGAAGTTCCTTTCACTACCAGAACTACAGTGCATATGAAAAAATGTATACCCAAATTTGGTATCTTCAAAAAAAAATTTACATCCTCTGTGACCTTGAAATGTATTTCATGGTAAAGAGTAACTAGTATTCTGTCAAACGATACCTTGTACAAATTTTCTGTTGCGGATGACTGAGTATCAGGGTTTTCAAAAAGAGTCGTCAAAATCCCCTTGTTCCAAGTTTTGGCTGATGCAACAAAATGTGGATCAATACCACATAACTGTGTTACTTTTTAGTCTTAAAGTCCTTTTAAACATTGATTCTGATTTGTGCTTCAATCATTTACTGTGTCTAAACTTCATTGGGTCGTAATTCAGCTCATGTAAGGCAAATCTTAATTCAATTTTCCCAGCTTGCAAACTTTGTGTCTTATGATCATGATGATATCATTTTGACACAAAATGCTCTCCAGATTTGTCAGTTGCAACATCTTACCTGCGATAAGGTATCTATAAAAGAACCCCCCCCCAAAAAAAAAACAAGATGAATGCGACTGCGTCTCCTATATGCCTCCGCCTAAATTCAGTTGATGGTTCAAACTGTTCTTGAAATCTTGTGATAACCAGAATAAAAAGCCTCTAATTACATGTTAATTGACCTCTTTGACATTTGACCTTACACCTTATAACCCAAAAGTCTGATCACTTTATCTCCTCCTAGTCATGAATACAAAATAGTTGAGATATGGTGATAGCAAAGGTAAAAAAACATTAATTTCACATACACTTGTATAATGACCTCTATGACCTGTCACTTTTGACCTACGTGAACAAATATCTAATCAGTTCGTCTCATGGAGATGCATACTAGTTCCAAGTTTGAAGTTAATGGATCAAATGGTTCTTGAGATACCACATTTTAAAGGCTAAAACCTGCAATTTCAGAATTGACCTCTATGACCTTTGACCTACATATCCCAAAATCTAACCAGTTCGTCTTTCTATGGTGATACATACTAGTACCAAGTTTGAAGTTCATACCTCAAATGGTTCTTGAGATATCGCGTTAACAAGGCTAACACCTGCAATTTCAGAAATTGACCTGTGACCTTTGACCTACATACCCCCAAATCTAATCAGATCCTCTTTCTATGATGATACATACTAGCACCAAGTTTGACGTTCATACCTCAAATGGTTCTTGAGTTATCGCGAGAATAGGTGCGTCTTCATCAGAACAAAGTTGCTGCTCCAGCCCGCTATTGCTGATCCGGTAAATTAGCCCGATCAGAGAATAGCCAGCTAATTCTCTGCTCTAGCCCGCTATTTCGCTCGAAAAGTCAACCCACATCATCTTGGACTTATCTTCAGAATAGCCCGCTTAACCGAAAATCAGCCTGCTCTAGCCTGCTATTCCTCGAGCGTCTTCATCAGCCCGAAGTTAAGCCCGATCCCATCATGCACCTGTGCTCCAACTATCGAAGCACGATTTCCGGTTTCATGGTGTTGTTTGTAAACATCAGCTGTGCGCTAGCGCTAGCGCTGTGTGCATGAGCTGTACACAGTGCACGTACGTACGTATGCTGAGGACCACTGTAGTTTCCGGAAGAATCATACTGCAAAATGAAATTACACCTATTTTTGTTCAACATACACTTCCATAAGTACATTAATGATTAAGGCAGCGTAGTCGAGAGATACCGTATATATTTTGGGTTTGTATAGCTGGTCGGGCGAGCGCGGGTAAGATTTTAAAACCGCGCGCCTGTTCACTTAAAGTGCGCATGCGCACCAACTTCGGGCTTAAGCTCGAAGTGGGGGTACTTCGGTCTGATGAAGACGCGATTGCAAACTGAAGCTAGCTTCAAGAAAATATCCCTGATCCACCTTGAAGCGGGCTAGAGCAGAACTTTGTTCTGATGAAGACACACCTAATGAGGCTAAGACCTGAAATTTCAGAAAATTGGCGTCTGTGACCTTGACCTTTGACCTACATACCCCACAATCTAATAAGATCATCTTCCTATGGTGATACATACTAGCACTAAGTTTTAAGTTCATACCTCAAATGGTTCTTGAGTAATCACTAGAACGAGGCTAACACCTGAAATTTCAGAAATTGGCCTCTGTGACCTTGACCTTTGACCGACAAACCCCAAAATCTAATCAGATCCTCTTCCTATGATGATACATACATGTACTAGCACCAAGTTTGACGTTCATACCTCAAATGGTTCTTGAGTTATCGCGAGAATGAGGCTAACACCTGAAATTTCAGAAAAATTGGCCTGTGACCTTGAACTTTGACCTACATACCCCACAATCTAATCAGATCATCTTCCTATGGTGATACATACTAGCACTAAGTTTTAAGTTCATACCTCAAATGGTTCTTGAGTTATCGCTAGAATGAGGCTAACACCTGAAATTTCAGAAATTGGCCTCTGTGACCTTGACCTTTGACCAAAGTAACCCAAAATCTAATCAGATCGTCTTCCTATGGTGATACATACTAGCACTAAGTTTGAAGTTCATACCTCAAATGGTTCTTGAGCTATCGCTAGAACGAGGCTAACACCTGAAATTTCAGAAATTGGCCTCTGTGACCTTGACCTTTGACCTACATGTACGTACCCCAAAATCTAATCAGATTGTCTTCTTATGGTGATACATACTATCGCTAAGTTTGAAGTTCATTCCGATAACTCAAATGGTTCTTGAGTTATCGCTAGAACAAGCCTAACACCTGGAATTTCAGAAAAATTGGCCTATGTGACCTTGACCTTTGAAATACATACCCCCAAATCTAATCAGATCGTCTACCTATGGTGATGCATACTAGCACCAAGTTTGAAGTTCATACCTCACGTGGTTCTTGAGTTATCACTTGAACAAGAAAGCGGGATGTACAGACGGACGGACAACCCGAAAACATAATGCCTCCGGCACCACCTTCGGTGGGCAGAGGCATAAAAACAACATGAAATCAATTGTTTATTTACTTCAAAGACTAACGAAAGGTAAGAAAGAATACACATGTTGATAACTACTTAAATAATTGCCCGTGGACTTTCATGATAACGATGGCATCCCGAATAATCTTTGTCCACACTTGATGATGAAGGGCTTGTAACCTTAAATAAGGGATGCGGAGGAAGCCAAGTTTATGTCGTCATGACAAGAAGAGTATCATACATTTTGCCTTTTTTAGTTTTTGTTGATGTTTTGCTTCTAAAAATGCACAAAATCAATGAAAATACTAAGCAATCGTTTTCCGACTGAAACAAGTAATGCATGATTTCATGAATGGCTATTGACACGCATGCTTTACTTCCACCCAAACTACGTACAACAGGATTTTGACACAATCTTTTAAAAACCCTGATGATTGATGGTCAGAATATTAGTTACTTTTTAACACGAAATAAATCTGAAGGTCACAGAATATGAAATTTTCATGTACGAAGCTACCAAAGTTGGGTATACATGTACCTTTTTTTTTTTTTACACGCACTGTATATATTAATTAGTACTTCATACTCCAGGCTTGCTCAAGTGGGTAAATTCAATCTAGGCCCGAAACAAAGGTAATACAGAGAGTACATGTAGGTCAGGGTTAGGGTTTCATGAAAAAAAAAATTCCTGGTGCATCGAGATTGTCTAAAATGCCAAAATGATATTTCTATCAAACAGCCTTGGAAACTACATGAGTACCAATCAACCAAACAAGGAAAGGTTGTCCATCCAGCCAGACTAATCTGCTTCCCCCTTTCATCTTGGCAATTTCCCCTCTTATTTCTCTACACTGACCCAGCCTGCGTTGACTTGGCCAACATTTCTTGTATTATTCTTTTTCCTTCCTTCTTCTGTGTGATTAATATGCCCCTCCATGGCCTCTTAACATAAATTAACATCAAGCCCTGTGTACATAATTTGCATACTTTATCATCATCATAATAATAATAATAATGACGATGCTTTTTGTATGGCTCCTTACCAGTTACAAGTAACCGAACAGAACACTTTCAGTATTATTATCACTGGATTCAATAGGCCATTTTCGTAATGTATTCAAATTTATACATGTTTGCCTGGTGACAAACTATTATTCACCTGTAAAAACCTATTCTTTTTCAATAGTCAGAATGTGAATTGCATGTATTAGGCGTTGTTAGGTTGGACAAACCAATTGGCTTGCCCAACCTAGCAACACTTAATGTATGCAATCTGCATTATAACTATTGAAATACAATGAATTGTACACAGGTGGATGTAATAGTTCGATACTAGGAGTTTGACAAAGAGGTAAGTATTTGAATGCATTACGAAAATGGCCTACTGTATTACTGAGTATACTGGGGAACATTCCAGCTAGTCACCCACTTATGGGCTTGTAGATTTTAATCCAATCACACTGACTTTTGCATCCTACTGTTTCCATTTACCATCTAGAGTATTTTGTAGTTCCAGGACCTGACATATAAGCCTAGCCTTCTCCTCAGCGTCTTCCCCATCGTCTGTGGAGCAGTCATTAGCTCGGTTGACATCAGTGGGAAGGGTAGCGGAGTCTGCACAGAAAAACAAAATATATGGAGATAATTTCTTGAAGCATTCACAAAAACCATCCTTTATGTGGGACTGTGTCAATTTCGGCAGGTGACCTCTTAAGTCGAGGAGGTAAAAACATCAGAATAATCAACAAAATCCTGGGAAAATACTTCCTTTATACATTTTAGGATGATACAATATCATATTTCCAGACAATTCCTTGCATTGAATCACCATCATCAAGATCAAGTGAAATTTTCAGGCTGTTTTGGGAAAGTGATTGTGCTCCTTTGAAGTTCTCACATGAGCTTGAGATTGCCTGGTTTTGCAACCCTTGGAGGTAATCCCGGCAGTATGGAGGTATCGAGTGTGAGGTATGAGTATACATGTGTGTGAGTGATCATTCACATTGTTATCTCATCTGTAACAACTACATGTACATGTACAAGGTTTACTATTTAACATCTCCCCCAGATTTCTATCTCAATATCAGTAAAATGGCAGAAAACATAATTATTGTATGAGAAGAATGTGCCTTCTATGCCAATAATCTGCTTATATTGATTGATTTAATTTCTACCACTGGCATAAATAAAAGAGAGAGAGAGAGAGAAAGAGAGAGAGAAAGAGAGAGAGAGCAAGCATAAGCGTATCTTGTTTATCTTTGTGAATTTTGTACAAGTCCTGTCCTTTGATAAACTGATGATGATAGGTTCATGTCACTCACACATGCGAGGTTATCATACAGTGTACATGTAGATAACCTCGCGCTCCAGGCTCAAACCACTAAAAATGTACAATTCCATTTTAGGAATTTGGGAAAATTCAACTATTCTCAAAACCATTCTGACACTAAAAGAATGAAAGATTACACTGTGAATTTTGACTCAGAAAAATATGAGCATGTAATATTCTAAACTTTTTTATTTTCTCACACTTAAAGGTAAACAGATGAATTCTACAGGAACATACGTGACTTCACTTTTATTTAAATCAACAGTACAATGTAATAGTAGGGATGTACGTTTCTAATCATTTTTATTGCTAGCTATGCCTAATGATTTGACAACTCCAATTTCCAAGAAATAGATGATTTTCTCCTTTCATGTGAAAATATTTAATCACTTTGAAGTCAGACCTTCACGAATGCGGAAGATGTTGTGTGCAGTAAAGGTTCAAGTGTTACTTGTATTTTCCTGATACTTGAAGATTTTTCATTTGTCTACAGTCATGTAGTTGGTAGTCCTACATGTACTTTAATGTTACGTGTCAATAGAATATCAACCTCTTTTGTGTGGTATCCATCGCACATTGCTCATATTTTTCTTAATATGCAACCATCATGGCTGCTCCAATAACTGACACAAGGCTTTCCTTAAATCGCCCCCGATATCTATCGCCAAACAATATTCATTTCGATAACATTTGGAATCCTGCGTCACTATAAAAAATGGTAATGTATGTTTCATGTACAAGATGATGATGAACGTGCAAACTTTAGAGAGGAAGTCTCAAAATATTAAGTGTACCAATATCTTCACAAATTACCAAATTTACATTTCACTAATTTCATTTAATTAATGTCTTTATCCCAAGTTTTGGCTTAAATCTCAGAAAGAACAAAATTTAACAATTCCTTCAAGTCTATGAATTTCATGACTTGACTAAAATAAATGAAGCATCCATAATGGACTAACGTAAGGACGAGAAAAGCTTTAAATTTCCACTTAATAATAATAATAATGCATTTAATAATGATGACGATGATAATGATCATGATAATAATATTAAAAATAATAATAATAATAATAATAATAATAATAATAATAACTAGAAATTTAATTCGTCACTGAAAACGAATTATATGTAGGTGGTCTGTCTGTCCCTGTGGCAAATTGCTTTGTCAGATGTGATAATATTTGTGCAAGATAATGACAATGATAAGATGGTCATATAAGTGATGACAATGACGATAATGATATATTGATATATTGATAATGATGAATATTGATGATATATTGATAATGATATTGATGATATATATGATATATATGATATATATGATACATATATTGATATTGATATGATAAATATTGATATACTGTATAATGATATATGATATGTAATGATATATATAATATATGATATATTGATAATGATATATAACGATTGATAATCATTGACAATGATAAGATGGTCATATAAGTGATGACAATGACGATAATGATATAATGATATATTGACAATGATGATATATTGATTATGATATATTATTGATATAATCGTTGACGACAATGATGATACAATGATCATATAAGTGATGACAGTGACGATAATGATATAATGATATACTGACAATGATGATGATATATTGATAAAGATATATTGATAATGATATATAATGTAATGATGGTACACGAACCACTACTTGTATGTTTGGGACACCATTTTAAAATCGGCAGTTTCGTCATGATTTTGTAGGTGAGAATTGCTTTATTGATGATAGAGGTCTTTGAATATGAGAATTCACTCTCTCTTAACCCTTTCAAGACAATTGAACACATTTTGTGGTTTGGCTCAATAATTTTTGATTCAGAGCTCCAAAAAAAATTTCTACATACACTATGTCCATTTTTATTGCATGACCATATTGCGTTTGATGCCAGGAATTTTTAGAACGAGAATAAACTTTGAGATCCCTAAATTGGCAACACATTGAGAGGTTAAAAAATCATTGTTTTTTCATCAAAATTGGCAATTTTTTTCAACTTTCGACAAATTCCTGACCATGTATATTGTTTTCAAAGACATTACACCTTATTAGAACCATGTAGCAATAAAAGAAAATATTATTGTTGCCAATTCGAAGAACAAAATGTGATCAGTAGAGCCCCTAAAGGCATTGATTAACTTTGCCCAAGATTGAAAAAAAAATCACTGTTCAAGCTAATGCTGTATTTGCAAACCTTTAGCTCAGACAGGAATCGCCTGAGTTTTATAAGCTGATCGGTCGTTTATATATCAAGATATTTGCGATTGAACATTGATGTCGGGATAGCGTACCACCGAACCCTAAATAACTCTTACGGTTGGCATACCTCGCTCTATCACAGAATACCGTACGGGCTGGAAACCCGCTCTGAAATCGCCAAGCGCTGGTGCTTGGTTTTTGTGACTGCAGCGCAGCGAAGAAGCCGAGCGACTTGCGCTAGCGATTGATCGCGATTTTTTTTTTTTTTAGGATAGTAAACGGGTTCCATTTTCTCTCATCCTTTCACATATCCTTAATTATATATGTAGTTAGAGGACTGCACACAATTCACTGGCATTTGAGCTGATTTTACAATTTTTCACAAAGTTAATCAATCACTTTAAATAATTCCTATCCTGAAAGGGTTAACAAGATTGTATCACTGTAATAATTGCTTGACGACATCTTGCTAGGATTTGAGGACAATATTTACGCTAACTCCATACAATAACCAGTGGATTGTTGAAGACAGTGCAGCGCATGCAAAGCTAAGGCATATAAACGTGATGCTGTACCATAGAGTCACGTATACTCTATGCTCTGTATACTGTGTACATGTAACAATACACACATCTATAGCAAGGGAATGTAAATGACTGTAAAGATATATGCACTGGTACACACATCTGTACAGTCATCTACATGTACATTGCATTCATATTCATGAAATACAATAAATTCAACTCACCGATGTTGGAAAAGATAATTTCGAAAATGAAATCCGTAATTTACTGTCACTTCTGGCGAAACGGGGTATCGCAAGTCATGATGTACATTTCCTGATCGCCGCGAGCGCTGACATCTCCCGCTAAAAAATTCGGTCGTTAAAAGTTCGGTTCCTATCGCGCACACGTAAGTCCCGATTTTCCGTGTTTGCGATCGTAGAGATCGATGTGCTTGCGATACCGAGTTTCGTTGTGGACAAAATTTTATTGGCCGATTTAGTCTAAAAACATCGGCACCATGAAAACAACATGCGATCGCAACAAAAATTGGCGGGGATTTCTTAGGTTTTGGACATGATTTTGACTTTGGATTTTGCTGGAAATATCAGAAGTTCTTCCTAACGGCCATTTAAGGTAGGAAAGAAATTTTAAAGCGCTGAAATTGAAAGGAAGTATTTTAAACATTTATCTTACTTTTCCCCCCATACCTTAAGTACATGCGATAGAAAATGACTAGTATTTTTGCATTCGTCCCGCGTAGTGGTCAGTATGACCACTATACGTGGTGTGCAAGGGCCAAAATTTGTGGCACAGTAAGAGTTGAGGAGTCCCTGAATCAGGTAATCTAGCAAATCTAAGAAAATTAAATCTTGCTTAGAGCAATTTTGTCTTTTTTTGACTGCTGCAACAGTGAATGTTGGACACAGTCCCACACAGGCAGGCCTATGAGTGGTCTCGGCCTAAAAAACCCGAGACCTGAACGTTCGAGACCACGACCAGAGGGTTAGAGACCAGGACCAAGACCAAGACCCGCCAAACTGGTCTTGAGACCAAGACCAGTCTCCAGATCTCCAATACTGGCATTTTTTAAACCTCTTCAACTTAGTCTTAGAGGTTGTGACCACCGCCAAAATTGACACTGGTCACTGCCCCACATAGACCTCTACATCTATAGCGATGGTTCCATGAGTGGGTTCATGTCTGCTTTATAATAAATTTTCTCCCAACTGCTCCAGTATCCTCAGCATCATGATCTGAATACAGATACCAAATCCTCATTCACACCCATACAAATGCAGCATTAAAGAAAGATGATTCATAATTATATTCAATTATCAAGCATCAGTTAGGCCTAGACTCTAGTGTGTCCTTTTTTTTTTCTAATTTCAGCATCATGATTGATCAACTCACCGTTATCCTCTTTTGTCATATTAGACATTGCTTGTTCAACATAAACACGAGTGAGAAAGTACTTCCTTTTTTTGAAAGGAGCCAATTAAATCAAGATATTTCACAAAGATTGTCTTCCTTCTATCATCCAGTCTTGGCTTGGGCAATCACTGAGCATCTGATGATGTGTTCCGTGTACATTGGCAAGTGAACAGTCTGAATAATACGGCGGACACGCCTATGCATGCGATTTGCACGTAATAACACGTCCACGGCATCCAATCACAACTTGCGCGATCAAGAGATCATCCATCCAACATTGTAACAAAATGTGATAGAATTTGAACTCACTGTTCTAAATCAAATGTGACTTTCTGCCTTTTAATAGTCACATATACTCCCAAGATCTATATTATTGCCTGACCACGGCAAACACACAATTTGTGGCCCGTTTTTCCGTTGGCCTTCGGTCTCTTTTCTCCTTTTAGTTTACTTTAGCTCAGCTAGCTGATCTGTATTATGCAAAACTTTAACGTAGAGGGCCTAGGACCGGTTGCGTTTCTCGATCTAAATACCTAGGGATACCTAAGGGAAGATATATACTGAACGCAGGCACTATGCCTCTGTATTCAGTATACCAAGTTCTTCTTCCTTTTAGATGGCTGGATCGTTTCCTAGTGCAGGCGACTCACAGTCGTACTTAATCGGCTCACTTTTCCAGCACCTATCCAAAGCTACTTCAAAACTGTGCACACTCGGGGCAGTAATGGTGTCATTGGAGAGATTATTCCATGGTTTTCGTATTCGTACATAAAAAGAATTTTTGTATCTCTGAGTTTTGGTCCTAGGAATAAATAATTTCTTACTATGCCCTCTTGTCTGATCTCTGGATTGTAATACAAGATTTGGTGTAACATCATATATTACATATATATCAACAACAACAACAACAAACTGAGGTGGAGGGATGGCCTGTATTATCATACCCCAAATATTTTTGGGTAAAATTAGTAAGAATTATGATACATTAACTAATAATTATCCCAAAACATGGTTTGATCTTGAAATACCATCACATTCTTTAATGATTAGAAGTAAGGAAATAAGAAATGCCATAATTTCAATGCGAAAATATTGAAGAAAGTTTGTTTGCTCGCATTGTTATTCTCAATTAAGGGGTTCCTTCTATTCATTGTCGTAGATCCGTGCATTCCTTCTTTTCATTAAAAACCATTTTGGGATGCTTTAAAATGCAAGTTTTATAGACAGAATTTTAAAAAAGTCCCTGGTGTGAGAGGGGGGACAACCCCCTATCACACCCCCGCCGGTAACCCCCCCCCCCCCCACATCATGAACACGGATCGACATCCCTGCTTGTCAGAGATCTTTTGTTTTCAACAACCCCAAAAATCAAAATAAAAGAAACAAAACAAAACAAAACAAAACAAAAACAGCAACGAAAGACAACAACATCAATTTAAAATGGCTAATATATTTTTTTTTAAATTTTTTTTTTCCCCTTCCACAGGGTTCTTTATTTTCAAATAAATGTCATCATAATTATATACAGTATATTTATCATTTCTTTTATACAAATAGTTAAACAGATACATGTAAATAGCACATAAATAACAAACATAATATTCCAGATCATCACGGTCGAAAGCATATAAAGTTACATAATGAGAGGAAAAAACATGACAAAAATGGCATATCAGAATGAGACACTATACGTAAGTTACATGTATGTTCATATTTGTATTGGGACATTGCCAACACAATCAAAAAAATTTTTAAAATGGAACCATTTCTTTTTCATTTTATTTTCTCTAAGATTTATTTGACATATATATTTTTCCATTTCATAATAACGTTTCAAAGCTGATAGAATTACGTCAAAGTCAGGTAATTGATTTCGTAATTTGGCTAAAAATATTTCTCTTCTTACAATTATGAGAATACAATTAAGTGCATTATTATTGCTACCGCAAAAACCAAACAATTTGTTTTGATTTGTGAGTGTGATTCTTTTCCCTGTGTAACGAAATATCCAATACTCAAATTTCAACCATATGTCATTCGAACAGTTACAAGAGCAAAAAACATGTAGGAGAGTTTCATCATTATTATTACAAAAAGTACATTTCTTATTAGCTACTACACCAAATCGTAATAAAGCATCTTTCATATATAATATTCTGTTTAGGATCTTTATTTGAAACCATCTTAAACTAACATCTATTGTTGATTGAAATGGAATTTGGCAATATGAACCCCAATTTTCATGTTGAAAATCCAAAACACCTTTCCACTTTGTGAGAGCTCTACACTCTTTTACTGATTTGTATTTTAGAAAAGATTGATAAATATGTGAACAGCCGTATTGTCTTTTAACCACGAGATGCAAAGCTTCTGGAATGATAGGATCTGTGGCCGTATGGATTAAATGTGTACTAATTTCAAAACCTGACCGAATCGCATTACAAAGACCGTAGTACTGGAGAAAGTTTGTTTGTATGTGATACTTGCGTTGAAATTCAAAGTATGAAAGAAAAGAACCATCTGTTTGTAGAATGTCATTCACAAAACGTATCCCTCGTAAGTTCCAAGATGTGAAACACACCACTTCTCCATTAATTTTAATTCGGGTGTTATTCCAGAGAGGTTGACTGGCAATGTCATTAACAAGTAGTTCGACCAAGTCTGACCAAGCTAAAAGAACTTCTTTCCAAAATAGATTTGGAGTCAAAACTCCCATTTTTCTATAGTAATTTGAGCCCATATACAAGTGGAAATTAAAGGGTTGAGGCAAAAATAATTTGAACATGTGAAAAGTTAAGCTTTCTAAGTGAGAATCAGTTAAAAATCTTCTAATCCACGATATCTTCAGGGATTTAGAATGAATAAAAATATCAGTCATCTTAACCCCGCCTTTATGATATATTTGACACATTTGTTCTCTACTGATTTTGTCAGGTTTATTACCCCATATAAATGAATAAAAAGAACAGTTTATTTCTTTCATTATTTGCAAATTTGGTTCTGGAAGTGAAAGCAATAAATAATTCAGTTTTGGTACTAACAAAGATTTGACTACAGTTATTTTCCCGAGTACAGTTAAAGTTCTTTTAGACCATGAGATAATTAGACGTTTTATATCTTTAATTTTTTCAACATAATTGTGATTTACCATTTCTATTAAATTCACCGAAAAATCTATTCCTAAGTATCTCGAGTAACCTTCTGATACCCAATTTAATTTATGCTCAGGGAGTAATTTTTTTGTGCAGGCTCTAGTTTTCCCAATCCATATTACATGAGTTTTTGTAACATTAACCTTAAGATTTGATATTTTCTCAAAACTACCTAATATTTCCATTGCAAGTTGTAAGTCTTCTTCAGTACCGTTAAGTGTCAAAATGGTGTCGTCTGCGTATTGTAGTAGTTTGCTATTTTCCCCCTGTATGCTTAAGCCAATAATATCTTTAGAATGTCTAATCAAAATTCCTAATATTTCACTAACAAGCAAAAACAGATATGGAAATAAAGGGTCTCCTTGGCGACACCCTCGTCCTATATTAAATCTCTCTGTACAGAAACCATTTACCATTACACAAGAAGATGCATTTTCATAAAACAGATGAATCCATTTTTTCAATGACGACCCAAATTTAAAAAAATCTAGGACCTTGAATAGAAACTTGTGAGACACGCAGTCGAAAGCCTTTTCAAAATCAGTCATCAATAGCATGCCTGGTATATCATTGAGTTCGGTGTATAGTAACGTATCATAAAGTAAACGAATATTTTCCCCAATAAAACGGCCTTTCAAAAACCCTTTTTGATTTTCATGTATCAAGTGGGGCAAAATCTGCTTCAATCGATTTGCTATACACCCGGATGCTATTTTATATAATACATTTAAAAGAGAAATAGGGCGCCAATTTTGTAATAAATGTCGCGGTTTGTTTCCTTTAGGAATAAGTGTAATTATTCCCATTTTTTGTGACTTCGACAATTCTCCTGTAAAATAAGCAAAATTCAGAGATCTGATCATAACGTTTTTAGATATTGCCAAAAGAAACGAAAAAATTCGACGGTGAAACCATCTTGCCCAGGGGATTTATTGTTTTTCATAGTTTTTAGCATTGCATAAACTTCATTTTCACTCAAGGGACCTTCTAATAATTCAGACATTTCTGGAGTTAATTTAGGAATATCAGGAATGTCTAGTAATGTATCAAGATCTACCTCTTCGGTATCTTTCGACTTATATAGGTTTGAATAAAATTTAAAGATTTCTTTTGATATACCTTCTTGCCCACTAATAACTTCTCCATTTTCCGTTGACAATTGTCGTTTTTCTTTATTCACTTTATTTTGTTTTTCTAAGTTTAAAAAATATTTCGATGGCTTTTCTCCTAGCTCCATCCATTTAATTTTGGATCTCATAATGATTCCATCATTTACTTTTAAACGGTAGAATTCGAGTTCTTTCTTCTTTTCTTTTATTTCTTCTAGTAATGCGGTCTTATCATTCGATGTCACTAGTCTTTGTTCCAGTACTTCAATATTTCTTCCCAGTTCCGTTTCTCTAGTAACGTTTTGTTTCTTGATAAACGAACCATATGATATAGACTCACCTCACAATAACATTAACAAAGTTTCGAAAAATAATTGGTCATTAATAGAAAATTCACAATTTCCAAGAATGTTATCGTTTTCATCGAATTCAACTTCTTCTTTTGCATAATATATGATTGTCTCTTTAATAGTTTTAATTATTTTTGACACAAAATTTTCGTCTTTTAGGAGAGAATTATTGAATTTCCAAATTCCAGGGCCCCGTCTAATTTCATTTAGAGTTAAGCTAAGACGAATTAAAGAATGATCTGTTCTATAACCAGATAAAATATCAGATTTATGAACTAACGATAGCAGTTCAGATGATATGAAAAAGAAATCCAATCTGCTTTGTATAAGGGGGTTGGGCTGACGCCATGTGTAATATCTTTTGATGGGATATCTGATTCTCCATGGGTCACAAAGATCTAATTCATTCTTCATGTTGTTCACCTGCTGACTTGCCCCAGGGTTATTTACATGCAAATAATTATGAGTATCAAGAGCTTGGTCCTGTACTAAATTCCAATCCCCGCAGATAATCACATGTGGGTTTTCAAAGTCTAATATAATACGTTGTAAATCAGTATAAAAGGCTGGACAATCGGTATTGGGACCGTATATAAAGGACGCTAATGTAATGTCAAATTCATACAATGTCAAATCTAAAACTACCAAATTTCCACCATTATCTGTTCTACTATTTTTAACTTTGACTAGAATAATATCTCTAAATAGAATTGCTACACCTCTAGAGCTGGATGTATGATAGGAAAAAAAACATTTGCTTCCTCACATGCGACAAATTTCTGTTTCTATATCTGGAGTAAAATGAGTGTCTTGGATACAACATACATCGTATTTTTTTGATTTCAAATATAACAAAACATCTTCTCTTTTCTTGTCATTTGCTAGAACGTGACAATTCATAGAAATAAAAGTAATATCACCTTGCATTGGATAAGAGTACGGAGGCGAAAAAGGGAGAACAGCCTGTGGAAGGTTTTTTCAATATAAGAACAACACATACGGAAAACAAAAAACAACCATCAAACACAAAGATGGGCCCGCACCGCGAGCCCGAATAACGACACGCCCGACAAACCACGGGCAACAGCATTGTGGCCAAAAAACAGCAAAAACTAAATCCTCTCAAAGACCCTCTGAGCTACGAGTGCAACTATTTACATTATTTACAAGTTATAGTGGATTTAACAAAAAGTAACTAGCTTTTTCAAAGAACATAAACCCTCCTCCAATACTGTACTTATTGAAAAATAAGAAATAAAAGAACTTTGATCGCCTCCCCAGCATGAACTTTGCCTATTTAAAAACCTGCATATCAATAGACGATGCGAAGGTTAACGAAGTCAAAGCATTATGATGCAGATAAGTTAGTCAATTCATAGTCAAATATATAGCTCAATACACAAAACATTGGAGTGGGTGTCGGTGGACGCCTCAAAAACATGTTAAATAATTCAAGTCTTCTCTTGGAATTTAGGTTCCCATATTTTACCATAACAGCACAGCTGCATGGAGGGATAAGTTGTTAGTTTATACAACAGACAAGCATCATTATTACTTCACCTAGTGAACAAATTGTTTAAAACCCAACTAAAAACATGTACAACGAGCATCGATAGCAGTTTCTCCATTGAAACATTGAAAAAGCAATATTTGAACTTATTTTTCCATCCATGTTTATAAACATGGATGGAAAAATAAGTTCAAATAATTAAAATTCACAAACTCCTGTTTATTCTACCATGGTTTTCACCCTCTGTAATTGTAATTGATTGTTTGTATCATGACTTATAAATTTGTGAGAAAACTCTTTGTTTGACCGCTGGGGCTACGTACCTACTCTCATCCCGGCTGGATCCAGGGGGGGGGGGGGGAATTTCGACAATTGTCTTCTTAGGGTTTATGGTAATGTCGGCAGTCAGTGTAGTCATCTGGCATAAATATTGTGGCCCTTTAACATCTGGTATTATGCCCATAGCAGAATACGAGATAATTTTGGCATTACTGTACTAAAATTTATATTCCCTAAAGGAACGTTGAAAATAAGACTTTTTAAAAATTTTGCTTGCTTGCTTGCTTGTCAAGAGAATTTTGGGGTTAAAAAGGAACGAACTCTAGGAAAAAGGTACCCCCCCCCCCAAAAAAAAAAAAAAAAAAAAAAAAAAAAAGAATAAATGAACAAATAAAGATACCCAAAAGCTAAAACGATCAAGAGGGAGAGAGAGAGAGAGAGAGAAAAAAAAAAAAAGAGAGAAGAAAAAATAGACTTGAAGGAAAACAAGAAAATGTGTCTACTATGTTTTTTTAAATGATGAGCAGAAGGGAGGCGACTGAGATCTGGACTTCTCTGGTGAGGGGTTGCCGGCAGTACTAGGACATCGTCTACTTCCTTGGGACGAGAAGTAAAAAAACAAAACAAAACAAAGAAGAAGAACGAGATCCGTTTGAATTACGCAGTCATCATCACTGATAAGAGACGGAGATACGGGTTTGCCAACTTCTGCAATGGTTGTAGGGGAGTCAATACACCGTAAAAACCAGAATATCATCGGCTACAGCCCACGGGACATGAAAGCCCACAAGACCGACGATTTCGGTCTCGTGAGTCTTCTGTCAACTTGACTTCTTCTTTGGGTTCACTTGACCGACGGCCCGTGAGACCGACAATACTGTTATCGTGGGTCTCCTATCACTTTTAAGAGGGTTCACTAGATCGACAATGTCGGTCTCGTGGGCTCTCGGTCTCCTGGGACGACTCCATCTCATCAAAGCAACGTTCAGATAACGATAACCTAGCCGATCTCTTTATAGTCCAGCAGACTGGTGCAGAAAATCGATGGAATTATGCACTTTTTCATAAAAGCATGAAATTTGGCATGTATGTAGAGTTTTTGATGCCGAATAATTCTGGATATATGGCCAACAAAACTTCGGGGCCCTGGGGCCCGTTGTGCCCATTAAAAAAAAATTGGCCCTTTCAAGGTCCTTTCCCTTCAAAGTTGATGTAATCAAATTTAGTTTGATACAATGAAATATCATGTAGTATTTCCCGGCCTCTAAAATCAGACAAATGCTTTAGGTGCCCATTTTTTTTCAAATAAAGGGCCATCCTATATATCAAAATATTATGAAGTCACTGATATGTTGAATTTATGAGTAAAAATGTAAAATGCTTCTAATTGTCATCAGTCAACATTACGTTTTTGAAATCAACAACATAGATGCCTCAGGTGCCCATTATAACAAAACAAAACAAAACACACACACAAAAAAAAAAGGGGGGGGGGCATAAATGCCCAAATAATTTATCTGCAAAATAAGATTTTAAAAAAATATTTGGTTTAAATTTCAAATGGTAGACATTAATTTTGAAATCAAGGTCATTTAAAAATCCCACTTTGGGAATCACATGAGCCCATTGATGGCCCATCAAAGACAATTCTTTCCCTCACAAGAGGGTTCAACACGGCCCTGAAGTGTTTGAATATGCATATAACCTTGAGTTTGGGCTATTGGCAAGGTACAGGTAGTATGTTTTATAAGCAGAATACCTCTAGTGTAGGATTATTTCCTCTCATTAAGATGGCCGTCATATTAAAAATAACCACTGGTTTGTTTCAAGATGTGGTTATTTGCATTAAGTTTGCTGTGTCTTGAAGCTTATATCTTATAGGTAGAAAGTCATGGATGTTGCAACTTTTTTTGCCTATAATAGACATAAGCGAAATACCATGGTGTATTTGGTGAAGACACAATGAAACCAAAGTAAAGGTATATCTTGTAATGCTGAAACTCTGAAAGAGTGGGGAATTTCATTTCCAAGACTGCCATCAAATAGAAAAATACTGCATAAGCGTTAAGATGTAATTTGCATCTGATAATTTTGCACTTTGGCATAAAGCATCAAAATGCAAAATGGTTAATATGCTAAAGAATTATGTATTCAGGCTCTATTTCTTTAAAGGGACATCCAACCTTAATGGCAAGTTGCTCTGGAAGAAAGCAGAAAAATCAGAGAAGTAGATTGTTAAAAGTTTGAACGAAATCGGACAAGCAATATGAAAGTTGTAATCCCTATATACAAATAGGGATTCCAAATTGGCCAAAATGGTAATGTCACTGTGATGTAGCGGCGGAGAACTCTCCCATTTGTTCCAACACACAGTGACTAAAATATCAATATTTCAAAAAAATATTGCTAAAATATATTTTTAGTAGTGCCCCAGGGGAAGGGAGGCTTATGAGAAAAAGAAAAATTAATGGTGTACGACAAAATCGAGAGTTGACCGGGAATACCTCACAATCGGCTGACCTAACTGCCAATTTGCGATTAAAATAGTGATCTCATTTCTCAAACATCGATAACTTTCTTATTCTTGGTCGGATTTCTTTCAGACTTTTATCATTATGTATATCTTTTTCTGATTTTACCCAAATCAACTTATTAAAAAGTCTGGATTGTCCTTTAATAGGTGTTGCAGATGTTTATAAAGAATACAGATATTAATTGGTATCTTTATAAATCTTACGCTGTCTAGGTTGTTTCGTAAGGACATGTTAGTTTTGTCTTTTTTTAATATGGCCACGAAGATGAAAAAAAAAACACACACACAGGAAAGTGCAGTTTTATCACTTGTTTTCTATCTGACTATATAGGTTTCGGCATAATAACATTTATTTGGAAAAGAAGAGTATTTTCTTGCTTCATCAGGATATTAATGTATACTGTTCATAAATAACTCTTCAATAAGAAGAGAAACATATTTTAAATGTTAGATTGATGATTTTCTATTTTCTGTTTATAGAAATTTTCAACTTTTTACAAAGTTGGGATTGCCCTTTAATAGGTGTTTCAGATGTTTATAAAGAATACAGATATTAATTGGCATCTTTATAAATCTTACGATGTCTAGTTGTTTCGCATATAAGGACATATCAGTTTTGTCTTTTTTTCAATATGGCCACGCGAAGATGAAAAAAGAAGAAAGTGTAGTTTTATCACTTATTTGTTTTGCATCTGATTATAGGTTTATTTCGGTATAATAACATTTATTTGTAAAAGAAGAGTATTTTTTTTTTGCTTCATCAGAATATTAATGTATATTGTTCATAAATAACTCTTCAATAAGAAGAGAAACAAATTTTAAATGTTAGATTGATATTTTATGTTTATAGAAATTTCCAACATATATGTACTAAATTCCACACTTTTATACAAAGTTATATGCTTGCAGATACAACGTAAACTTTAAAATGCCAATAGTCACATCTTAAGTCACAACGGAGGCCATTTTAAATGTGATGGCCATCTTGATGAAATGAAGTGACCCAGTTATTCTGCCAGTAACCAGCTTGTAAACAGCTTTGCTTTAAAGCCCAAACTCAAGTTACATGCAAGTAGGTATTTTAACACTTTGGCAGCTATTTTTTAATTTGTTAAATTTGTCCAACCTCTGTGAGGAAATTAATCAAATTCAATTGTCTCGAATGGGCCATCGATGGGCCTATATGGCCTGCTAAAGTGAGCTTTTTATATAACCTTGCTTTCAAAATTGATGTCTATACCATTAGAAATTAGAACAAAGATTTAAAAAACATTATGTTGCAGATATATTATTTTGGGCCTTTTGGGGCCCTTTTTGGTCATAATGGGCACCTGCGCCACATATCTCATCGATCTCAAAGACGTAATGTCAACTGATTACAATTAGAAGCATTTCACTTATATCCAACAAATCAGTGACTTCATAATATTTTGATATATAGGGTGGCCCTTTATTTGAAAAATGGGCACCTAAAGCATTTGTCTGATTTTAGAAGCCGTGAAATGTTACATAATATTCATTATATCCAAATAGATTTGATTACATCAACTTTGAAGGGAAAAGACCTTGAGAGGGCCAATTTTTTTTTTAATGGGCACAACGGGCCCCCGGGCCCGAATTTTTGTTGGCCCATAGCCAGAATTATTCGGCATCAAAAACTCTACGTACATGCCAAATTTCATGCTTTTATGAAAAAGTGCACAATCATTTCACTAATCTGTCGAACTATTATAGGTATAGACTACAAGAACAAAATCTCGGGTCTCTTCTAATTGATTCCCTTCTTAATAAGATCAGATCTACTGATTTTGTCAAGATTAATATAATCAACATTACCACATTATAATGATAATCATTATTGTCATCACTTTTGTTCTCACCACTATCATGGATCATTATCATCACCACCATCATTTTATTATCACCTTCATCATCACTATATCACTTCCATCATCATCATCACTATAGCGGTTATTATCACCATGCATCACCACTACCATCATCATCAAAATAATCATAATCATCCATTTTTACTAATTTCTACCATGCCTTCCTCTACCATTATCACCACCATCACCCTCCTCCTCCTCCTCATCATCTTCATTCCCATTGTCACCATCATCGTCATCATCATACCCTTTATGGGTAAGAAAGAACTTTGAAAAACATTAATTCGATCATTCAGTCATTCACATATCATATGTATTATAAGAATAACTATTTGTTTTGGTTGTTCTTGTCTATTTATTATTTTCCCCTTTATAATTCAAAAAAATGATAATGATTTCGAAAAGAAAAGGAAGTCTCCGGAGATTCAGATTTAGTTTATTCACCATTTTCAATATAGTGATAACATAAGGTAAATACAATAACAAAAATGATAAAAATATTTTTTTTTCCATAGATCTGATTACATAATGACATATCAGAAAGTAAAATATATATGATATACTTATTATGACCTAAGGGATATTTTTTTTTCAAGCAGCAGAACATGTTTAAAAGCAAAGCTAATGATAATGATTTTGAAAAGAAAAGTCTCTGGAGATTTAGATTTCAGATTTCGTTTAAATACTATTTTCAATAGATATAACATAAAGTAAATACAATAAAAACAATGATAACAATGATTTTTTTCCATAGATCTGATTACATAATTACATACCAGTAAGTAAAATATATGATACATATATTATGACCTAAGGGATATTTTTTTTTCAAACAGTACATGTTCATAAAAAGCAAAGCTAATAATAATCATAATAATAATCATAATAAGAAAAGAAATTATCTCGCAAATGGCATTCTCCCAGTACCGTCACCAATATCATTCGAAAAGCGTTGCACCACTTTATTGAAATACTGAAAACATATAACTCGATAAAGATTCAAGATAATAACATATCCCATTCAATCGAACGTAGAAAGGTACTGGTTATTGAGTACGATAGACAATGCATGTAATGGTATAGTTTATCCTTAAATCTATATCTACCTTATCATGCTTATTGGATTACAGAATTGTTGTAAACGTAACGAGTCAATTAATTATGTTAGTGATACCTTACTATTCTAGCATCGTCTCGTCTGACAGACCAGTAGTGAATCGTTGCTTCTTCTTGCAAAGAAATGAAACTTAGAAATAAATTAAGCAAAAAATTATTTTCATATCAAGTCACCCAATAGCAAGAATACAAACGAGAGTATTAAATTTACAGGAACAGGCCTATGCTTTATGAAATATGTGTACGAAACCTAAAACATAACGATAAGTGATATACTGCACAATTATCTTCCTTGTATATCTAGCTACCTATAGTGTGGCAAATGTAAGTAAATTTCTTGTCGAGGGACATTATTGATATGATTGCTAGAAACATTTCAGGTACCCAAACAATGTCATACATGTTTTGTGTATGAAAGACACGTCACTCTAAAATTTGACTCGCATCCTTGATCATAATTCATTACCAATATCACGTGAAAATCCCGAACGGCTTCAAGTTCCCTGCATAGGATCTCCAAGCCTAACACTCAGACTCCACTGTTTCATTAATGACCATGTGGAAGTTATTGTTCCGAATACTGACGTCGGAGACCTCCCGGTGTTTTAGGCAGAGGCTATCATTAGAGACGGTGTTCTTGCCATGACTGTCTGCTTGATCCTGCTTGTATGGAGTATCTTGAATCGTATCCGCGTAAATATGCTTCCTTGTGAGTGCTGGAGTATGAACAGGATCATATCCATGCTCAATCTCATCATCTCCAGGGCCATCATTCAAGTCAGCATCGATACTACCCTCACTTTCGTATTGCAGACTATCATACCCGTCATTATCCTGCCCCTGATCTTCGTTCTCCTTAATGTGCACCTTCTCATATCCACTCTCGCTATGGTTTTTGGATTTATCGTAGATTTCTTCATTTTCGACCAACTCCAAATCGAGTGGTAACGGAGGAAGGCTAACTGGTCTCATGCGGTGTCCTATGTGAAAAGTGGTGGTCTCAGGTTCTATTGAAAATGTATTTTCGTACTCGTGCACATCCCGCCGTGGGCGAAAGATCAATCGTCCAGACTTCAACTGCTTGAGGATGGATGTCCATTCAGATTCAGAAGAGTTCTTTTCATCCTCCTTTGGTTTACGTCTGGGTGAGCCAATGACAAGAATGAAGGACAAGTCGGATCATTTCTAAGACACTTCTCTCAAAATACAAACATTAATAACGATGTTGATTTAGATGTTGAATACAAGAACTTTGGAATAATGTTAATTGCGATTCCTGGTTTCGAAGCAATTGTTGCAGAAAAACGATGATTTACAGCTTTTCATAATATATTCATTTACTGCAATTTCAAGTTACACCATAAAATACCATTAAGAGTAAGCAATATCTCCATAAAGTAAGATCGAGATAAGCCTGGTAAAAAATTAGTGTTATTTTAAGTCGTGGAGTTATTGATAAAACAATATTCATCTGCTGGTAAATGTGTACAGTGTTTAGATTGGGGGAAAGGAGAATGTGTCTCACATCTTCTGATAGATAAAGGAAAGGATTTTTTTCGGGAAAAAGTTGCAAGAGAGGACTGTGACCATTTCTTCCTTGTATAGAAGAAAGGTCCTAGAATACAGAATGATCAAAGGTAAATAATGTATGAATGAAACCAACGTTAATTTCTGAATAAATGGAGTTTACATATTTTTTATATATTTCTTTTCCAAATATATAGGCCTACATATACACTTATTTGCAACTTAGTTCTCGATTCCTATTTTAGTACAAACAAACGTCCGATATTATGAAATTAAAAAGTAGAAAAGGAACCTCACCCTTTTTGTCTGTAGCAATAGACGATTATTATTACACATCCCAAAATGATGATGGCTACTAACGCAGTATTCACGATGATGACAGTTGCTGAAAAGAAATAATAATTGCTACATTTACATTGCGCACAGTCATAGCCTTCCCGGTGTATGATGCTCAATGTGGCTACAAATTACTATTATTATCATGATTATCATGGCTTTAGCCTACCTAGACTACGGCGCTGAAAACATTCAAGGAAAAATTAGAAACTGAATGGGTACCTACCATGTACCCATTTACTACACCTGGGTGGAGAGCAACAAATACAGAAATGCAGATTTATGTCTTGCCAAAGGACATTAGTGCCGCGGCTGGGACTCGAACCGCGAACCATGTGATCCAAGGCCCCGTGACGAATTATCCAGACCACGACACCTCTCCATATAGAAAATACATATGGAATTTTGTAAAAATATATATGAAATACATACAGGTGTATATATTTGTAAAAGTGCATCCTTTTTTCAGAGCAGTTTCAGATACATATGTCATGCACACTGGTTTCTCTGAAGTGTATGTATAAAGGATATACCCCATTGAACCAAATTAAGTGGCTGTGAAGAAGAGGAAAACAGATACGGAACAACTGGATAACAAGTTTTGATTCATTTCAAATAAAGTTTTATTAAAGCACCCTTAAAAGTAAACAGACAAAATTGTACGCGTTTTAGAAATAAAAATCCCAATCGATCATAATTCAAATTATACACTGTAATCTAGACTACAATGAGTTGATTGATGACTGCACTGAATGAAATTAATGTTGTCAAGCATTTATTTTGCAAGTAAAATATTTTTTAATAAGCTAATAAATACAACGATGTGGAATTCACTTACTTAATAAATCAAACGTTTTCGGGGCTACTGTTGGTAGAGCCGTTGTACCTGACAACATAAAACAACAATAAAAAATAAAAACAAAACACAATTGTTAGATTTATATATTGTTACAAAGCATAGTACATTTGGGAATAGTATTTCGATACTCTACAATACATAGTCGTATATGAAAGTACCCCAGTAGAATAAAACAAAACAAAACAAAAAATACTCATCTCTGAAATGTGAGCAAAAGTGCAAAAAAGGTTGCAATTCTAATGTAAGTGTTGTATGATGGTAAAAGTTGTTTGTACTCTCATTTTTATGCGTCCCGATGCAAATAGATATGGCTTTACTATTTTTTGATACTGAATCCGTCCAAAGCAGTTGGTCATTCAAAGTCAATAAGGAATTTTCGCTCAACGTCGCGGACGTACTTCTACAACGCATGAACGTCCCTGGAGCGAACAGATGAACGGCCGTCGCACAGAGACGGTCCTCATTATAAGGCGGTTTCGCTTTTCGGCGATCGCGATCGCTGATTGGCTGTTGATTCACTTGGGGGGAGATACAGAACGGACGTGATTTCTACCACGGACCGTCGCAAAACGCGGTCCTAATATGGAGCGGTTCGCTGTTACTATAGTAACTTCTCCATTTTGCACACGGATCGCAGATTTTCCGTTCTCAATTAACGGGCGTCGTACAGCGAAAACTCTCTACTACACTCTATGGTAAGATCGAGTCTACTTTGTACACCATGCAAGGAGAAAAAAAAAATCATTTTGATTGAAGAAAGAGAAAAAGGAGTACCTTCTGTTACCGTCTGTGCTGATGGGTCAGAAATATCACTAGGATGTTGAGAAGTATCCAATCCATCCTGTGTGATATCATAAACCTCTCGTAGGTCCATGGTGATATTAAGTTCTGAAAACGGTGGCAAAAATGATGGTTTTATTGCTAATGTTGCTAATATCAACAAGACTTTATCTATTAACAGAGCACCATACATATACACCATACCATACGTATTCTGATAGGTGAATTAACTTAATCATATACTGCATTTTGAGGGAGATATTACAATACCTAACCGTAAACTAAACCGGCTATCAGAATACCAAATTATTTTCAACTTACCCTGGATGAAAATGACAAGTGAGACCACTATTACTACCACACTTAACCCAGGTTTGAGTTAAACTTTACCATCAGAATATTGCACAGAATAGGAAAGAAAAAATATTTTCACTATATGTGTGGAAAATAGCTGTTACACGTACCTGAAGTAATAGTATCAGCTGATTGTGTTGATAATGAAGAATTTGAGACTACTGAAGATGCTATGTCATCTAGGGTTGTGCTTTGGAAGCCTGGCGACGTATCATCTGTGATAGTAACTGTGGCGTCTAGGTATACGAGGGAAGATGAGACATCCAGAATCATTAAATCGCCCATTAATCGGTTTTCTAACTATACTTTTCCATATGACTAATTGCGTGGCTACATGTGAGCACAAGGGGTAAATGCCATGCCACGTCAAACGACAATTTATTTTCTTTTAATAAAAAAGGCAAACAGAAAGGAAAAAGAAAGACAGGGATAGATACAACCTCCTTCCTCTCCAAGGTTGCACCCATAGGTTGTACACACATGCTCAGGAACAATTGCTCTGCGTCAATTTCGTACACTAACCACCTTCTTTTATCTTCAACCCAGGACCAAACACTATACCTAATCCTAACCCTAGACCTAACCCAGAACCTAACTGCAACCGTAACCCAAACTCTGTGAAATAGAACAAGATTTAAATCATTTTCAAAATAGAGAAATCAGTTATAATATTAATCTCACCAGTAGGTGAAGTTGCTGGATTATCTTTGACAGATGTTGAAGATGTAGCCATTTCACTTGTGTTTGTATTTCTATCTTCTGACGTCGTGATCAAAGTTGTAGGAGGTCCTGAATATGGAACAAAAAAGAATATCATAAAATATCATAGTATACAAGCTTCTCCTTTGTGAAGGGATTTACGTCACTTTCACTGTATCAACATGTTCTTAAATTAGGCTTACGTTACTCTGTACAATAATATCATTGAATAATTTTGTAAAATGAGAAATTATTACTTAGAGAAAGAAAAAAAAAAGGTTACTCTGAAGTGAATTGAATATCATGTTTTATCTTAAAGAGCCTTTTCCCCCGTTTCCATTTTTAAAAATAGATATAACAACGGGAAAGGCCTGGTCGCGTCTTAGCAGATAAATTTTGTGTGATATACAGTGTTTGTCAGGGTCATGGATTTGGCGAAAATTTCGTATTTGACTTACAGATGAGATTCTTCAACCTGCATTAAAAGAACGCAAGGCGAATGTACCTGTTTGGTCGTAGAGATCCTGTGGAACAAAAATTTGACTGTTTCGTATTATTATAATAACTTAGATAATTTAACAAATATCTCCAGACAACTTACCAAGAAATCAAGGGCGTCTCCAGAACATTTTGAATGGGGGGGGGGGGGGTGTGACACCCAAATTTGCAGACAAAAATGCAGCACCCTAATCTCCACCCCCCCCCCCCAAAAAAAAAAAATATATATATAACAAGAGAAAATAACAGATGTAGAGATCCTGATCACACAGGCCCATTTTTGCAAGTAGGGGGCTTACGCCTTTTGACTGAATATCTTTTTTTTTTAATTTCCAAAATTTTAAAAACTTTTTGTAGAGAAAATGTACAGAAGTCACATACAGAAGTTACATAATTATCTGGGAACCTCGCTGTCCAAATATGTGGATATTCTGGCTCCTCGCTTCCCGAATCTGAAGTGGTGGTTGCCCGAATATCGGAACTTTGAAAATACTCGGGGGAGGGGGGCTGCAGCCTTTTGCCGAAGGGGGACGCCTTTTGCCCCGAATATCAACTTTCTACTTTCTAAATTTTTGCGATCAATATTTTTCAAACTTTTTTTTACAGAAAATGTACAGAAGTTACATACAGAAGTTACATAATTATCTGGGAACCTCGCTGCCCAAATATGTGGATATTCTGGCACCTAACTTTGCTTCCCGAATATGAAGTGGTGGTTGTCCGAATATCAGAACTTTGAAAATCGTCGGGGGGGGGGGGGGGGGCTGCAGTATATTGCCGAAGGGGGACGTCTTTTGCCCGAATACTACCTTTTCAGTGTTTTTGCGAGCAAAAAAAAATTGGCCAGTTTTTCCTTCTTTTTCTTTCCTTCCCTTTTCCTTTCCTTCTTTTATTTCTTTTTTCCCCTTTCATTTCCCCTTTCTTTTTTCTTCTCCTTTCTCTTTTCTCCTTTTTCCTTTCCTCTCCCCTCTCCCCCCTTTTCCCCCTCCTTTTTAAAATTTGCCGACAGAGGTGGCGCATTTGCGATGCCCCTGCGAGAAATGATAAATAAAATAAGACAGATTCATCTTCCATTATATTAACCGTGTTCTACCTCATGATCTAGTCTCAAATAACCTGCTGATTTTAACAATATACTAACCATTCTCACATATGTCTCCATAAAATCCATTTGGACATATACAAGCTCTTACAGGAGGAAGAAACGAACCACCTGTATAGTAACATGTACCTCCATTCAAACATACGATGCCAGATATCAAACATGGGTTATCTGGAGAGAAAGGAGTTAATAAAACAAATACGAGTTTACGTGTGTTCATAATGATGAATTAAGACGAATTGATAAGGGTTACATTAGTATTTGACAATTTTATACTTAAAATGCTACATGTTAAGTATTCTTTTCTTTATGCACCCTTAATGTCAGGGCGAGTTTGTAGAAGTAAACGTAAGTGCTTCGAAAGATATGTGGCAAGTTTTAGGACTCCTGTAAATAAAGTTTGTACTCTCTAACAAAAGAAACACAAACACAGATTTGAATAGAAATAGACCTACTTTAAATTCGTTCTTCATTAAAGTAGAATGGCCTTACATAGGTTAACTCAATCAAATTAAGTTACACAAGGCTGAATTTATATCCAAGGAGAAATTATCCATTATTCCAGACTACCAAGTTACATTGTTAATGTTCATTTGGATTTTTTTTTTTTTTTTTTTTTTTTTTATAAAACTACACTTATTAAAAAAAAAAAAAAAAAAAAAAAAAACACCGTCTTACAACAACAAAACCATCACGGCTAATCCGTCAGCACATACGGGTTTATACTCTATTGTGTTATGTCTCATTAGTCCTACCCACTGGAATATGTATAATAGCGTGAAACCGACGTAAATTCTCTCCCTCCCCCACTTCGTTTGAAGGCCCAAGAAAAATATACAACTTGCACTTGGTGTATACTAGTCGGGGCTAACCAGATATATTACGCCCCCACGTGTAAGGATGGTTCTGGCCCTTGTATGTCTGTTTCTAGATAAACCCCTCCTACATCCCACTTACCCAATCAAACCAAAACTGAATCCTAAACATAAGGTGGAGTGCCAATGAAAAAAAAAGTCGCATACGTCCTATGTCCTAAACTCAAGCCTATATCACTTGAAGGACCAGTGGGACGTAGTACCAGTCAGATGCAGGGACAGTGGGAGGTAGGCCTGATGAGATTGACGATTTATAGGACCAGTTCGACGTGAGAAGAAGGATGAACAGTTTAACCAATCTTACATAGAACTGTAACAATACCCCCCCCCCCCCAACTTACCATATTGACACGTTTGCCCGATGTGAGGTGGGTTACAGGTACATGTGTAGTCGTATGGGGTGACCTGTAGATTGTCGGTACATATACCTCTCCCAAGGCATGGGTCCGATGTACATGGGTGGGCTGTAAATTCAAGTTTCACATAAAAGGTTCATGATGGAAGGCTATATCTAAACCATGTTAGTCTGCTATATATATATATATATATATATATATATATATATATATATATATATACAGTGCGTCCCAGAAAAAACGAAACCCTAAAACAAAGGGTTATTGTGACCACATAATGTGTTCCATTACAATAACTTTTTATTTTCCATAAACTAGAAGCTCTATGCTTCTAAATGATACCTTGATGGCATCCATCCGTACATGCTTTACCGAGCGGTACATTTTGAAAATGACATGTAGAAACTCAGTTGTGCCAGATTTTGGTAAAACCGTGAAGACGTTAGTATCACATGCGAAAATGATAGAAAAAAAATACCAGCTTTAAGAGATAGGGTACCTGAAATTCCCTTGTGTGATGGCATGCATTCAGTAAGAAATTGATTCAACACAGGTCAATACTAATTTCCAGTGGTGGCAGGGGCATATGCCCCCGAAAGTTCCAAAATCAATAAACATCCCTCAAAAGATGAAAAAGTGCCCTTCGTGTGATGGAAAAGGTGCCCCTCGTAAGGCTGGAAATTGCCATAATCTTGATATTTATCTGCCTTATGTGCCTTTTCTACCTTGTATTTCCATCTGGCATTGGAAAGTGCCACTTACTTTACTTTTATGTAAAATATCACCTCTGTGTCCACTTTGTTATTAAAAGAAACTTCAGTTCAGAAAATGCAAAAATTTTGCTTTGATTGCAGGTACCATTTCAATACAAAACATGCCCTTTCTTTACCCCCAACATCGAAAAAAAAAAGAAGTGACTATCCTTTATTTTATGATGAGGGTGTTATCTTTGCCTTAATTATTGAAAGAAACAGATGAAAACAGTCTTCTAATAGGGTTTTAAAAGTCATGTTACATTTCGGTCATGTTCGCATGTGATCCTAACGTTTTTACGTTTTTACCCAAATCCGGCACAACTGAGTTTTTACATGTCATTTTCAAAATTCTGCTGCTCGGTAAAGCATGTACGGATGGATGCCATTAGGATATTATTAAAAGCATAATACTTCTACTTTATGGAAAATAGTTAATTATTATCATAGAGCACATAGTGTGGTCACAATATCCCTTTGTTTTAGGAGTTTCGTTTTTCCTGGAACGCACTGTATATATATATATATATATATATATATATATATATATATATATATTTATATATACATATACATTTAGGTATTATGAATGCTGCTGGCACTTTCAACAACGCAAACGAAAATCTAGTAGAAAAGTCCAAAAGAGTAATGTTCAAACCTTACAAATCATTCGGTACTCATCCCCCAAATATAAAACAGCTCTGCGTCTGTTCCAGGACTTCACTTATTAAACCCATCCTTCTGTATGGGACAGAGTTTTGGGGAGCATTTGTCATAGAGTTTGTATAACTTCTGGGAAATGAAGTAGGTCACTCAAAACTATTCTTCAAAAATGTTTTGAACCTATTCACTTACAGTAGCTCAGATATGCTCTTGGTGTAAATAAGAAAAGTAATAATATAGCCATTTTGGCTGAGATGGGAGAATACCCATTATTAATTGATATAAAGTTCTTGTGTAGCAAAGTATTGGTCACACATGAAAGATATTGATTGTAATTCCCTGTTACCGGTATACCGTGCACATGAAATGAATAGAGTATAATGGCACGGAAAAAAAAACAAAAACACTTCATGCTGGTTAAAGAATGTACATACGTTACTGAAAGCTTGTAAACTATAGCTTGATGAAAACAATGAATGTATTGATGCTGTAGACTTAACTGACAGTGAACGGATTGTCGGTAATGAAGTAAATTCCGTTATGAGGGATTTTTTTAAAACCAATTCACCACAGATCTGCACAGTAATGTAGGGAATAGTGGGGAGGGTATCTTCACATTCATCTATCTGTTCCAAGGTGCCAAAGTAAAAGTTGCAAAAATGAAAAAAAATAAACAAATAAATAAAATAAAGTCAATCAACTCGCAATTCTTGGTCATATCGCACCGGTTCATGAAAATGGTTCATTGCACTTGAAAAGAAAATCAATCTTCATATCTAAAAATGGGGCTAAGGAGCAGCCAAAGTGGCGTAGCGTAGCGTATGGGAGCACATATCGACTCTTTGGGAGACCATCAGAGATGCCAAGACTTGCCAAAAGAACCTTGCGGTGATTTGGCTAGACCTCGCCAACGCTTTCGGCTCTGTTCCCCATGCGGCAATAAGTTTTGCTCTTCGGTGGTACCACATGCCAGACACATTTGTGGAGCTCATTGAGGCGTACTACGCGGGACTCTACGCTCGCTTTTCGATGAAGGACTGGACTTCAGATTCGCAGAAATTTTCACTCGGTATATTTATGGGCTGCACCTTATCGCCAATCCTTTTCGTCACCACATTCAATCTGCTGAACGAGTTTGTGAGCCAGCTCTCCCCGAAGCTGTATTTCATGAGGAAAAAAGGCACCCATATACCAGTACTGAAGGAATACATGGACGACATGACCATTCGTACAGCTTCAGTAGCTTCGACGCAGGAGGTCCTCGGCAAAGTCAACGAATTCATGACGTGGTCGCGCATGAGGATAAAACCTTCAAAGTCGCGTTCTCTAGTTCTGGACCGTGGTAAAGTTAGACAGGACGAGCCATTTCAAGTAAACGGTCAAGTGATTCCAGGAGTACAGAACAACCCTGTCAAGTTCCTGGGGAGGATCATCAATGGAGACTTAAATGACAAGCAGGCTCGACTATCTCTCGAGACTTCTTTAAGAAGGTGGCTAAAACTGTTGTACAAATGTGTACTCACTGGTGTTATAACCACCTGATTATACCAAGGATCCAATGGCAACTGATGATCTACGACATTGCGCTTACCTATGTAGAGCGCATGGAGACGATGGCGTCAACTTTTCTACGGAAGTGGCTGGGCGTGAGCAGAAATTTATCCAGTCTGGCACTCTACTTTAAGCAGGCCAAGCTGCGACTCCCACTGGACGGATTGACGGAGCTTGTAAAGAAAACTTCAGTTAACAGCCTTCTTCAACTGAGAGCAAGTTCCGATGAAGTGGTGCAAAACATTGAACCAGTTGTACGTTGCGGGAGAAAGTGGAAACCAGAAGAAGCAGCAGAGAGGGCAGAGAACAGAGTAAGATTTGAGGAAATGGCTAGAGGACAGTACGGCCGTGCAGGTCTCGGTTCATCGAAGTACCTTGCACCGTGGAGCAGGATGTCCAGCAAGGAAAGGCGATCAGAGCTGTGCAAAGCGGTCTCGGCAGAGCATGACGACTCTTACTACATTCGAGCAGTTCAACTTGGGGTGCAAGGCAGCTGGACGTCGTGGGAAAATGTGAAGAGACGCGACCTTAAGTGGAGAACGCTATATGACATGAACCCGAAACTGCTTCAATTTGTAATTGGTTCAACCTACGACACCATGGCTTCCCCGAAGAATTTGAAGAGGTGGGGACTCTCAAGAGGATTCATGTGACCTGTGCGGAGGTGAGGGGTGCACCACAACTCACATTTTGGCCGGGTGCCCTATCAGTCTCCAGCAAGGTCGCTACACGTGGCGACACAATCGTGTACTGCGAGTTTTGATACATGGCCTTCGTGAAGAGATTTCTAACGCCAACAGTATTCCAGCAAGAGTGGAAGAAAGGAGAATTCAATTTGTGCGTCCCGGAGAAACTCTTCCTCGTCGTCTAGGAAAGCGACGTTCCGGACTCTTGCCACTAGCACAAGACTGGAAAATCATGGTCGATTTGGATACAAGACTCGTCTTCCCAGAAGAGATCGCCGTGACAAATCTTCGGCCAGATGTGGTGATCTTTTCGGAGTAGAGAAAGACTGTGATAATGATCGTTGTTTGTGATGAGAGCAATATGCAGAGCTGGCATGAAAGGAAGAGGAGGAAGTACGAGGAACTGCATCTGCAATGTGTAAACGATGGATGGTCGACCTCGGTGTGGCCGGTAGAAGTGGGTTGCATAGGTTTTGTATCGAATGGACTCCTTCCTTCGTTATACCGACTTGGTGTTCGACGCTCCAAAGCAAAGCCAATAGAGAAGTTATCATGCAGCGTCGCCGAAAGAGCGTCATTTCATCTGTGGCTCTTTAGACAACAAAAATCAGGTTAGTTTGAAGATTCGTATTGCCAGGTCCGGTTGTGTTTTTCACAATCGTTTCAGAAACGAATCTATTTTTCCACCTTTTCTGCTACCTGGCAACCGATGACGAGAGCAGTTTAAACTAACCCTTTTCTAATACTTTTTGGCTAACTCCTGCCGGAGTGCTTGCCATTTAGGCCAATTTATTTGGTATTTTTCACACACACACACACACACACTCAGCACAAAAAGAAAGTAAACACTTTTTCAAGTTCAGATTTTTCATAGAAGATTTTAATACAAATCAATAAATTATATATCAAATTAAAGGAAATTTAATTGTCTTTCAACCTGGAAGGTGAACACAAAGAGAAACTTTACGCATGAGTAAACACATTCATCTATCTGTTCCAAGGTGCCAAAGTAAAACAAAGTCAATCAACTCGCAATTCTTAGTCATATTATTTATTTATTTATTTATTTATTTAATTTCAGGCAAAAGAAACATAATATACAAAGAATATTGAAAATACCACCGACTAGTGGCCAGGGATATCCAAAAGGAAACAAGTTCCTGTTAAAAGGTTCTCCCACACTAGTCGGTAGTTTACAAACATAGAAACATATACATTAAAACATACAATCATATAGATCACTCTAGCAATAAAAATGAAACAGAGTGACACATGAAGAAAAGAAAGAAGAAACAAGGAAGAAGAAGCAAGAAGCAAGGGAGAGCATTGGAGACGGAAAGAAACCCCAAATACTTAAATAAAAGAGAATTAGGAATATGATATATCAAATTAATTCAATTAGATTATCACGTTGTGAAAAAGAATCAAGTAAAGGTATAAAAGTTACTTGTAGGAAAGGCAAGTGGAGAGGGAGAGGGACGGAAAAGAGAGGACAGAGAGGGAAAGAGAGAGAGAGAGTAAAGGAGGAAAATAGAAGAAGAATAAGTCATAGAACAGGCTAGAGGAGAGAGACGAGAAGAATGGAAGACAAGTAACATTTTGTTGCACTTTATAATGTATAAATTACACTGCATTATCGATAGGAGGAAGGCTGAATAAATGGTTCCTTAGAGCATTGAGGATTGGCTTTATTGATGTGTCCAGACATAAATCTCTGTCTTCCGGGGGGACAGATTCCCACAATCTTGGAAAAATATGGAAACATGAGAACTTTAGGGCGTTACACCTAGCAAACTCATGAACGAAAAGGAGATGTTCAGTTTTTCGGATTCTTGGTCTTGGCAAGAAGTGGGCAGGTACATCATACAGCCGGAAAAGGCATTTTATGACAAAGTTCGTAGATAGAAAAACAAATCTGTTGTAAAGTGGAGCAAGATCAAGTTTTTGTAGTCTTTCAAGATAAGTAAGAGCATTCGCTTGGTTGTATGAAAAACAAAATCTTGTGAAACGTCTTTGAATGGATTCCAGGGACTGAATGTGTTTTTTTTTTTTTATGAGAAAGCACCGGTTCATGAACATGGTTCATTGCACTTGAAAAGAAAATCAATCTTCATATCTAAAAATGGGGCTAAGGAGCAGCCAAAGTGGCGTAGCATGGGAGGTTAAAAGGACAGTGCGTTTTGGGGGTACGCTAATGAACCCCACAAAAGTGTTCCCTAGAAATGCAGTGTCCTTAATCCAACACACTACACCAATGAGTAACCATACACTGTCATTCAATTTTACTGAGCCTTCAATGTCATAAAAAATTTTAATTTTGGACATTAATATAATCACCCTTGTGGCTACTCCAGATCTCATTTAAATTTGGAATTAACAGAAGCTTCTTCTTTTGGGGGGGGGGAAGAGAGAGAGAGTGCGAGAGAGCGAAAGCTGGATCATGCAGTTTCAACAAAGTCTCTCATTTAAAGATAAAGCCATCGTGTAAGTTGAACTTTTGTTCCATTGTTATGTGTAAGGGCATTTACACATCAATAGCAAATTGTCAATTTTTGCCATTTCAAATTTTGTACCTTGGTAGAGAAAAACGAATGTGTTTACTCATGCCTAAAGTTTATCTTTATGTTACCCTAGCAGAGTGAAAGATACTTTTCATTTAATTTGATATATAATTTATTGGATTTTATTACAGTCTTGTTTGAAAAACCTGAACTTAAATAAGTGTTTTCTTCCTTTTTTGCACAGTGTATATACACTGTATAAATAATTAACAAATTTATGTACTATATGTACTATTTAGTAATTTATGTACTATATCCAGGGAGACAGCACTGTTAATAATCGGGAGTTTTTCGAAGTGTCGGTCAATAAACTAACGAATTGGCGGGTTGTAGAAAATTCCCTGTCACTGATAATCATTTAGCTTATGCCTGCAGAAAAGGTTTATTAGGGGCAGCAATAAAGGGCAAAATAAAAAAACAATTTCCTTACCGTATTCACAGTGGTCTCCTATAAATCCATCAAGACATTTGTGTATAAATTATCAATGGTGGGATACATGCTAAACCATTCAAGCAAAGTTGAGTCGGTCTCTTATATGGATGAAATACTAAAAGATTTCATGAAAGCCATTATTGTCACACAGCTGAGCTGATAATGTTGTAAATAAACTAATCTCATAAACACAAACAGCATTTCTTCCGTTATTCAAAGGAAACTCAACGGACTAATCAAATAGATGGAAACGCAAAGTGCAAATAGAAAAACCCATCTTTACCAATAGAAATGCTGACATTAAGTATATTCCTATGAATTATTACAACTGCACATCAACAACTGTAACCCATGTGCATGATGTACACATAAACATCCCCTAAACTAATAGATTTCTTCGAATTCGTCCTTCAGAAAATGAAAAGAAGTATTCTTACCGTTCTCGCACCAGTCACCTGAATAGTCAAATGAACACGTGCACTGAACTGTGGGAGCAGTCGTCCAACCACCAGTATACGAGCAAGTCCCTCCATTTTGACAAGGACTCCGCGTTTGAAAGCAAGGGTCCTCTGTAGAATTATAACAACAGAAAAGAGAACGGTAAACGTAGCAAGATCATTTCCCTTTATCTTGTTTTTTGCCGTTCTGAAACATTTTAAATGCTTTTCTCTTAAATATCTTTAACTCGGAGATTACATGAAATATTTACCAGGTAGAAACCGATATTATGTGAAATGCTTTATTGCATAAGTATAATGAGATGTGCATCGCCATTTAAAAGTTCCCTTCCTAAATATAAATTCCAGTAAATATGCAATGACTCAATTTTGTTTAATTCTAGCGCCACCTAAAAGGTATTAGAGGATGTGTATTTGAAATATTACATGTCCGCTTAAAAATAGTAAACTTTTAAGCGCTGATAATATACTGACCATATGCACATGAACGACCAATGTACGATGAAGGGCAGTTACAAGTGTAGTCATATGGAATTGTTTCCAGATTGTTGGTACATGTTCCTCTTCCGGAGCATTGTTGCAGCGTGCAAGGATAAGCTGTAAATTGCAATTAGGGAAATAGTAAGGATTTGATTAATTAGTTCTTCATATTTTATATCACTATCGATAGAAATTCACAAGTAGTAATCAACTCCACATTCGTCAATGCCTGCATACTTATGATTAAGAATACTGCATCCAGAAATAATGGAATCGAAACACATTCGATTATTGGTAAAAGCATACGATCTAGAAGCTTACGAGTGTTATCTTCTACCAAAAAAGAATAATTCATTCAATTATCAGAATCAAGTCGATGTGAGAAACAATTTAGACTTTAAAAACTCACCATTTTCGCAATACGAGCCATAATACTCAAAGGTACACAGGCAAGAAATAAAGTTTCCGGTAACGGGGTTATTTATACAGGTCCCTCCGTTATAACAAACGGAAACGAGGCATCCGATTGCTGTAAGTGTATATATATAAAATAATAGTATCTGAAATAAGAATGTTTACTCTAAGAATATTTCATCATTTAATAAATTTTCTAATCGTCTCTAAAGAATCAGAAGGACTCTGTATTTTGAAGATACCGAGTTGCTGGTGTTGTTCGAGGGTTTACAATACGGTTATACACCTCAAGATCAGCTCAAACTGCGTTGAGGGAAATATCACAAAGGCGGTTTGTGCGCCGAGGCATTAGCTGAGTCAATTTTTTTTTCTCTCCCAGCTCACTTTCCAAAGAGGCGGCAGAGGGCGATTTGACTTGCTGCATTATTTTGATTTTAATACTTTATTTTACTTGGAATTCTAGATCACAGCGTGAAAAAAAAAGAATAAGGGTTGATATTAAGAATAAAGGGCAGTTCTGTGACGTCAAAAGTAAACATAATCTAGTATATCTTAAGTCCACACAGAAAAAAGTGCCCTATATTTGTGCCCTCGACAGCAAATTTAGACCCCGAAAAGCACCAGGAAATGTAATTATTTTTTTTTCTTGTCATAGATTTTTTTTTCTTGTGCCCCCCCCCCCCCTGCAAGAGACTCCCGGATCTGCCTGTGACTATACAGATTATCTGAACCTTGAGGAAAGGGGGAAAATGCAGCAACCATCGTGACATTTTTTTATCATCAGTCATTCAATTCAACCTTGCCCCTTGCATGTTCCATTGAATACAATTAGCACGATAAAAACTACTTTCGAAAAATAAACTCAAGGGCAATTTCAAAGGCTTATTGTAGTGCCCATAGAAATCTTTTTCGGATTACATAATACGCCATTGTAATGTTCGCGCATTTCTAAAGGTGATAGACAGGGCTATTCAAATTGTCTTGAGTTTATTTTTCGAAAGTAGTTTTTATCGTGTTAATTATAGACGGTTTTTCTAATTTATTATCAATCATTTAATAACTATTTGAATAATAAATTATTCATGAATTATTAGTTATCAATTAATGTACTGTTAATAATTTCCATGTATACATTCGCTTCTACACTATCAATCTAGCATCGAAATCATGGAAACAATATGCATTCATTTGATATATTTTTGTCCCATTTTGTATTCTTTGAAAACGAAACATATTTCTAAAGCAAAATCGTTTAAAAAGAAAGAAAAGTGCGTATACCAATACTGCAGTAGTCTCCTGTCCAAGACGCATCACATATACAAGAGAATGTAACAGTAGCTGCTGACTCATCAACATTGAATTTACATTGTCCCGCATTCTGACATGGGTTTGTAGGCAAACAAGGATTGTCTGTGTACATGATAAAATAATAGGTTGCTCGTCAGTAATTCCAATAGTTACTTGTTTGGGGGAATATTTTAATATTTTCCTGTACCACTTTCTGTCTGTTTTGACTGTAAATACGCTTTATAAACATAATTGATTATATATGTATATATAAATATATTACACATCTCTTTCTATTTTTTCCCTCTGGGCTTTCTCTCTTTCTCTCTCTCTCTCTCTTTTCTCGGTCTCCATATCCATGTATTTTCTCTCTCTCTCTCTCTCTTCCCCTATCTTTTTTCACTCTTCCTCTCATTCTCTTTTTTCTTACTTTTTTAAAATATATTTTTAAAAATGTTTTTCGTCTTTGCTCTATGCGGATGGTCTCCCATCCTTTCTCTCTCTCTCTCTCTTCTTTCTTTTTCTCCTTTTTTCCTTGTACTACTTTCTTGCTTTGTTGCGCGAGTATCATTTAGCGCTTTGCGCTTAGCATTGCTATGTGGGTTGCTATTCAAATAAATTTCATCATTTCCTGATGAAGCCCTAAAGGCGAAATTTCGAATTTTTCTATTCTCTCACAGAATATATACACTGTATAAAGAATTGACAAATTCATGTACTATAATTATTTACTTTATAGTAATTTATTTTCTATATCCAGGGAGACAGCACTGTCAGTCCGGACTTTTTCGAAGTGTCGGTCCAACCCCCCCCCCCCCCCAAAAAAAAAACACCCCACAATTTCCTTACCGTATTCACAGTGGTCTCCTATAAATCCGTCAAGACAGGTACATGTGTATAAATGATCAATGGTTGGCATACACGTTCCACCATTCAAGCAAGGCTGAGTCGGTCTCTCACATGGATGAAATACTAAAAGATTTCACAAAAGCCATTACTGTCACACAGCCGAGCTGCTATTGTTGTAAATAAACTTATTAGATCTCATGAACACAAACAGCATTTTTTTTCGTTGTTCAAAGAAACTTTACTAAAGGGATGGAAACGCACAGTGCAAAAAGAAAAATCCATTTTACCAACAGATATGCTGACATTAACTACATGTATAGTCCTATAAATTATTACAACTGCACGTCTGCAACTGTAACTCATATGCATGACGTACACATAAACTTCCCCTAAACTAACAGATTTCTTCGAATTCGTCCTTCAGAAAATGAAATGAAATATTCTTACCGTTCTCGCACCGATCACCTGAATAGTCAAATGAACACGTACACTGAACTGTGGGAGCAGTTGTCCAACCACCAGTATACGAGCATGTCCCTCCATTTTGACAAGGACTCCTCGTCTGAAAGCAAGGATCTTCTGTAAAATTACAACAAAAAAGAATATGGTAAATGTAGCCAGATCATTTCACTTTATCTTGTTTTTTGCCCTCTTAAAAGTTATAAATACCTTTACTCTTAAATATCTTTAACTATAAGTGGAGATTACATGAAATATTTACCAGATAGATACCGGTATTATAAGAAATGCTTTATTGGATAAGTATAATGAGAGGTGCAGCGCCATTTAAAGGGTTCCCTTCCTAAATACATTCCTGTAAATCTGCGAGATAAAATCGTAGAAACTGTCTCCAACTGGATTCAAAACCGGATATTTGGCTTCGATTCATTAATGCATGGAAATGAATAAAACTTATAAGTAATACATGAATAAATAAATAAGTATTGGTAAATGAATAGAAGAAAGTAAATAAATAAAGGAATGAATAGATTTTAAAATTAAATGATGTAAGCTCCCTCTACAACATGCATTTTATTTTGTTCGAAACGAAAATAAATACACTTTTTTTAAAAATCTCGAATGCGGAATCTATGACTCCTTTAAGATCAGTTATCTGCCCTACATCCGCTTTGTGCACTTACTCCTGTAAGGGATGAAGAACACAAAATAGACATGAAGGGGAAAGGAAATGACACAAATTGCATTTATTAAAACTTTTATTTTTAGTTTGCTTTATGACACCAAAACATAAAAGTTATCGAAATGACTCAATTTTGTTTAATTCAAGCGCCTCTTAAAAGGTATTAGAGGATGTATTTCAAATATTACATGTCTGCTTAAAAAATAGCATACTTTCAAGAGTTGATAACACACTGACCATATCCACATGAACGACCAATGTACGATGAAGGGCAGTTACAAGTGTAGTCATATGGAATTGTTTCCAGATTGTTGGTACATGTTCCTCTTCCGGAGCATTGTTGCAGCGTGCAAGGATAAGCTGTAAATTGCAATTAGGGAAATTAGTAAGCATCTGATTAATTAGTTCTTCATATTTTCTATCACTATCGATAGAAATTCACAAGTAGTAATCAGCTCCACATTTGTCAATGCCTGCATACTAATGATTAAGAATACTGCAGTAGGACTGATCTAGGAGCTTACGAGTGTTATCTTCTACCAAAAAAGAATAGTTCATTCAATTATCAGAATCAAGTCGATGTGAGAAACAATTTAGATTTTAAAAACTCACCATTTTCGCAATACGAGCCATAATACTCAAAGGTACACAGGCAAGAAATAAAGTTTCCGGTAACGATATCATTAAGACAGGTCCCTCCGTTATAACAAACGGAACCGAGGCATCCGATTGCTGTAAGTGTATACACAAAATAACAGTATCTAAAATAAAAATTCATACTCTAAGAATAATTCATCATATAATAAATTTTCTGATCGTCTCTAAAGAATCAGAAGGACTCTGTATTTTGAAGATACCGAGTTACTGACCTTCTGGTTCCCAGGACATGCTATTAAAATATCACATTGGCCGGTATCGATAAAACCTAGCAAATGCTTTTTCTAATCTTTTGCTTGCAGCTTCAAAAAATCAGCATATAAGTAATGGGCCGCAGGTGGTGTTTTTCGAGAGTTTACAATAGGGTTATACGCCTCAAGATTAGCTCAAACTGCGTTGAGGGAAATATCACAAAAGCGGTTTGTTGCGCCGAGGCATTAGCTGAGTCAAAAGTTTTTTTTCTCTCCGTGTTCACTTTCTAAAGTGGCGGCAGATGGTGATTTGACTTGCTGCTGTTAAATCTGGCAAATCAGCTTTATGCCTAATAAAATTCATGTTTTGGGGTTTTTGTTTTTTTAATTTCTGTAATTAAAGATAAATATCGGTTATTTATTAGTTCTTTAAAAAAGACAGTGCTATTATGAAGGAAAAACACACCTTTTTAATCTTCATCATGTCCATGCAAGAAAAAGCGTAAGCTGGTAGTAGAGGAGGTTGCAAAATTCTAAGTAAAAGCTTGATGGTGAAAGAAAATTCCTTCTGTTTAAAAAGGCATTTACTAATCTGCCAAGCTTTTGTGTACAAGAACAAAACCTTTCCTTTTGATACGGAGTAAAATTTGAATAGGAATGTAAGTTTTCGCTTGTCTAGGAAAGCGACCGCTAGAGAAAACAAGCTTCTGCATCTTTTTGCTAGCAACTACTTGGTTGGAATATCTGAAGATGAAAGGCCTTTACTAGTTTTTATCGATACGGCCATTGTTTTCACTCTCGTCACAATGAATTGCATGACGAAAGACTCATGAAAGGCATGACGTTAATCATGTTAATATAAGCGTTATTTGAATCAAGATCATTATATTACAGATGGAAAAAAAACAAGGGAAGCCCCAACCCGAATGGGTTGACATCGAGGCCCAGTGAATTAATTGGGACAAATACATGAGTACAGCTGAGATGATTCTGCGTTACATGTTACTCCGTATTCACATGGATTAGAGCTGAAGCAAATATGAACTACAACTGAAGGTGCGAAGAATATATTACATTTTTCACATAAAGATATTAACGACGAAAATCCAATTGATCTCTTGGAGTTGACGGGATGATCTGCATTACTTTAATTTTAATACTTTTATTTTTCTTGGAATTCTAGATCATAGTCTGAATTTTAAAAAAATGAGGGGGTGATATTAAGAATAAAAAAAGGGAAGTTTTGGGACCTCAAAAGTAAACCTAATCTGGCATATCTAAAGTTCACACAGAAAAAAGGTGCCCTATATTTTGTGCCCTCGACAGCAAATTTAGACCCCGAAAAGCACCAGGAAATGTGTTGGGTTTTTTTCTTGTCATAGATTTTTTTCTTGTACCCCACTCCCCCTGCAAAAGACTCCCGAATCTGCCAGTGACTATATAGGTCATCTGTACCTTGTGGAAAGGGGGGAAAACGGCAACTATCGTGATATCTTTTATCATCAATCATTCAATTCGACTTTGCCCCTTGCATGTTCCATTATATACAATCAGAGGCGGTTTTCCAAATTGATTATTAATTACAGGATGACTATTTGATTATCTATTAATTCTTTATCAATTACTAGTTATCAATTAATTGTTGATAATTTTCATGTATACATTTGCTTATACAATATCAATCTAGCATCGAAATCATGGAAACAATATGAATTAATTGATATATTTTTGTCCCATTTTGCATTCTTTGAAAGCGAAACATACATGTATTTCTTAAGCGAAATCGTTTAGAAAGAAAGAAAAGTGCGCATACCAATACTGCAGTAGTCCCCTGTCCAAGACGGAACACATATACAAGAGAATGTAGCAGTAGCTGCTGACTCGTCAACATCGAATATACATTGTCCCGCATTCTGGCATGGGTTTGTAGGCAAACAAGGATTGTCTGTACATGATAAATGACATGTTACTCGCAAGTAATTCCAATAGTTACTTGTTTGAGGGAATATTTCAATATTTTCCTGTAAGTACCACTTTCTGTTCTGACTGTAAATACACTTTATATAGACTGATAAACATTTATTTTTTTTCCTGTTTGATAAGTAAAATTCAAAATTCGTCTTCATTTGAGATATACCCACGGATATTTTTGCATACCAGTTAAAGAATAAAAAGAGAATCATGACAAATAACAAAAATCTTACCTATGTTACAGAACGATCCAATCCAATCCAAGCTGCAGTCACATTTAGATTCACCGTTTTCGACACTGCAGACTCCATTACCGTTACATAGGTTATCAGGGCACAAAGATGCTTTAGATAACGTTATAAAAAATAGTCACAGATTAACATTGTTAAGTTGTAATTAATAATAAATTCTAGAGAGTATCGTACTAATTCTTTAAGCCCTCATGAGAAAAGTTAAAAGCTGTACAAATTGCTGATTTGATTATATTACAGTTGTAGATAAATGACAGTTCAAGGTAAACATCTTTAGAATGTTATTGTTAATTTCAAGCCACCTGCGGAAAAAGTATTAAACCGTCTGAAATAGATCTTAAACTGAAATTAATCTCAACAACAAACTTTATTTGGGTGTTTTAATCTCCATGATACCGTTGATTCAAAACACTACCGTCATCTTATTCCATTAAATCAGAAGAGATCAGTGATAGTAACAGTATTTTCAAAATATCGTGTCAACATTTAGAAAATACCTTCAATGAGTGTGAAAAAAAAAATTGTTTATTCTTTTCATAGATAACATAATCATGACAGACGCTATTTATTACAAAGAGAACGGTTAGTTGCTCGTATTGTTTGATAGTGACAGATTACTGGATCTTTAAAAAAGGAAAATACACTTACTGGTGCAATATTGATCCGTGTACCCCACGGAGCACATACAATATGCCTGTTCTCCAGATGGTATGCACGTACCTCCATTTTTACACACTTCAGAAGCATCACAAATGTGACCTGGTATTGATATTGAATCTGGAAGAGGGAAGGAAAAATTAGTAAAAATCAACATCTTTATTCTTCTGTATTGTCACTACATCAATTAAATATCTGAAAGGCCAGTCCCGTATTGAATCGGTGAAATCAGAAACAAAAAAAATCATGCGATTGTGCCGATTCACATTGGCAAAATGAATATCACCTTGTATGAGGCTTAATATAAAAAGTGATTTATTTACATGTATAAGTGTCACAGAATAGACAAAATTCTACCACGTTTGAGATTCTCCGGCTCAAAGAGAGCGAGCTAGTCTTTATTCAGACTTCTTCAGTATAAAGTAGACATGCAGACTTGGATTTACATGTGATTCTCATATGACAATTATCTCCCTTCCAAAGAATAATCTACAAATTATTGACATTTTATATTATTCTTTAAAACCAACAAAGAACATAGTATCAAGTCTGTACTGATTCTAGTTTATCACAACATGCAATTTTATGTAAACTGGATAGTGTAAAAATCTAAAAGAATAACCTCACAATGTCTGTATCAGTATCGTGGTTGCAATATTGACCAACTAACTTTCATACAACTGACGAATCCTTGATAAGCAAAATGTTTATTATGTTTTTTGTCTTTGCTATTACTTCTCTTTCCATTTCTAATTTCTTCCATAACTATCTTCTATATTCTTCAGCTAAGTTAAGATTCCACATAATGTATATTACAACCCAAACTGTAAAGAACAGTAGATTCTATACCACATGAATATAAAGGTTCAGTGGGACCTTCTCCGGCTCAAAGAGAGCGAGCTAGTCTTTATTCAGACTTCTTCAGTATAAAGTAGACATGCAGACTTGGATTTACATGTGATTCTCATATGACAATAAGCTTAACACATTCATACAGATACAGATCTAAATTGTATATATGATAGACTTACTTTGACAGAGATATCCGGTAAAATCGATGGCACAGTTACACACAAATGAGTCCAATCCCAACGGGATACACGTGCCGCCATTAAAACATACGTAATCTTGATAACATATGTGAACTGATTAGAAAGAAAGAAAGAGATGAGAGAGAGAGAGAGAGAGAGAGAGAGCGCACGCGAGGGGGGGGGGGGAGGGGGTCAATATTGAAATGATGCTAATTGATAACATTTACTTCTGTAGAAAGAGTGCAAATTTCTTCTTGTAATTAATTTCATGCCGTATAACAGTGACGGCATTGGGTGAAAAGGGGAGAATTCCCCTTTTACCCCTTGTAGGATCCTCTCATTTCTTCTACAAATCATGGGGTATGTGGAAGGTCGACAGTTTTGTTTGTTTGTATATTTCATTTTCTTAAAACTTCTAGCGTTTATGAGCAATCTACGTTTTATTGGCTTTTCTGTAACTCCTCCACTCCACTCACTGATCGAGTTTTGGATGGCTGGTTGAAATGGCTAAGTTTCCGCTCATGAAGCTGAAAGAAAAGTTGTGCTTCTCCCCCCCCCCCCCTCCCCCCCCCCCCCCAACCATATAATCTTTTTATATTCTGTTGCCGCAACTCTTTAAGAAAGAGAGATATAATACATGAACCTAGAGGCCAGTGGAGTTTTACTACGTAAGTCAACCAAACGAAAGGTTATTCGTAGATATTCGAAAGCTTGAGTTTGATTATCCGTTTGATTTTGCAATACAGAAAAAACTCAAGCAATAGTTAATTATTTCACAAATGTTAGAACACGTATTATACGTATTTTTTAAAGTGTTAATTACCCTGTTCACACAATGCTCCAGTGATAAACGGTAAGTCGCTCGTACATACAGCTGTCAGGTCACCACTGACACTACATGAACAATCATTCATGCATGGATTCGGCACACAAGGGTCATCTGTAAAAAAAAAAAAAAAAAAAAAACTTTAAATGAAAATATTTTGAATTCACTTTTGTTGAGAGATTTGTAAAGTCAATCTGAATTTTTAAAAATAGATAAGAAAAGCTGTACTAAAGGTCCACCAGCGTGGTTGAATATACCTTCAACATAAGTGTACACGATTTTCGGCCCTAGTTGGTTAGACCATAGTTTGCTGTAAGTACCACTTTTTATCTGCTGTGACTGTAAATACACTTGATAAACATGATGTACACGCATGATTTTTTTTTTAGTAAGTGAAATTCAAAATTTGTCTTCATTTGAGACATACCCACGGATATTTTTGCACACCAGTTAAAGAATAACAAGAGAATCATGACAAATAACAAAAATCTTACCTATGTTACAGAACGATCCAATCCAATCCAAGCTGCAGTCACATTTAGATTCACCGTTTTCGACACTGCAGACTCCATTACCGTTACATAGGTTATCGGGGCACAAAGATGCTTTTATAACGGTATAAAGAATAGACACAGATTAACATTGTTAAGTTTTAATTAGTAATACATTCTAGAGAGTATCATTAAAAGCTGTACGAATTGCTGATTTGATAATATTACAATTGTAGACAAATAACAGTCCAAGGTAAACATCTTTAGAATGTTATTGTCAATTTCAAGCCACCTGCGGAAAAAGTATTAAACCGTCTGAAATAGATCTCAAACTGAAATTAATCTCAACAACAAACTTTATTTGGGTGTTTTAATCTCCATGATACCGTGGATTCAAAACACTACCGTCATCTTATTCCATTAAATCAGAAGAGATCAGTGATAGTAACAGTATTTTCAAAATATCGTGTCAACATTTAGAAAATACCTTCAATGAGTGTGAAAAAAAAATTTGTTTATTCTTTTCATAGATAACATAATCATGACAGGCGCTATTTATTACAAAGAATACGGTTAGTTGCTCGTATTGTTTGATAGTGACAGATTACTGGATCTTTAAAAAATGAAAATACACTTACTGGTGCAATATTGATCCGTGTACCCCACGGAGCACATACAATATGCCTGTTCTCCAGACGGTATGCACGTACCTCCATTTTTACACACTTCAGAAGCATCACAAATGTGACCTGGTATTGATATTGAATCTGGAAGAGGGAAGGAAAAATTAGTAAAAATCAACATCTTTATTCTTCTGTATTGTCACTACATCAAATAAACATCTGAAAGGACAGTCCAGTATAGAATCGGTTAAATCAGACACAAAAAGTCACTCATATCAGCTAATTCACAGCAAAATAGTGCAAATCAACAAGTGGGGATTAATCCCAATCAGTTATAGCGGGAGGAGAGACCCGAAGTGTACAGTAATTCACTTCGCTTTTCCCCTCCCAGGCACAGGTGACGCCAAATCATTACTAATAATAATCAGTGGCGTAGATACGAACACACTTTCTATTGTTAGTGGGGGGGGGGGGGGGGATGATGACTAGATCATCCCCTCACTAACAATCGATAATAATAATAACAATAATAATAATAATATTAATTAGAAAAAACAGTAACCCTAGATTTCTGAAGTCTGGCTATATTTTAATTTACCAACTGAACATTAACTTGTTGACAAATCAATAATAATAATAATAGTAATAATAATAATACTAATAACAATAATAACAAGTGAATGAGTAAATTACGCAATGCGTAATAAATGTCTCCGCCGGAAGTGCAGATCTGTGGAAATTAACTAGCCTGAACCTTAAAACTTCAGTGAAAAACTTTAGTGAATAAAATAATAATGTTACTGCATGCAAAAGAAGAGAATACCAACAATGCATGTATACAACTGAAATATAAAACATCAAAACATTATGAACCTTCAGCCATTTTGAATAAATTTGCATAAATTTGCATGAATAATGAATTTCAAAATTCTGTGTAGAAGTTTGGAAGCCCCCACCCAGCCCTATCAGATAAAACAATCGGAATCAAAATCCGATGTGAAATAGAGGAGAAGTAGCATTTTTCGTCAATTTTGAATAAATTTGCATAAATTTGCATAATGAATTTCAAAATTCTGTGTAGAAGTTTGGAAGCCCCCACCCAGCCCTATCAGATAAAACAATCGGAATCAAAATCCGATGTGAAATAGAGGAGAAGTAGCATTTTTCGTCAATTTTGAATAAATTTGCATAAATTTGCATAATTAATGAATTTCAAAATTCTGTGTAGAAGTTTGGAAGCCCCCACCCAGCCCTACCAGATAAAACAATCGGAATCAAAATCCGATGTGAAATAGAGGAGAAGTAGCATTTTTCGTCACTTTTGAATAAATTTGCATGAATTTGCATAAGTAATGAATTTCACGATTCTGTGTGGAAGTTTGGAAGCCCTCACCAAGCCCTATCAGATAAAACAATCAGAATCAAAATCGGCCAAGAAATGACGGAGAAGTAGCATTTTCTAACATTTGAGCACACACGGACAGACGGACGCACGGACGGACGCACGGACGGACGGACGGACACACACACACACACACACGCACACACGAACGGAGCCCGTTTCATAGTCCCCTCGCGAACTTCGTTCGGCGGGGACAATAATAATACTATTTAAAAGTTAAATTACTTATGTATAAGTCTAGCACATTCATACATATTTCAAGTTATGATAGACTTACTTTCACAGCGATGTCCGGTAAACTCGATGGCACAGTTACACTTAAACCGGTCAAATCCCAAAGCGACACATGTACCGCCATTAAAACAGACTACTTCTTCAAAACATATGTGAACTGAATTTGAAAGATACAGGTACACAGAGAGAGAGGGAGAGAAAGAGATATAGGGTGACAATCTTGAAATAAAACCAAGTAATACGATTCACTTCGTAAATAGAAAGCAATTATTTCTACTAATTAATTTTAAACCGCAGCTGAACCGGCAGCTTTGGGTGGTTATGAGGAGAATCTCCTCCCCTTGCAAGATCCTCTTAATCCATCTACAAATTATGGGGTGTGAGGTGGGTTGAAATTTGTTTTTGTTTTCTTTGTTTTTAAAGCTTTTTAGCTTCGAGCTTTTATTGGCTATTATGCAACTCCTTTCACTTAGCGTTTTTTGGATTACTGGTTAAAATCGCTAAGTTTCCGCTTACGAATTATAAAAAAAGTCAAGCAATTTTCCTATATTCTATAGGAAAAAGATGTATAAAACGTGTACCAGTAGACCACTCGCGTTCCACTACGTAAGTGAACTAAACGAAAAATAACATTAGACATTCGTGAGCTTAATTTTGCACATTATACAGATGGAAATACAACTCACCAATGGTATGTCGAAAGACTTTTCTTATATAAGTATTCACCAAAATGTTATTTACCTCGTTCACAAAATGTTCCAGTGATTAAGGGTGAGTCGCTCGTACATACAGCTGTCAAGTCATCACTGACGCTACAAGAGCAATTATTCATGCATGGATTCGGCACACAAGGGTCATCTGTAAAAGAAACAAATCAAAATAATAATAATGATATTAAATGGGGCTTCTTGTATATAGCGCTCATGTCCGTCACGTTGTGAGGCTCCTGGCGCTCCAAATTATTACCCCAAAATGAAACTTATTCTAAATTCACTTGTGTTGCTAGATTTATACAACCAATAAACATTCAAACATAATTTTTTTCTTATCTTGGCATTGCCGGCAAGGTCATGTTTATAAGGTCTTGGTGTAAAACCTGATGTGTCTCTCCAGTGGGCCTAAAGATAGAAGCAAAGTTTTGACCACATCTCGATTAAATATTCCCCGACATCATGTTCCAATCAAAACAAGAGCAAATATATTGTTTCATCAAAAGGATAGTCTTGTTGTGCAGCTGGAGTTATGTTGAGCACAGTTTAAAGGAATAAAATGTGTCTGCCTCATTACTTTGAAAAAGAAAAAAACATTTTAAAAAAATCTTGTTTACTTATGAATCCCTGCGTTCCTATTCACCCCGTTTTAGGGAACTTGAAAAGGTGATAAAAAGGATTGACTGAATATTTACGCGAGTGCTTAAAAGGTAAGGAAAGAATATCACGACTTACCGTTCTCACAAAAGACACCAAGAACACCATCCGGACATTCACAAGCAAATGCATTTACATAGTCAATGCAAATTCCACCATTCATACATGGTGTAGGAGAGCAATCATCAATATCTATTTGGGTTAGGAAAACACAAAAAATTCCTACTGATGTTGTCATAAATCCATAAATGACGATCAGCTTCAGTTTGAATATGGACTGAAAAAGTTGCACTATAGGATAGTCGAATATTTACCCTATGATATTACATTCTAATGTCGTTTTCAAAGTCAATTATCACGTAAAACCCATTTTAAAAAGCCAGATGTTTTTTTGTTTCATTGTATTCCTTTTTTGTATCTTCCCTGTCCCCCGAGTCTTTTTAAACAAATATATTCGGGCAATCGTCACCTCTATATATATATATATATATATATATATATATATATATATATATATATATATATAATGAAAGAAATGTCACTATGAGACGGTCGTAGCTTTTATTGTCCTCCTTTATTTGTCAAGCTTTCGATCAATGATCTTCATCAGGACTGTATAAAAACACAAAATGATGGCTGACATTTACATCGGAATATACATTTCAATTTTTTACAATGGTTAAGTACTAATCAATATAATTATAATAATATTAATTATGTTGTTTATTACTATGATTATTATTATCATTATTGTTATTGTTATGTCTGTTATTATTATTATTATTATTAGTAGTAGTAGTAGTAGTAGTAGTAGTAGTAGTAGTAGTAGTAGTAGTAGTGGTATTATATTATTAACATCATCATCATTATTATACATTTGCATATTTTCTGAAAGAATGAAATCTACAAATCTATTTCTGTAAATAATATTTCTATGAATGTTTGCAAACTATACAGATAATGAGTGTGAATGATTACCACTTGGATAAGGTTGTCGTGGTAACTAGTCGGTGTTGCTTTTTAAGGTGACATGGGCTTCTTTGGGGATCTATACGATGTTGTATTACATTACACTATTCTTTACATTATATTGTGTTGTATCATATTATATTGTATCATGCTATATATATCCATGCAATTAATGCAAATGCAAACTTGTATATATTGAAACAACAAGTGAAGCTAACAGGTAGTGTACTTTTCATATAGATCCCAAAAGAAGCCCACGTCACCTTAAAAAGCAACACCGATTAGTTACCACGACAACCTTGTCCAGATGGTAATCATTCATACTCACTATCTGTATAGTTTGAAAATGTTCATAGAAATATTATTTACAGAAATAGATTTGTAAATATAGATATGCAAGCATCTTTTCACACATTGATTTATTCTTTTAAAAAATATGCAAATATATAATAATGATAATGATGTTAATAATATAGTACCACCACTACTACTACTACTGCTAATATAATAATAATAATAATAATAATAATAATAATAATAATAATAATAATAATAAAAATAATAAAAGACATAACAATAATGATAATAATAATCATTATAATAATAAACAACATAATTAATATTATTATAATTATATTGATTAGTACTTAACCATTGTAAGAAATTGAAATGTATATTCCGATGTAAATATCAGCTATCATTTTGTGTTTTTGTACAGTCCTGATGAAGATCATTGATCGAAAGCTTGACAAATGAAGGAGGACAATAAAAGCTACGACCGTCTCATAGTGAAATTTCTTTCATTATACCTTCCACTAAAACAACTATGAGTGACCACCAGCGTTGTGTTCAAGGAACATTTCTTACATATATATATATATATATATATATATATATATATATATATATATATAAATGTATATATATATGATTTAGGGACCGAAGTGGCTTACTATTTTATTTCCACAACACCACCCTGGCAAATTTATACGCAGATAGTCGGATGCAATAAATAAGCAAATGCATTGGTTATATTTCGAGGTTTTAAAAAATGATTACCATACGGAGAAAAATTTTCTGTCGCATATGGTTGCAAAAACCTACCAGTTTGACAGTTAATGCCACTCCAACCTGCATTACAGTCACAGTAGAACATATTCGTCTCGTCGACACAAAAACCGTTGATACAAGGATCTGATTGACATTCGTTATTGTCTGTATATAAAGGGGGAATATATCAAAATATATCAAGTCACATTTCAGAATACGACCAAATACACTTAAGATGAACCAGATATTTAATTCAAGAAGTATGAAACAGTTAACAAATTTAACAAAATTCACACAGAAATATTAAAGCTCCACTAAGTGGCATTCTGAAATAAACAGTGTAGAGTTTTGTATACACGGATCATGTAAATACCTTTGTCATAATTGTGTTATTTTGTTATGTGTTATGTTGTTTTTCATTCCATCCCTTTTGTTTATGCACTTTTTAAATGATACATTGTTATTTAGGCCTACACATTAATTTCGCTTAAATTGTTTCCTGAATCAAATATTAGTCGAATATAAATATTGTAAATATTGTAAATATCTTCATTAATCAAAGTTTTGTACATAATTCTGATGATTTATTTGATTGTTTGATCTTATTTTCTTCAATACCCTTTCAAGGGTGACATAAAAATAATAAAAAACATTGTCATTGTAATTGTCATTGTCATTGTCATTGTATTTTTAATATGAACTTTATTTGAATCAGAGAATAAGGACAATTACCCGGCACGCTTCCATCAGACAACCGTAACAAAAGCGCTTAAAACAACATTTAAAAATGATCTTCTTGAAGAATAAAATTAGTTGACTATCAATGTAATGTATTGTAAATATTGTCCAGTATGATTAGGATCATTGCAACATTTACAGTTCTACTGTACAATGTGTATACAGTTAATTCATATATATATATATATATATATATATATATATATATATATATATATATAATTCGCTAAGGCCACGCGGGGGGTCCCGCGCCCGCCCCGATTGACTTTGCACGCGCTGCAGGAGGGGGTCCGTTGGTCTCTATAGAATTTTTTCTCGCTGCCCGCCACGAACCGCCTTCTGTCCCGACCGGTCGGCCTGGCCGTCCGCATGTGCAACGCCCCCTTCGCGTTGCACGACGACGTCGCGTTGGCAGCAGGTGCGCGATCTCCTGAACGACCAAACCCCATTTGCCCGCGTGCTTTGATTCGCCGTCGACCGAATCAGACGACGATTGCGCGTGCGTCCGGCGAACGGTACGTAGTGCAGACTCTGTATCTCTCACTGGGGGAACCCACGTAAGAAAATAATTATGCCATGGGTATGTTCAGTAGAGGTCCGTGGTATGTACCTACGATTTGTGTCATAGTCCGCTTTGTGATTAGTACACCATGTAGGTGTAGCACCCACCAGACTGCGGTGCAATCTCAATGCAAGCTCAGTGCGACGCGACTAAAGGCCACCGCACACCTTACGATCGGTCTGCGATCCGATTTCAGAAGAAAATGTAATATCATTAGACAAATCATTTAAAAACGAAATATATTTTTGATTGAGGGTCTGAATAGTCATACAAATAGTAAAATCGATAATACGCCCTTTGCCGAGTTTTCTAGTCGGTGGAATGGCCAAATCGGCTCCGAGTCGTAGTGACGTCACGAAAATCGTACGACTTCCTACGATTTGAAACTAATTTTGCCTTTATTCCCTGTAGAAAGCTGACAGCTCACCCAAACTCTATGTATAGTATTCATATTACTTTTCAGAAGCTGAATAGGGTAGATTTCATTTGTTAAAATGCCAATATTTAATGCCATAGCGATTTATTTCACAAATCGGATCGCAGACCGATCGTAAGGTGTGCTGTGGCCTTTATACACACAACCATATACAAGGCATACAATACAACAATACACTGCACAGTACTCAACATGAGATGACGGCGAATTCCCGAGCGAACTCATACATTCTACAGATGATTTTGGACGTGAGTTATATATTTAGAACTAAATAATGTTAGAAACTGTATTTATAGACTTTGTTTGTCTCTATAACATGTTCTCTGTATAGTTAACTGATGAAATTCTTCTCTTTTTAGCCGGACTCTGTCGCGGCGTCGTTGCACTCTGCTCTGAGCGGTACCAGCATGCACTGCAGCCTTGGCTGCTTGAAATAACTACGGGGAAGAAACCTGCAGTAAAAGCTGTTTATTTCGAGATTTTAAGGTTAACTTTGGACGTGAGTGACGTTGTTGAGAACAAAAAAATGTTTGAATATAGTATTTGTGGGCTCTGTTTTTGCCTATTCGATCTGTATTTAGTTTAAAAATGATGACATTCTTCTTTACAACGCTGGTAATCTGTCACAGCAGCGCCCACAGTCTGAGGCTGAGCTGTAGTAAGGCTTGGCTGGTTGAACTCCCAGCGAAGAGTCTAGCAGTAAATACCTTACCGAGCGCTGCTTATTTCAAGATTAAAAAATATAAAAAAAGATTGAAAATAGTATACTTACCAAGTTTTAAAACTACAGTTAACATTTGAATATGAATATGAATTCATATGAATTCATCCTACCGTATGTCAGAGCAGTGGCGTACCCACGATTTTTTGAAGGGGGTGGTTTTTAATTCTCTGACAAGCAAAATTTAAAAAAGAGTTATCAGTATTTATTTTTTTTTTTGGGGGGGGAGGGTCTTTTTACTCTAAAATTCTCTGTCAAGCAAAAAAAAAGGGTTATCAGAATTTTTTTTTTTTTTTTTTTTGGGGGGGTCTTTAACTCAAAAATTATCTGACAAGCAAAAAAAAAAAAGGTTATCAGGAATTCTAAAGGGAGGAGTGTTTTAACTTCAAATAACACCAAACGGAGGGGGGGGGGTGTTTCAACACCCAAAACGCCCCCTTGGTACGCGCATGTTCAGAGTAGATTCTACAATACTTGAATTTTAAAACCCGCACTGCCGTAAATGCCTCACTACGTTTCTGATTTCAAGATTGGAAAAAGGTTAGGCCGAATACACCTGTACTCATTTTTTATTCGATGGTAGATTCATCTTATTTGAGTATATTCTACATCTATTTTGTTTCTTTAAAAAAAAAAAATCGTTCCATGAATATTATCCGTTTGAGGGGCAAACATTATGCTAGGAGCGTTATTCCATTGAAGTCATGGGCGTAGATATAGCGGGCAGGGAGGGGGGGGGGGTATTTGAATGTATCATTCATTCCCCCCCCCCTCCATTGTAGAAAAATAAACTCACAGCATAGATAGCACTAGCAGGGGTGAAGGATGGGATGGGTGATGCGGGATTATGTGAATGCATCAATCATTTTTATTTTCATTGTATTTGGGACCTTTCTATGCCACTGGATGCAGGAGAGTGAGGGCAGGGGCATGATAGGGCCTGCCTTCACCATCCACCATGTCCAACGGCGGATCCAGGATTTTGTGAGGGAGGGGCCAGCGCCGGATCAATGATTTTGTGATGGCCGGGAGGGGGGGGGGGGGGGGGTCAATATTCGGAAAATTCATACTTCTGTTTTTTTAATACTTTTCATGTGTATTGTAGGATGTGATTGAACGCATGTATTGCTCATACATGTAAGTGTCTGATTGAATTTGAGAATTATAATATGTGTAGGTGAATCTTCACTCGATTACTTATAGAAAATACATAACTACTACCAATTTCTAACTAAAATTGTATTTCTTGCTATAGACTAAGTAATGAGCGACCTCTATGATGACAACAATATTCCATACACAAAATATACATAACTAGGCCATAGTAATTAATTTTACAACTATATCTAAGTTCTAATAATAAAACAATAAGCTAAATGGAAACACTAAAATCAAAAGAAACTCTTTTATCTTTATTCCACTCTCTCTCTCTTTCTGTTATGTTTATATTCTCTACATCCATTCCTCTCTCTTCCTATCTGTCTACCCCCACTCTCTCCTCCCTCCCCCTTTATGTCATAAAATCTAACATAAATTATGTACATTACATAACATTATACAATATTTTTCACTGAGTATGTGGGTATGTGGGTAAGTAATTGTGACCAAGAGCACGCACTTAGGCGTGTGTAAATACGTGTATGCATGTTTCTCTGAGTGAATGCCTGTGTGTATATAAACATGATTTTGTTTATAATAATATGAGGGTGTGCCATTTGAACAAAAGATTGACAATTACGTGCATCTATCTAAACGTTGTACTATGTCTGTCGTCAAACCAAAAAACACCAATCCGCACGCGGTGCTTTCAATCGACCATTTAAAACTTCCAAGATAGCACTTATAAGGTTTCAATGAAAAGTCTCACATCCATAGACACTCTATTTTCTCTTTCCATCTCTCTAACTTCCGGTTAATTTTCCCATCTGTTATCTCTCCAACCCCTTCTCCAACCCGCCTCCTCCCCCCCCCCCTCTCTGAAATCCTATTACAAAATTTGTAACTAAAAAAAAAAAAAAAAAAAAAAAAAGTGTCATGTTTGTTCAGTTTTAAATGATGTCTGTGTATCGTCTTTGTATGTGAATGTGGACGGACTCGAAATTAAAGACAAAAAAAAATTTACCTACAAAAATTTCTCAATCTTCATAACCATTTTCGTTTACATTTAGAGCAATTTAGTGATAATTTCATTTAACCTAAAAAATAATAAATAAATTCACAAGAATGTACACATCGATTGTGAAAATGCTGAATGTGCAATGTAAAAAAGGAACCCGTGGATTTCCACGGGTCCCGCTAGTCTTTATATATAATACGCTAAGGATTTGGGGTCTTTTTTTGTGTTCGAATAGGCGCCTCCCCTAGCTCTTTAGGTCCCCACCTTTTGGTACCACGGGCGGGGAATAGTCCCCAGATGGTTGGGAGGCACTTTTTAAGTGCTGAAGTGCCGTCCATATTTCATAAATTCATTTTTAAACATTGAATTTCCGGAGGGAGTAATATTTCTGTCGATGGAACAGCTCACTGTCGTAGCACGGAAAAAGTACCTTCTGCCCCCAACCCATACCGATTACCTGTGAAAGAGAGAAACTTCATTGGTGTATTGCCAAAGAACAAAGTGACGTATTCTCCAAGGCAATATCCGCATAGAGGATTTCTTAGAAAACCGATTATTCATCTGTATGAGACAATGGAGCATGTTAAACTTTTTTGAAGTACGGATTATGTCGAAAGCTTTATATTGATATGTCAGTTATGTGAAACAGAGAGGTGTAGTCATTCTTGGGGATGAAAACTTTTGACGATTCCTTAAAAAAACAATTATTCATTTGTGTAAGACAAGGGGAAAATGCCATTCATTTTATGTGAACCTGCAACAGTTAAAATAGAGACTCGACGTCGCGTCTATATGGGATATCCCGCTTTCTTTCTTCTTGTATCTTATATAATAAAGAAGAAATTATGGATGAAAATTGTAAATCAGGTAGTAACTCCGAAGCGAGACATTTTGTATTACATTTCAGCATTGCTCAACAAAATTGGAAAAAAGGAAGGGATATCCTGGACATGGGATCCTGATTTTCTGAACTTGAAATCTCTTTTTTCCGAAAGACCAATTAGTCTTGATCTAAAACTTTGAATAGAGAAATGTTCATGTCCAGGAATAATACTTTGATAATTTTCATCATATTTTCACTTTGGGAACATGGTAAAAGAGTGTGAAATGGGAGAATTGATAAAAATAATTATGTATGATATTTTCTCTGCTTTTTCTTGTTATACTGTTCAGTAAATTTGGGCGAGAGTATTGATAAACATAACAAAATGTTCATGTATGTCAGGTTTTAGGGTATTTTACAGAGGGTGAAAACCATTGTCAGAACAAACAAGAGTTTGTGAATTCTAATTATTTATTCTCCATCCATGTTCATAAAAATATTGCCTTTTCATTGGAGAAACTACTATCGATGCTCGGTGTATTATCAAGGAATATAAGGTGTGAAAACAATTTTCAACACCTTTTTTTAGTTAGGTTTTAAATGATTTGGTCATTACGTCAAATACTCTGCGTAGAATGTACTACATTTTTTTTTTCCTTTTCTGTTCCTAAATTTTTGCAAACATTATTATGTTTAGGTGGAAAGACTTTTGAGATAAGTTTGTGGCCAAAATGGATGGTATTGGTAGCCTGGCTTGCTTGTTTGATGTCTTCACGCGTATTTCCCAATCCCACAAGCTTACATAAAAGAATTTTTCAACAAGTACAAGTGTCGGAGGGGGTTGATAAAAGTAATTATGTATGATATTTTCTCTGCTTCTTCTTGTTATATTGTTCATTAAATTTGAGCGAGAACAAGATGAATATTGATAAAAGTGACAAAATGTTCATTTTTGTCAGGTTTTAGGGCATTTTACAGAGGGTGAAAACCATGGTAGAATAAACAGGAGTTTGTGAATTTTAATTATTTGAACTTATTTTTCCATCCATGTTTATAAAATATTGCTTTTTCAGTGTTTCAATGGAGAAACTGCTATCGATGCTTGGTGTACATGTTTTTAGTTGGGTTTTAAACAATTTGTTCACTAGGTGAAGTAATAATGATGCTTGTCTGTTGTATAAACTAACAACTTATCCCTCCATGCAGCTGTGTTGTTATGGTAAAATATGGAAACCTAAATTCCAAGAGAAGACTTGAATTATTTAACATGTTTTTGAGGCGTCCACCGACACCCACTCCATTGTTTTGTGTATTGAGCTATATATTTGACTATGAATTGACTAACTTATCTGCATCATAATGCTTTGACTTCGTTAACCTTCGCATCTTCTATTGATATGCAGGTTTTTAAATAGGCAAAGTTCATGCTGGGGAGGCGATCAAAGTTCTTTCACTTCTTATTTTTCAATAAGTACAGTATTGGAGGAGGGTTTATGTTCTTTGAAAAAGCTAGTTACTTTTTGTTAAATCCACTATAACTTGTAAATAATGTAAATAGTTGCACTCGTAGCTCAGAGGGTCTTTGAGAGGATTTAGTTTTTGCTGTTTTTTTGGCCACAATGCTGTTGCCCGTGGTTTGTCGGGCGTGTCGTTATTCGGGCTCGCGGTGCGGGCCCATCTTTGTGTTTGATGGTTGTTTTTTGTTTTCCGTATGTGTTGTTCTTATATTGAAAAAACCTTCCACAGGCTGTTCTCCCTTTTTCGCCTCCGTACTCTTATCCAATGCAAGGTGATATTACTTTTATTTCTATGAATTGTCACGGTCTTCCACAGGCTGTTCTCCCTTTTTCGCCTCCGTACTCTTATCCAATGCAAGGTGATATTACTTTTATTTCTATGAATTGTCACGGTCTAGCAAATGACAAGAAAAGAGAAGATGTTTTGTTATATTTGAAATCAAAACAATACGATGTATGTTGTATCCAAGACACTCATTTTACTCCAGATATAGAAACAGAAATTTGTCGCATGTGGGGAAGCAAATGTTTTTTTTTCCTATCATACATCCAGCTCTAGAGGTGTAGCAATTCTATTTAGAGATATTATTCCAGTCAAAGTTAAAAATAGTAGAACAGATAATGGTGGAAATTTAGTAGTTTTAGATTTGACATTACACTAGCGTCCTTATACGGTCCCAATACCGATTGTCCAGCCTTTTATACTGATTTACAACGTATTATATTAGACTTTGAAAACCCACATGTGATTATCTGCGGGGATTGGAATTTAGTACAGGACCAAGCTCTTGATACTCATAATTATTTGCATGTAAATAACCCTGGGGCAAGTCAGCAGGTGAACAACATGAAGAATGAATTAGATCTTTGTGACCCATGGAGAATCAGATATCCCATCAAAAGATATTACACATGGCGTCAGCCCAACCCCCTTAAACAAAGCAGATTGGATTTCTTTTTCATATCATCTGAACTGCTATCGTTAGTTCATAAATCTGATATTTTATCTGGTTATAGAACAGATCATTCTTTAATTCGTCTTAGCTTAACTCTAAATAAAATTAGACGGGGCCCTGGAATTTGGAAATTCAATAATTCTCTCCTAAAAGACGAAAATTTTGTGTCAAAAATAATTAAAACTATTAAAGAGACAATCATATATTATGCAAAAGAAGAAGTTGAATTCGATGAAAACGATAACATTCTTGGAAATTGTGAATTTTCTATTAATGACCAATTATTTTTCGAAACTTTGTTAATGTTATTGCGAGGTGAGTCTATATCATATGGTTCGTTTATTAAGAAACAAAACGTTACTAGAGAAACGGAACTGGAAAGAAATATTGAAGCACTGGAACAAAGACTAGTGACATCGAATGATAAGACCGCATTACTAGAAGAAATAAAAGAAAAGAAGAAAGAACTCGAATTCTACCGTTTAAAAGTAAATGATGGAATCATTATGAGATCCAAAATTAAATGGATGGAGCTAGGAGAAAAGCCATCGAAATATTTTTTAAACTTAAAAATACAAAATAAAGTAAATAAAGAAATACGACAATTGTCAACGGAAAATGGAGAAGTTATTAGTGGGCAAGAAGGTATATCAAAAGAAATCTTTAAATTTTATTCAAACCTATATAAGTCGAAAGATACCGAAGAGGTAGATCTTGATACATTACTAGACATTCCTGATATTCCTAAATTGACTCCAGAAATGTCTGAATTATTAGAAGGTCCCTTGAGTGAAAATGAAGTTTATGCAATGCTAAAAACTATGAAAAACAATAAATCCCCTGGGCAAGATGGTTTCACCGTCGAATTTTTTCGTTTCTTTTGGCAATATCTAAAAACGTTTATGATCAGATCTCTGAATTTTGCTTATTTTACAGGAGAATTGTCGAAGTCACAAAAAATGGGAATAATTACACTTATTCCTAAAGGAAACAAACCGCGCCATTTATTACAAAATTGGCGCCCTATTTCTCTTTTAAATGTATTGTATAAAATAGCATCCGGGTGTATAGCGAGTCGATTGAAGCAGATTTTGCCCCACTTGATACATGAAAATCAAAAAGGGTTTTTGAAAGGCCGTTTTATTGGGGAAAATATTCGTTTACTTTATGATACGTTACTATACACCGAACTCAGTGATATACCAGGCATGCTATTGATGATTGATTTTGAAAAGGCTTTCGACTGCGTGTCTCACAAGTTTCTATTCAAGGTCCTAGATTTTTTTAAATTTGGGTCGTCATTTAAAAAATGGATTCATCTGTTTTATGAAAATGCATCTTCTTGTGTAATGGTAAATGGTTTCTGTACAGAGAGATTTAATATAGGACGAGGGTGTCGCCAAGGAGACCCTTTATCTCCATATCTGTTTTTGCTTGTTAGTGAAATATTAGGAATTTTGATTAGACATTCTAAAGATATTATTGGCTTAAACATACAGGGGGGAAATAGCAAACTGCTACAATACGCAGACGACACCATTTTGACACTTAACGGTACTGAAGAGGGACTTACAACATGCAATGGAAATATTAGGTAGTTTTGAGAAAATATCAAATCTTAAGGTTAATGTTACAAAAACTCATGTAATATGGATTGGGAAAACTAGAGCCTGCACAAAAAAATTACTCCCTGAGCATAAATTAAATTGGGTATCAGAAGGTTACTCGAGATACTTAGGAATAGATTTTTCGGTGAATTTAATAGAAATGGTGAATCACAATTATGTTGAAAAAATTAAAGATATAAAACATCTAATTATCTCATGGTCTAAAAGAACTTTAACTGTACTCGGGAAAATAACTGTAGTCAAATCTTTGTTAGTACCAAAACTGAATTATTTATTGCTTTCACTTCCAGAACCAAATTTGCAAATAATGAAAGAAATAAACTGTTCTTTTTATTCATTTATATGGGGTAATAAACCTGACAAAATCAGTAGAGAACAAATGTGTCAAATATATCATAAAGGCGGGGTTAAGATGACTAATATTTTTATTCATTCTAAATCCCTGAAGATATCGTGGATTAGAAGATTTTTAACTGATTCTCACATAGAAAGCTTAACTTTTCACTTGTTCAAATTATTTTTGCCTGAACCCTTTAATTTCCACTTGTATATGGGCTCAAATTACTATAGAAAAATGGGAGTTTTGACTCCAAATCTATTTTGGAAAGAAGTTCTTTTAGCTTGGTCAGACTTGGTCGAACTACTTGTTAATGACATTGCCAGTCAACCTCTCTGGAATAACACCCGAATTAAAATTAATGGAGAAGTGGTGTGTTTCACATCTTGGAACTTACGAGGGATACGTTTTGTGAATGACATTCTACAAACAGATGGTTCTTTTCTTTCATACTTTGAATTTCAACGCAAGTATCACATACAAACAAACTTTCTCCAGTACTACGGTCTTTGTAATGCGATTCGGTCAGGTTTTGAAATTAGTACACATTTAATCCATACGGCCACAGATCCTATCATTCCAGAAGCTTTGCATCTCGTGGTTAAAAGACAATACGGCTGTTCACATATTTATCAATCTTTTCTAAAATACAAATCAGTAAAAGAGTGTAGAGCTCTCACAAAGTGGAAAGGTGTTTTGGATTTTCAACATGAAAATTGGGGTCCATATTGCCAAATTCCATTTCAATCAACAATAGATGTTAGTTTAAGATGGTTTCAAATAAAGATCCTAAACAGAATATTATATATGAAAGATGCTTTATTACGATTTGGTGTAGTACCTAATAAGAAATGTACTTTTTGTAATAATAATGATGAAACTCTCCTACATGTTTTTTGCTCTTGTAACTGTTCGAATGACATATGGTTGAAATTTGAGTATTGGATATTTCGTTACACAGGGAAAAGAATCACACTTACAAATCAAAAGAAATTGTTTGGTTTTTGCGGTAGCAATAATAATGCACTTAATTGTATTCTCATAATTGTAAGAAGATAAATATTTTTAGCCAAATTACAAAATCAATTACCTGACTTTGACGTAATTCTATCAGCTTTGAAACGTTATTATGAAATGGAAAAAATATATATGTAAAACAAATCTTAGAGAAAATAAAATGAAAAAGAAATGGTTCCATTTTAGGAATTTTTTTTGATTGTGTTGGCAATGTCCCAACACAAATATGAACATTTATGTAACTTACATATAGTGTCTCATTCTGATATGCCATTTTTGTCATGTTTTTGCCTCTCATTATGTAACTTTATATGCTTTCGACCGTGATGATCTGGAATATTATGTTTGTCATATCTGCTATTTACATGTATCTGTTTAACTATTTGTATAAAAGCAATGATAAATATACTGTATATAATTATGATGACATTTATTTGAAAATAAAGAACCCTGTGGAAGGGGGAAAAAAAAAATATCCGCATGAGTATATTGGCTTCAGTGTATACAACACACGTGTTATTTGTTCGCACATGTACATGTACTGCTCCATGTACTATTTGTAGTTTCATGGTTACATAACAGTTTAGTGCGTGTGTAACTCTATGGTTTCACGGGGGGGGGGGGGGAATGGGGTGGTGGGTGGGGTGGGGACATGTCTCATTGAAGCCGGTACACGTACTTGAAAACGGATAAAAAGGGTACCTTTTCAACAATAACCCGGATTACGCGTTTAGGGTATCAAAAAAAAAAGCAAAAATCAAGAAAAAGGGTAGAAAATTCAGAGATGATAGATCCGCGGAAGGGGGGGGGGGGGATATAGTTCGGTAGTGTGTTCCAAAGTAGGTTAAATATCTTTTACGGTTCCTCTTTGGCTAAAAAGAGGTCTATGATGATGATGTAATCCTCAAATAGGATGTAAAATACCTTAAGCAAGATATAAAATCGCCGTTAATAATGGTATAAAAATCAGAGATAGACGGTTTTCCTGTTTAGAGTATCAAAATCTGCTCCTACTGCAATCTGCTTTTTAATTCAGCAAGTGATTTACGCGGATGATGTACAGGTCTCAATGAGACATCGGAAGGGGGGGGGGGCGGTCGTCGCGATCGATTCGGATCGATTCTGGTGCCCGTAAACTTTTCTGCCTTTTATTTATAAAAATTCGGCTCCTTTGGAAGTTTGATTTATGTAAGCATTCCATTACTTTATAAATTGAACTTTCAACAGGTTTTTTTGTTTGTTAGTTTGTTGTTGGTTTTTATTGGGGGGGGGGGCTGTTTCTTAGTTAAACTTAATTCTTTCTGTGATACAATTGTTTTTTGTTGTTGTTGTTGTTTTTTTTTTTTTTTTTTTTTTTTTTTTTTTTTTTTTTTTTTTGTGGGGGTTGATGTTCGATGAGACAGGGTGAAGCCGGGAGGAACATGTAACTGTTAGATGTATTACGCGGATGATGTACAGGCCTCAATGAAACATGGGGGGGGGGGGGGTGGTCGTCGCGATCGATTCGGATCGATTCAGGTGCCTGTAACCTTTTCTGCCTTTTATTTGTGAAAATTCGGCTCCTTTGGAAGTTTGATTTTTGTAAGCATTCCATTACTTTATAAATTGAACTTTCAAGGTTTTTTTTTTATTTGTTTGTTTATTGGTGGGTTGTTTTTTTTTTTTGGGGGGGGGGGGCTGTTTCTTAGTTGAACTTAATTCTTTCTGTGATACAATTGTTTTGTTTGTTTGTTGTTTCTTGTGTTTTTTTTTGTGGGGGTTGATGTTCAATGAGACAGGGTGAAGCCGGGAGGAACATGTAACTGTTAGATGTTAAAAAAAAAAAAGGGGGAGGGGGGGGGGATTTCGGCCACTTCATATTTTAGGACTCTTTATTTCACTTAGGAATATCGGTTGCCACGGTGTAAAGAAAATAAAGAACCCTGTGGAAGGGGGAAAAAAAAAATATCCGCATGAGTATATTGGCTTCAGTGTATACAACACACGTGTTATTTGTTCGCACATGTACATGTACTGCTCCATGTACTATTTGTAGTTTCATGGTTACATAACAGTTTAGTGCGTGTGTAACTCTATGGTTTCACGGGGGGGGGGGGGAATGGGGTGGTGGGTGGGGTGGGGACATGTCTCATTGAAGCCGGTACACGTACTTGAAAACGGATAAAAAGGGTACCTTTTCAACAATAACCCGGATTACGCGTTTAGGGTATCAAAAAAAAAAGCAAAAATCAAGAAAAAGGGTAGAAAATTCAGAGATGATAGATCCGCGGAAGGGGGGGGGGGGGATATAGTTCGGTAGTGTGTTCCAAAGTAGGTTAAATATCTTTTACGGTTCCTCTTTGGCTAAAAAGAGGTCTATGATGATGATGTAATCCTCAAATAGGATGTAAAATACCTTAAGCAAGATATAAAATCGCCGTTAATAATGGTATAAAAATCAGAGATAGACGGATTTTCCTGTTTAGAGTATCAAAATCTGCTCCTACTGCAATCTGCTTTTTAATTCAGCAAGTGATTTACGCGGATGATGTACAGGTCTCAATGAGACATCGGAAGGGGGGGGGGGCGGTCGTCGCGATCGATTCGGATCGATTCTGGTGCCCGTAAACTTTTCTGCCTTTTATTTATAAAAATTCGGCTCCTTTATAAGTTTGATTTATGTAAGCATTCCATTACTTTATAAATTGAACTTTCAACAGGTTTTTTTGTTTGTTAGTTTGTTGTTGGTTTTTATTGGGGGGGGGGGCTGTTTCTTAGTTAAACTTAATTCTTTCTGTGATACAATTGTTTTTTGTTGTTGTTGTTGTTGTTTTTTTTTTTTTTTTTTTTTTTTTTTTTTTTTTTTTTTTTTTGTGGGGGTTGATGTTCGATGAGACAGGGTGAAGCCGGGAGGAACATGTAACTGTTAGATGTATTACGCGGATGATGTACAGGCCTCAATGAAACATGGGGGGGGGGGGTGGTCGTCGCGATCGATTCGGATCGATTCAGGTGCCTGTAACCTTTTCTGCCTTTTATTTGTGAAAATTCGGCTCCTTTGGAAGTTTGATTTTTGTAAGCATTCCATTACTTTATAAATTGAACTTTCAAGGTTTTTTTTTTATTTGTTTGTTTATTGGTGGGTTGTTTTTTTTTTTTGGGGGGGGGGGCTGTTTCTTAGTTGAACTTAATTCTTTCTGTGATACAATTGTTTTGTTTGTTTGTTGTTTCTTGTGTTTTTTTTTGTGGGGGTTGATGTTCAATGAGACAGGGTGAAGCCGGGAGGAACATGTAACTGTTAGATGTTAAAAAAAAAAAAGGGGGAGGGGGGGGGGATTTCGGCCACTTCATATTTTAGGACTCTTTATTTCACTTAGGAATATCGGTTGCCACGGTGTAAAGAAGGAGCCCCCCCCCCCCCCACCAAAATTTCCTTCGAAAATATTTCCACTATGATATGAATACGTATAGGATACTAACCCTCGCGCTGGGGGTGACGGGAGGCCGATGGGGTGGGGGAGGGGGTACGGTAGGGAAAGGTCAATCCGTCGGTCCTCCCAAGACTTATAAGGGGGCCATAATTCCCCTGAAAAGAAAATGACAATAAATTCATTTCTTCCCCTAATTTTTGCATCCTTTACAAGGGACGTACCGCTAATTACGCATGTTATGTTTTTATGGCCTCAATTTCTCTGCCACAGAAACATGGCAAGATCAAATCGCTCATTCTAGCTCTATTCATGGATATTACTAGTATTCGAACATCATTATATCCATGCTCTGTGTGCGAGAATCCCGCCCAGGTGTTAATGAGATCGTGTGTCATCCACTGACCACAGGGCCGACGTAACATAAATAAATATCGCTATATTCAGTCATTCATAAAGTAAAACAATGGTCATTTAGTCTTCATCAAGAGGAAAATGTATTTTCTTCAGAACTCATGCAAGATTTGGATGAATAACACATACTCACATGTTGTAAATACTTCTTGGTAAAAAAAATAACACATTACCCGACCTTTTTCTTTATTCACTTGATTATTGTGACAAATATACGGTACTGTGATTAATCATAAACACAGCTAGCGCCCGTGGATGATATGTCCACGGGCTGCTTCAGCTAGTATATATATATATATATATATATATATATATATATATATATATATATATATATATATACATGTATATGTGTAGTGGAAGAGATGGACTATGAGACGGTTGTAGCTTTTATTGTCCTCCTTTATTTGTTAAGCTTTCGATTTGATCTTATCTTATAGTTATATCTACTTAAATTTTCTTATGTATATATTGCTTACCCCCAAAATGGTTAAACATTTGAATAATATACTATTAATACATGGTTGGGAGTGCGTTAGTGCGATCTGGCAACACAAAGGTTTTTATCGTGGTGTACTAACGCATGAGGCGTAGCCGAGTGTGTTAGACACCACGATAAAAACCTGCGTGTTGCTGGATCGCACTAACGCACGAACTCACAACCATGTATTAATAGTTTTATAAAACGGGTCTACAATCTTAGTGTTTTCTTACAATCTTAGTGTTTGATCCGGATTAGCCGTGCGTTAGTCCCCTCGCCGTGCATTAGTACTTTTTTTTTGCACGGTCACGTGATGTTATTTGACCAATCAGGATGGCTACATTCTTGAACCCGTTTTATAATGATTTCTAATGATTAGTTAATTGTCATAAATTATAGTGATTCCCAAAGTATACCTATATGGAGGAAGTTAGAAGCAACATGACTGGCTGAAAAAGTTTTACGACACTATATGGCTAGTCTGCTAGCTGCGCGCTAAGCTAAGCTAAGTGGGAACCACTGAAGGAAAAAAAAAGAGAAAACAAGATTACAATCATAGAAATATAATTGTTGCATGATAGCTTAAAGGAGAATGAAACCCTTGGGAAAATCGATTTTAATGAAAAGAGAGGATAGAGAGAAGCAATTTTTAAAAAGTTCCTTCAAAATCGGTTACGAAATGAAAAAGTTATGAAAGTATGAAAAGTCTCAATTTACTTTCTATGGCGATCCTCAAATTGGCAATGTTGCTTCAAAGTGACAGGTTTATTAGTTCAACTCTCCATAAGTTTTGTACACAAAATTTCATATTTTCTCCATTATCTCTAAAGATGCTGCTTGTCTTTTTGTGAACTCAACATATGTTGTGTCAAATACATTTTCCCATGATATATCTTGAGCTAAGAAGGAGACAAGCTTTACCTGGAGTGATAATGGAGAAAATATGAAATTTTGTGTACAAAACATAATGAAAGTTGTACCACTAAACCTGTCACTTTGAAGCAACATTGCCAATTTGAGGATCGCCATAGAAAGTGAATTGAGACTTTTCAAACTTTCATTACTTTCTCATTTCTCAACCGATTTTGATGGAACTTGTTTTAAATTGCTTCTCACTATCCTATCTTTTCATCAAAATTGTTTTTTTCCCCCAGGGTTTCATTCTCCTTTAAAAAGAATGAAGATACTACACATCATTATAACATACCGTCCTGACAGCGTTGCCCGAGGAGACCACCAGGGCAGTCACACGTGAATGCGTTAACTTCGTCGTTACAAGTCCCTCCATTAAAACAAGGGTTTGAGGAACACTCGTTAAAATCTGTGGTAATGGTAGGGTGAGTAAAGATTCGTTTACGCAAAATATTTGAATAATCTGCATTCAAAACGAACGTGAGATGATGAATATGACTCTCAGTCAGTTATGGGTTTTTAACGATGAAACGACGCCTTTGTTAAAATTAAGTTTAAACAATACACAATTTATTATTACTTGTTTATAGGGGTATCTATTCCACATTCCTAGCAAAAACGAATAATTTTTGAATATCTACTTGGCTTAAAAAAATAAACACTGATTATCATAACCATTAAATGAGCTAATAACCGAAGTAATGGATTGAGTTTGCCGTTCGTAAAAGATAAAAAAATATGTTTTGTCTCCAGTCAATCATGAAAATTGAATGCACGAACTGAAAAAAATCTATTAAAATTTTACAACTGAATTTGTTAAGTTCTCTTTACCTGTGTCACAATCATAGCCTGTCCATCCCGGATCGCAGATGCAATAATAGTAGTTCCTCTCATCAATGCAAGTGCCATTAACGCATGGACTGGATACACATTCATTAATGTCTGTCGAAAAAGAGAAATTGTAGAGCTTTCTGAAAGGGAAATGGGACCCTGACAAGGGACGGATCCGGGATTTTGTAAGGGGGTGAAAAAATCCTGATGTTTTATCACATTTTGCAGGCGTATTTTTTGTCGTAAATTTCAAAAGGAGTTGGGCACTATTTGAAAAGGAGTATTGCCAGGCTGTGTCTCCTTAAATCCGTCAGTGCCTTAACTAACATTTTATCATTCCCTGGGGTGGTATTCTGAAAATTGTTGTAACTTTTGTTGTAACTTTTGTTGTATGTTCCGGAGATAATACCTCGCTAATATTGTTGTAAGTTGGTATTCTGAAAATTGTTTTAAGGAGATATTATCTCTCTAAAGACCGCCTTTATATTATCTTTGACACGCCCATTTTTTGACACTACCAATCAAGATGGATTTTATATAGGTAGGTTAACCAATAGGAGAACCCCTTATGCAAAACGTAAGGATGGGCTTTGCCCGTATATATGAATTTCGGGCGTAGTTATTAAATTACGCATTTTATGATGCGCCATGCGCTATTGGACTGCAATTAATTAACATAATGGCTCACCCTCTTCTGCTCGAACCAAGTCACATATTGATGTAAAATCATCGAATTCCACCTGTAATTTCTTCAAAATGTCTTCTCTATGAGAACTTGAATCACACAGAGTCTCCATCTTGCTATTCGAGCATGTACTGTCTGTTTCTAAGCTAGAAAAATTGCCGAGATCATGAGATACAACAGCTTCTGTAAGTTTTGTTGTAGTTACCATGGAAGATAAGATACAACAAAAGATAAAATAATTTTCAGGATACCAATTATCTCATGATATTATCTTCAGCGCGCATATGTAAATTAGGATCATGCGCAGAGTGAACAAAGACATATCAAAAGTTACAACAATTTTCAGAATACCACTTCTGGAGTTTATTCTTCATCAACAAAAACGAGTTCCCAATTCGAATATAAGATTTACGCGTTTCATATTAACGGTCTGTCATATAGAGATACTCTCTTTAGATATTAGGATAGATGGAGCAGCGTGTTCCGAATGCCTGTCTTATATGTCGTATCAAATTGGAGAAATAGTTTATATTCTTTGAAGAGATAAATAAGATTATTTATAATGACCCAATGTGTTTGATTAACACACTTTTGTGAAGGTTTTTTTTCTTCTTACTTTCCAAACAGCGTACCCCTTGAAAACCACCAGCGCACGAACAAGTAAAGGCGTTCAATTCAGCAATACATGTAGCTCCATGAAGGCAAGGATCTGAAGAACATACGTCATAGTCTGTGAGGAAGTAATTAGATAAGAAACTCGCGATCATATAAACATAAACAATATTTCCATTCAATCCATATTAATCAAGGGCATGTCTAATAATTTAAAGAAACAAAATGATACGCATGGTTACCAGATCTGATGAAAGGAGTTTTTTTTTTTAATGCAGTGTTTTTAACTAAATCTAGTATCATTTTCGTAGACAGGTCTTCATAGGTGGGGGTATGATTTCAAGGGCTATATATATATATATATATATATATATATATATATATATACACACACATACACACACACACCCCATATATATATATATATATATATATATATATTCACATAGGTGTAGTTAAATTTGGAGTTGAGGCAAAAAAAGGAATCGAGTACGAAAAGCAGAGAACCGAACAGGGGGAACCCAGAAGAAGAAAAAAATAGGAGCAGGAAAATCACGTGGTTCAACCCCCCCCCCCCCCCCTACAACGCAGAAGTCAAGACTAATGTGGGCGGTAAATTCCTGAAACTAATAAACAAGCATTTCCCGAAGGGCCACAAACTGAACCAAATATTTAACAGAAATACAGTTAAAGTAAACTACTTTTGCATGAGGAATATGGGGACGCAGTTATAAAATCCCATAATCAGAGAGTGATTAAACAACCTAAGTCAACTGAGAAAGAACCAAAACAGAAATGCAATTGCCGACAAAAATCAGAGTGTCCCTTACAAGGAAAATGCCTAGAAACGGCCCTCGTATATAAAGCTACGATTCGGCATGGCAATGAGAAAAAGCACTACTATGGACTAGCGGGGGGCACTTTCAAGGACAGGTACAGAAACCATGTGAAATCCATGAAACATGAAAAATACAGAACCGAAACTCAACTTTCCAAATACGTATGGAACCTAAAGGAATCTAATACTGAATTCACACTAACTTGGAGGATCGAAAAGAAATCCAATCTAAATCTAAGAAAAAGTGGGCTCTGCAATCTCTGCCTGGAGGAGAAGTACACTATTATCAGTAACAGAGAGCACTAAACAAAAGGTCGGAGATCATCTCAAAGTGCAGGCACCGAAAAAGGCCGCCAAGAAAGCCACCCAAGCGTGACACCGACCCATTGCAGCAAGCAGATGCACAAGCCGAGTCGAGTCATCAGTCTGCCTGAAGATCGCGTCGAGCGTGAAACCGACGGTAGCGGACAGGACCCAGGTACAAATATATATACATATATATATATATATATATATATATATATATATATATATATATATATATACAGTGTAGGGTGAGGGCGTGTAAACATGTTTTTTCTCTTTACATGTCCAAGATACAACTTTAGCATCATGCTTTGCACACTTTTGTAGTATGATTTGAATATTGAGCGAGAGAGCGAAGCGTGCGAATCAACAATATTCATAATTTGTGAGGCTGCAAATACATTTTAATATAAAAACGGGGAAACACAATTCTCATGGGGTTTCATTTGCGAAATTTCACAGAGAAAATTTATTTGATAAGCTATACTTTTAATACGAGCGAGCATTTGGGAATATTGGCTCTAAGTCACTTTGGATTAGGGTTACATGTTATGGAAAAGGGAAACGCGGTACTTACCATGGGGAAAAGGACACTTATTAGAAAAATAAATGAATGTGTAGAAAAGGTAGAAAAAGCAGTTATCACAGGTGAAAAGGGGCACAAATCAAACCTGGAAAGGGGCATATATAAGAACAGAAAAATGTTCTTATAAAGTAGAAAAAATAAATCAGTGCCTATATATTACAAAGAAAAAGAATGACTTGTTCATTTAAAAGGATAAAAGGGATTAAAAGCGATAATAGGAGTATTTATCAAAGGTAAGGTGAGGGATGAGGTGTAATTTTCAAAAACGGCACTTATAAGAATATTGAACGGGAACTTATTCGAAAGAAAAATGGGGGAACTTATCTGAAGTTAAGGGGCACTGTGCCCACATGCAACCCCCGGAGCGGTGTTTCTGACCGAGTCTACATGTTAAGATAGTCATTTCATCATTCTTCTATGTATATTTGGGTGATGATGACACAGGTCATCATCCTCGATAAATATTAGGGGTGATATATTCCCTCTTTCCCCACCACATTCGATTCCTGTGACTATATTTTCATTTCAATTTTAAAAAAATTCAGTATTAACAAGAGCATAAACGATATTGTGTCTCGCCCACTCGCAAAAATAACATGAATGTACCCCAAGTGCACCTATCACCCAAGTTTGATTGCCATCGCAGCAACATGTGCCGAGTTATATGTCATAAGAGAGCCTTGCAGGTAAACTTTAAACGTATGACCTCAAATGACCTTTGACCTTATCACGTGACCTCCGACGGCACCATAACTTGAAGGTAGCCCCAATGCATCTATGACCCAAGTTAGGTTGTAATCCAAGCAACTGATGTGAAGTTATTTGTCAAAAGAGAGTCCTGCAGGTAAACTTTAACATATGAAAAGAGAATCTTGCAGGTACTCTTTAATATATGAACTCAAATGACCTTTGACGTCATCATGTGACCTCGACAACACCATAACATGAAGATACCCCTAGTGCTTCTATCACCCAAGTTTGGTTGCCATTGCAGCAACAGTTGCCAAGTTATGCGTCCTAAGAGAGTCTTGCAGGTAAACTTTAACATTTGTGACGGACGACGGACGACGGACGGACGCCATTTGGATCCCTTAGTCTCGCCTTCACCTCCGGTGGGCGAGACAATAACATGAGTGTGGCTAAACTGCATTATAACGGAAAGTTACCTACTGAAACCTCTGAATCGAGAATAATTACTTGTAATTTTAATCTAAATAACTTTTCTGCATTATGGCTTTGAAAAAAAAAATCACCTCAAAATATATTCGGGGATGTAACACAGGCCACCCCCTTCAATTTTTTGAAAAAAATATACATCTATATCCCTCCCAGATCAACACCCATGTTGTATAATTTGAAGTAGATGGTTTTAACTTTCTAGTAGTGTAAAAATATATCGGGAAAAATCAGAAGCAACGACAGAATTGTAGATAAATATAATTCATATAAATATATGACGGGGAGCCCTATGTCTGTGCATCTAAGATTTTGACATGAAAATGAACAAGAATTTCTTTGATATTCCTCTAAAGCTTAATTTTATATTATTCCTGATATTATAAAAAAACAAGTTTGCAAAAAACTCTCATCAAAATTAGAGCAAAAACAATGCTGTTTTCACAAGAAACGGCGGCCGTGTCATTTCAACTTAAATTTTTTTTTTTTAAATAGTGGCATGTCTGCGCACTCATTCATTTCATACGCAGTTCGGGAGTTTTGACGTATAAGACAACATTTTGAGGCTTGAGAATAAATATCTAAAATAAGACCCTTTTTCAATATTTTGACTCGGTTTTTGCATGAATACCTATCGCTATGATAAAGATGAAAAGTTTGTGATCGTTGCGTGTTTTTGTTTTATCAGAATCGCGCGTTTACGCGTGTGCGCAGACAAGGGCACTGCGCAGACTTGGGCACATACAATACTGTACATAAATAATATCTATATTGAAATAAAGAATATATGAATTTAAATGATATTGACAGATATAATATATCAAATAATATTTATCTACAACATATAATAGAAATGTATATTTTCCACCATTTTTTTTTTGTGTGTGGTGAAACCTGGGGGGGGGGGGACGTTTGTACACACCATCCCCCCTACCTGAAAAGTTGGGGGATGCATACCCCCCCCCCTATCTACGCCCCTGTCTAGTATACAAAACAATAATACACATCAGTGAGGACCTTTGTATGGATTATCAACACGAGGTAACTTTAGAACAGTCTGATTGGACCGTTTCGAAGTTACTGATTGGACTGTTTTGAAGTTACCGAGGGTGGACGTCCGAACAATATGATGTGTAGTGTTTGTTTTACAAAATGTTGAGGTGGATCCTAATGAAAAGCGGAACAGGGTTGAACCTGACTATCAAAGTGTAGATCTACACAACGAATCATAAACGTCACTGTATAATGGGGTGACCATATTTCGCGCACATTTTGAAAAATTTAAGGAAAGTGATATTCCATCCATGAGTTCTCGCAATCTCAAAATCCGATGTCGAATCGCAACGTGCTGGAACTGAAAAAAGGGCATAAAACCACGAGACCTAACTTCGCGCAGCTGAGTTTACATCTAAGTTATCCAACGTAGCAATCCATCAAATGTAAGATTATTGCATCATTAGCAAGAAAAAATATCATACAATCATTTGGTATCACGTTTTACTTACAACTTTGCTGACACCTTCTCTCAAAAATGAGGATTTCTATATCCTTGTCGTTAACTTCATATTTTTCGGAAACTGACCCCAAAAGTAGCAAAAATTTGCCAATCTTTTGTCAATTCAAAAGAAAATATTGTCCCTAGGTAATTTTAGCTTACCCCATCTAATGGTGCTATCAGATTTTCTATTTTTTTACATATTGCCCTGTGCGCGAACTTAGGTCACGCGCGATATATGGTCACACCCATAGGTTCCACCAAAGTTTGAGTGCGCGCATTATCGTCCGTTTTCACGAAGTGACTGATGAGCGCGCAACTCAAAGTTAGTTTTGAATAAATCGCTTTCAAAGATTTAAACCATAATCTCAACCACTTTGGTGAATACATTTTATATCCTAAGATAGATCATATTTCAATGTTTAGTTCTATGTTTAATTATTTGCATATTTTTTTTATATTTTGGGGACAAATGAGCTGTAAACATGACTGTCATTTCGTGAAAACACAAAATTCAAGGACGCGCTTTGATTTTGTTTTCACGAAGTGACGGATCTCAGCCGCGCACGTAAAACATACGGGACGGTTGTATATAAAGCCGTCACTTCGTGAAAACAGAAAATCTTTTACTAGGTATTTTCTTGTTGACGTTATCGCCATAGTTACATAATTAGACATTATTGTGGACTGAAACTTTGTGAGGTTCAAGATGTTAGTGAATGATGCCCCAAAATGCAAAAAACCTAAAAATTGAAAAAATATGCGATTTTCCTCTTACCGTCACTTCGTGAAAAGAGTAACGATATGAAGTAAAAATGCGCGGTGATGTAAGCTTGTTAATGAGCCCGTTATATGCATGAAGAGTATACCGGTCATTATACCCGTCATTATACTCTCCTAATGACCGCTCACCAGTAAAAATACCCAATACACTCTTAGCCAATAATTTGATTAGGATCTACTTCACCATATTATAATAGTATCTATCACCTCAACTTGGTATTGTCATCATTAATTTGTCACTTGCTATTTTTTTCTTTTTTTATATATCCGATAATCAAAAGATTTGATATGTGATTTTTCTTTGCAAATAGGTTAACAGATCTTTTATAATTCATCTCCGACTAAGACACCTTTCGATTAATGGCCGATGATGTATTTGGACTAACAAAAACTCGGCTCAAAGAGCATATGGACTTAGAGATCTTCAGACTAACAGACAGACCGTAATCTGTTCTCACCTTTGTCACAATTAACACCGGTCCATCCTGGCTGACAAGTACAATTATACATGTTCGTCTCATCAATACAGTCACCGTTGACGCACGGATCGGATGCACATTCATTGATGTCTAGAAAAGCAATGAAAATCACCTATTGAAGGCGGTAATCAATCTTATGCAATCACTGATTTCAATGTAGTAATAATGATATTAATAATAATAATGATAATAAAAATAATAATAATAATAATAATAATGATAATAATAATAATAATAATAATAACGATAATGAGAAGCTTCTTGGCTGATCTTGGGGTCGACATATCCTTTGAGACCATACAGCTTGCTTCGGACAGTACATAGTTTGCGAAAAGTCTTGAATTAAAAGAAAAAATGAACAATAAGAAAAAGGTCTTGTTTAATACTATACAAATGCAAGGCAAACGCCAAGCGTTGTCTCACCTGCATCTCGCTATGCTAATGAGAATGTCGACTTTGGTCTGGCTGCTCTAGCAGCTACACTATGCTAAGCCATAATGACGATGTTACATACATTTCATTCTTGGAAAATGAGACAGTGATGTTTGTGTATGATGTTAATACTTAATTTGGTCATTCTACCTCAAATCCATATATAAAGTTATTGTGATTACAGTGCTTTTTGTAGAAAATTCATTGACCTTTTGACATTTGACCTTGGTCAGATTCAACTCATTTTTTAACTTGACCTGCGTATTTAAGAGATGTACCTAGTATGTGACTCTCAATCAAATCTATAGAAAATTATTGTGATTACAGCATAATTGTTGATGATGCCGACAACGCCTACGCCGAAAATAGTGGCACCCGTATCTCGCTCCTCTACGCAGGTGAGACAAAAACAGATGACTTTCGATTTTTGGATGAAGTCCAGGGCCCCATTGCATAAAACTTACCATTAATGGTAACTCTGCTATCAATGGTAACTACCATGGTAACATCACTCAACAGCCAATCAAAATCAAAGTTTCCATGGGAGTTACCACTGATGGCAAAGTAACCGTTAATGGTAAGTTTTATGCAACGGGGCCCTGTTCCTGTTTGATCTACCAACTACAGCGGATATAATCCCAATACCCAAAATTAACCCACCCATGTCAATTGAAAATGACCTGAGACCGATCTCTTTAACTCCAGTGTTGGCAAAAATATTGGAAAGTTATGTTTGTAAATGGATTTGGAATAGTTATCTACCTCACGCTGATCAAAACCAGTACGGCAATATACCTGGATCCTCAACCGTATTTGCCTTGATTGATCTCTTCAATAGTTGGTCATTTGAAACGGACGCTAAGAGAAATGCTGTGCGAGTGTTACTGATAGACTATAAGAAAGCTTTCGATAACATAAATCACAATTTGCTTCTCAAAAAGTTGGAAAATTTAGAAGTTGATCCCATACTTGTCAATTGGATAAGAGCATTTCTCTGTCAAAGACAACAGAGGGTGAAAATCAATCAAGTTATGTCTGACTGGAGAAATGTCCATGGGGGCGTCCCACAGGGAGCCAAAACAGGTCCATTGTTGTTTTTAATAATGATAACAGACTTGTGTTGTAATCTTCCTGTCGTAAAATATGTTGATGATACTACCATGTATGACATTTGCCCTAAAGGAAAAATTGGTACACCTGAGAACGCCCTAAATAATCTGGTTGATTGGTCTGATTCGAATGACATGCAAATAAACCCAATAAAAACAAAGGAAATGGTCATTTGTTTCATGAAAGATAATGGAGAATTACCTCATCTTACCATCTCTGGAAACATAGTAGAGAGAGAGTTGAAGAAGCGAAATTGCTAGGGTTATACATCAATAACAGGTTGAACTGGGATACTCATGTAAAGGAAACCTACACTAAAGCAGCCAAACGCCTGTACCTTCTTATCCAATTACGAAAAGCTGGTTTAAGTAAGGTTGATATGTGCAAATACTATGTAGCATGTATTCGATCAGTCTTAGAATACGCATGTCAGGTATTTCATGGAGGTTGGACCAAACAGCAGACAGATATGTTAGAATCGATTCAGAAGAGAGCACTCAGAATCATAGCTCCCGGATTGTCATACAATGAGGCCCTTTTGTCCCTTAATCTTGAATCTTTATCTGACCGCAGAAGAAAACTTTGCCATAAATTGTTTACACAAATACGAAATCCCTGTCATAAGCTGAATTGTCTCTTACCTGCCAAAAAGGAAACTAGATACTCCCTGAGAAATAAAAAAGAACTTTGCTTGCCTCAGTGCAAGACTAATAGCTACAAGAATAGGGCGTTGTGGCGTGCGCCTGTAATCCAGCTGACAGTGGAAGTTATAAACTGATTCAGCGGACCCAGGTTCGAAACTGAGTCACGTCTTTCGGATGGTGACGTTAAAGGTCGGTCCCCAGACGTAAATAATCATATCTGATTGATACACGTCTGTAAAAACCCAATTACACACACACGCTTTATCCCCTGGTGCTTGTTTAATTTACAATAGTTGGTGAAACTGATATATACATGTAAATTATTCAAATTTCTTAATATAACATATAGACGCTCTGTTTGAGCTCTGTATAACCCCTATTCTTTTAAATCATATAATATTTACTGATACTGCTTTGTTCATTCAGTATTTAATTTGTAACGGGGTTTGTTTTTTTTTCAATATAGGTTCTGATATTCGTTTTCTACCCTATTTTACAGAGTTTCAATGTTATATGAGTATTTCACATACAAATGCTGTTTTTATGTATATGTTCTCATTTTTATGTATTTTGTATGTCAATCTTTGTATTTTTATAGTAAGATATATAATATTGTCAACCATTTTTTATTCCTTTTTACAAAATCCAACCTATGGTTGCAATAAATGAAAGATTGATATACATGTATTAGGTTGTCGACAAAGCAATAATAATAGTAATGATGATGATCGTAATAATAATATTATTAATCATGATGATAATGATAATAATAATAATAATGATAATAATAATAATAATAGTAGTAGTAGTAGTAGTAGTAGTAGTAGTAGTAGTACCAACAAACAACAACAATAATAATAATAATACTTAATTATAAAAGTGCCTTCACGTTTACGTCCGCATCCGTCACGCTGTGACGTTCATGGCGCTACGATATTATTACCTTGGTTAGAGTAGAGCCGCCACTTATGTAGTGCTCAAATATCAGAAACCCATTTACACCTGGATGGAGAGTGGCAAATGAAACATAATGTCTTCCTAAAGTATGTAAGAGCAGGGCTGGGATTCGAACCTTCAATCTTGTGTACCTTTCAATTTGAAATAAATTAACATTCGGAAGTCTTTGCTTCCAGAATGGAAATAATCAAGTATTTCATAGCAGGATTTTAATCTTAAAAGGGATAGGGAAATGTGAATTTATATGAATTAACAGGCTCAAAGGAGATAGAGAAGGGAGAAAACGAGAGAGAGAGAGAGAGAGAGAGAGAGAAAGAGAGCAGATAAGTACGACTAGTGGGTCATCACCATTTTTTCTCTACATCATTTTGTTGATAAAGATTAATGGTTGTATGAGAGAAAGAAAGGATCCCTGCACGTATATGTTTACTTACCTTCCATTTGCATTATGATATACGATTTTGTATTATAAATGAAATTATTATTTTCATGAAGGGTTTTTAGGCGACCAGAAAAATTGGCGAATCTCATGGTTTGCGGAAAAGTACCCGGATGACCGTGCAATATTATGCATATAGTGCATGCTCTGGAGTGTGCATCCATAGCTTTAGAATTTCTCAAGTACATTATGTTACGAGGCCGTAGGCCGATTTAAGATATAATGCACGAGATAAATTCTATATCTATGGATGCACATTTCATTGTATATTTGACAATGAGCATGTACTACATGTATGTGTTATATAAAATGGGAAACTGCTTGTGGGAGCTCTCCAAACTATTTTCATTGCAACCTCCATCACAAGTCATAAAGTGCAAATTCGTAAATTCATTAATTTCCAACATCATAACATTAACAGGATGAACCTACACTTTGGAGTCCAGATGTAAAGTAAAAACAGGTATCAAATATAAGATGGGGGAAACTGTACTTACCCCAAAACTATTTACATGATGCACCCTCCATCACAACTTTTAAACTGCAAATTTGTTAATAACTAAATAATCGTGCAGAAATTGTTGTTATATACCACGGTCGTGGCATATAACGAATTATGCAATGGCAAGAAGAGTGAATCTGACCAATCACACACCTTCTTTCAAGGACCAATCTTAGACCCCGTTCTCACTCACTTTTGAAAGTGGTCTTAGTTAGACCGCTCCAGAGGAACGGGTCTTGAGGAACGGTTTGCTAGCGTTCACACTCCGAGCAGTTTTTCTCGCTCAAACCGCTCCACGATTCAAAGTGGCCTTGTTGCTATGGCAGCTCAGTTCAGCGGGTCAAATTTTTCGCGCGGAATACAAACTGATGTACCGTAGCGTGCCTGCCGGCTGCCCGATCGATTGCTTTTGCTTTGTTTCGTGCGCGGAACGTCACTGGCTCACTTCCGGTTGAAGTACGCTTTCGTTCACATTGCACGTTTAGAGCGGTCCATACCGCTCTTAATAAGACTCGTTCCTCAAGACCACCTCCCCGAGGTGGTCTTCTGGAGCGGTCCAGAAGACCACTTCCTGGACCACTTTGACCGTTCACATTCACCTAAGAACCGTTCCTGAGGAACGGGTCTTAGATACACCGCTCCAAAAGTCCACTTTCAAAGTGAGTGAGAACGGGGTCTAAGACCACTTTCAAAAGTGAGTGAGAACGGGGTCTTAGATAGACCGCTCCAAAAGTCCACTTTCAAAGTGAGTGAGAACGGGGTCTTATATTATACAAATAATGCATGTTTGTCAGTGCATTAGTGAATATGCACTGCACGAATGTTAAGTCACAATGGGATAGTGAACTCGAGACTTGTCGAGTTCACTATCCGTCTCACTGTGACTTAACTGAGTGCAGTGCATATCACTAATGCTCGAGCCACAAAAAATGAATTATTTGTTTTATAAAATGGGTCAACAATATTGAATATAAAGTCCAAAAAATGGTTACAAACCCGATCAAAATGCAAAGAATCGCACAGTCAAGGAGGTCGCCATTTGCTTTCCTTTATGACATCACATTAAGTGCAGACAAAAAGTATAATGCGTGTCAGTGTGCGCATCAAAGTCCTTATGGCCTTCTTATATAAAACTACACGCATTTCATCGCGTCTTAAGTTTTTTACGCCCCAGCGGTACGCATATACGCGCATCTCAGCTGTGCATTATTATACTATTAATACTAGTACATGGTTGGGAGTGCGTTAGTGCGATCTGGGGCCCGTTGCACAAAACTTGCGTTTGAACGCAACTCAGGAAAATCAAACGCAACTTTATTTTTAGCCAATCACAAGTGCGCATTAAGGACTTGCGTTTGATTTTTCAGAGTTGCGATTAAACGCAAGTTTTGTGCAACGGGCCCCTGGCAACACAAAGGTTTTTATCGTGGTGTACTAACGCACGAGGCGTAGCCTCAACCATGTATTAATAGTTTTATAAAACGGGTCTACAATCTACAATCTACAATCTACAATCTACATACAATCTTAGCGTGTAAAAACATACAGCCAAACCGGTTTGATCCGGATTAGCCGTGCGTTAGTACTTTTTTTTGCACGGTCACGTGGTGTTATTTGACCAATCAGGATGGCTACATTCTTGAACCCGTTTTATAATACTTTTTGCTGCGCACTTTTTGCACTCCCGTGCATGTTGGCGAAAATAAAGAGCGCACACGTGACTCATTTCAGCGCATCTGATTGGCTCCATTCTTGAACCCATTTTATAAACCCTTGTATCCCACTCAAGGCCATTCAATGTTACATAATTACTCTGGTATATGTTTAAGAACAGAATATTTTAAATATTTTTGTTCTGACCTTCCATTTGACATATGTTATACTTCTGTTATCCACTCTAAATATTTGTATCTATATTTTTGTTATAAATATATGTATGATAATACTATTTTATGTGTTTATGAACAGAATATTGATGTAAGTCAATGATGTTTAATAAAATTCAATTCGATTCATGCAAAAAAGAGATTTTTTGTTTTATTTTTATTTTTGTTTTGTTTTGTTTTGTTGTGTTTTGTTTGTTGTTGTGTTTTGTTTGTTTGTTTTTTTCTTACCATCCTCACAGCGTTGCCCTAGGTAACCACCAGTGCAGGTACACGCGAATGCATAAACTCCATCCCTACAGGTCCCATCATTCAGACAAGGGTTTGAGAGACACTCGTCAATATCTGAGAGGTCATAATAATAAGCACATCAATTACGATGATTCAAACGGTTTTCATCGAGAGTAAAATTTCATTTTACTGCTCATTGGCATAATAGAGAGCTTGCAAGGTATTTGTTTAATAAACACATGAATGGTAGATTTCAGCATGGCAGCCACATAGCCCAGATACTAAGCAAGTTCCTCTATTATGTCTTGTCAAACAGGTGCAGATGGACAATTGTTGTGTTTACATAATCCTGAAAATATCAATCTAATACTTTTGAGAAAGCAATACAATTTTCACAATTTTATAACTTATTATTGAAATGATCATTTGACACCAGATCACACCCCAAGAAAGTGACTCAAGATTGTACTGTGTAAATTTGACCTGAATTGAATGAGATACTTTGGAGTTATTAAGGTTGCAATGCCAAATATGGTTTTTATCTAAATCTAGAGGATTTTTTTGCAGCAAAGCTGGGTTAAGGGGCACTTTGGTGGGGTCTTTTCAGGGGAGTTTAACACCCCATTCCCGATGGAAATTTTTGTCGGTTTTTATATTTTATACCTCTTACTTCTGAAAATATTTGGTGCATGGGCCTTATACGGGGAAAATTTACCCAAATTTTTAGGAGCCGACTGAAAACCCATCCCAACAAAAAATTTGTTTGTTTTTTTTTTGGGGGGGGGGATTTGTTTGTTTGTTTGGTTGGTTTTTTTTTGTTGTTGTTGTAATGTATACTCATACAACTTCCTTTTGACAAATTTTGGCACAAATGTTAGATGGGTTGAAATCGACCAGATTTGTGGGCCTTTTTGGGGGGCTCTGGAGGCCAAACCCTGCAGCTTCGTTCAGGCTGACAAGCTTTTTGTGAATAACATGGATGGTCTTAGTAACTTTAAGGGGTCAAATCTCATATGTAAAATAGTGTTAATATTTGGGGATAGGCTCCAGGCCTATATGAGGTTCAACCTGCAGATGATCAACTTATTGGCCGACTGTTCATACACGTTACCCAAACAATATGATAACCATCGGCGCCGATCGATGCACGTGTGATATTTCTCCACAACACATCGTGATCATAGCAAGTGTTTCTCTTATTTTATAATCGAGTAAAATAAATTATGTCGATCTTATTTTACTGTTGTGTTCAAATCTGAGTTCCACAATGATTTCAGCATAAAAATATTATGTATGAAAGATAATAAAGAAATGACAGTACATGACATTATTAAAGCGAATTCAAGAAATCAAGAAAATAAAATCATAAAGAACATAATTATGCGAACACTACATTATACCACGTGTGCTACGGCAACGGTAATAACTTACCATGTTCACATTGTACACCACTATAACCAAGCACACAGTTGCATGAGAAGGCGTTTAGATCGCCCGTGCATGTCCCTCCGTGTAAACAGGGTTGAGAATCACAAATACTGATCTCTGTGATATAATGAAAACATCAGTCAGAACAAAGAAGTTGTTTTAAATATTCTATGAAACCTATAAATGAAACAATAAAAAGACAGTGATCTGCTTTTCTTTCCCCCTTCCTACTTTTTTTAAAGGTATGTGAAAGCAAATGCAGTCAGGAAGAGTAAAGAAATGATATCATATAAGTAATTATTATTTGTATGAAGGATTTTCAGGCGACCAGAAAATTTGGCGTAAAAGTACCCTGATGACGGTGCAATAGACCGGTTCTGTAATGTATACAAATTTATGCACACTTCTTCTCTGAGCACCTAGTGCCAAGCTATTCCATTAACCTGCTTTTTATAAATGAGCCTCAATGCTTGGAATCCAGTTGCATACATTACTTGTTGCTATGTCCGGCAAGCTTTCAGGTTGTCAAGAACAACCTTTGTTTGAAAGGTATGTTTAAAATTTGCATACATTACCGAAGCGGTCTAATGAAAAAAAAAAATTACCTATACAGGGCATTTTAGCTGCAAAATAAAAAGCCGTATTTTGCACGCTACTCCGATTCCGTAACCGTAGCGGGCAGTATTTGCCATATTGCCCTCTTCCGGGTTTTAGAGGGCAACATTTTGCCATATTTCACCTTTTCTTGTCAGTGCACTTTTATCAAAGTACATACGTGCAATACGCGTTAACCCTTTCGGGACAATTGAACACATTTTGTGGTTTGGCTCAAAAACTTCTGATTCAGAGCCCTAAAAAAATATGCCAGATGCATTAGTAGAAAGAACAAATATTTCTGCACACACTGGGTCTATTTTTGTTGCATGACCATATTGCAGTTGATGCCAACACACTGAGAGGTTCAAAATCATTGTTTTTTGTCAAAATTGGCTATTTTTTTCAATTTTCGACAAATTTATTACCCATGTTAGTTACTTTCAAAGACAGTACATTTTTTAGAACTATGTAGCATTAAATGAAAAATAGTTTTGTTGCCAATTTGAAGAACAAAATGTGATCAATTTAGCCCTTGGATAATTCCTGTCATGAGAGGGTTAAAGTGTACAAAGGCTTAAACAATGGATACGCGCGGTAACAATTTACAATTTTTTAACAATTTGCTTGGCCCAGATTACATACCTGCAGTGGTGTACCCAGGATTTTATACATGGGGGACAAATTTTGTCAACTGTTGAATTCTGCTTGGAGGGAGACCCGTATATTTTTCTTCTAGCCAGCCCTCCAAAACTCGCTCAGTGGGGGGGGGGGGGGGGGGGGGACAATTTTTTTTCGCCAGCCCTCAAACAGTCGCTCAATGGGGGGGGGGGGGGGGGGGGGGGGTTGAGGTTTAAGTTCGAAAAAGGTAGATGCATATTTTTGTTCGTCTCGCCAGCCCTCTAGAAGTCGCTCAGTGGGGGGTGGGGGTGGGGGGGGGGGAGGGTATCAGAATTTATGGGGGTCCGAAATTCTCTGACAAGCAACAAAAAAAAAAAAAAAAAAGTCTAAAAAGGGGGGAAATTAATTTTGTCTGTCAAAAGATGTTAGGGGACACTCTGTCCCCTGTCCCCTGCCCCCCCCCCCCCTCCTTGGGTACGCTAGTGCATACCTGTATGTATAATCTGCAATCAGACGGACTGACAGGCAAACAGACGTGTTTGTAATTGCTACAAAATAGGCATATATATGAAATAGGTAATAATAAGAAAATTTGCTTGCTTTTATTTTTGGTGAATGTCGAAAATAGAAAATATTGATATAATATTGTCTGGCCTTGAGGGGGATATCGAATATGTTGCCCGCAACAGAATCATAATTGCCCCGAGTCGAAGACGAGGGCAATATGGATCTTTTAAGGGCAACATTTTCGATATTCCCCGAAAGAAGAGCCAGCCAATATTATCATTATTACCTATATCATGTATATGCATATTTTGTAGCAATTGCAAACACGTCTGTTTGCCTGTCATTCCCTCTGATTTCAGGTAATTCATACAGGTATGTAATTTTGGGAAAGGCTTAAACAATGGATACGCGCGGTAACAATGAACGGGTGGAATATGGCAAAATGTTGCCCTCTTTTTTAGTACATTGGTCTTTGGGGAAAACACGGAAGAGGGCAATATGGCAAATATTGCCCGCTGCGCTTACGGATTCGGAGTAGCGGGCAAAATACGGCTTTTTATTTTGCAGCAAAAATTCCCTGCATAGGTTATAAATACGGCTTTTTATTTTGCAGCTAAAATGCCCTGCACCTATGCAGGGCATTTTAGCTGCAAAATAAAAAGCCGTATTTTACGTGCTACTCCGAATCCGTCACCGGAGGGGGCAATATTTGCCATATTGCCCTCTTCCGGGTTTCCCCATAGACCACTGTACTAAAAAAGAGGGCAACATTTTGCCATATTGTTACCGCACGTATCCATTGTTTAAGCCTTTGTACGCGTTAAAGTGTACAAAGGCTTAAACAATGGATATGCGCGGTGACAAATTACGTCACAATTGCTTTCCCAGATTTACAGACCAGGGGACGTTTCATCAAGCGTTTTGTCAGTTATTTTACTGACAAATTTGCTCTCAGCCAATCAGATGCAAGGATTTCAGTAGCTTATAACAGTAGTCGGTAAAAATCACTGACAAAACGCTTGATGAAACACTCCCCTGTATGAATAACCTGAAATCAGAGGGACTGACAGGCAAACAGATGTGTTTGTAATTTGTAAAAACTATGCATATACATGATATAGGTAATAATAATAATAATGGCTGGCTCTACTTTCGGGGAATATCGAAAATGTTGCCCTTAAAAGAACCATATTGCCCTCGTCTTCGACTCGGGGCAATATGACTCTGTTGCGGGCAACATATTCGATATCCCCCTCAAGGCCAGTCAATATTTATATAATATTGAATGGCCTTGAGTGGGATACAAGGATATATCGCACGAGCTATGAGCATATTTCACGAGTCGGCACGACGAGTGAAATATTTTCAAAGCGAGTACGATATATCCTTGTGTCCCACGAAAGAAAAGCCATTCAATATTATTATTATTAATTGTATGATACCTAGTCCCTCAATTTTCACCATTACATGTCCTTATGTTTTTGTATTGACTTCGACATAAAACACAGGTAGAAAAACATTTTTGTCCTTACCCAAGCATCTTGCAAGAGCTGCGCGCATACATCCATTATCTTAACCTTTGCGTATTTAAGCGCGTGTTCACTTTTTTACGCGTCACGCGCACCCCAAACTATGAGATATGGAGATATATTGCACGGTCATCCGGGTACTTTTACACAAACCATGAGATATTGTTTTAAAATTGCACGGTCATCCGGGAACTTTCGCGCAAACCATGAGATACTCCAAATTTTCTGGTCGCCTGAAAACCCTTCATACAAATAATAATATATAATTATATACCTCATACATAGATTCTTATTTACTGATTGGTAAAAACTGTATCACATGACACGGCGCATTTCGATCTATCATTGCGTCAGAGGGATTTGGCGTTCTATCAATTGACCTAAGGTCAAATGATAGAACGCCAAAACCCTGTGATAGAACGCGTAACCACTCCGCGACTTTTGCACACAGGTACTGACGTACATAAACTAAATTTGGTTCAGGTTTTAAAGAGCGCATTCGCGAGTTGCTAGGCTACGACTACGTTAATCAATATACGCGCAGCGCGTAAGAATTCAGCATGGCTAGTGATTTAGCAAAGGATGAGAATGAAAAGGATGAAAAGGATGACAAGGATGAGCTATATAAAACAAATATGGACTGCTCAGTAATCGGATGGTGGTTGAAATTATCACTCCCTCGGTGGTGTTCATACCGGCCCTTCTATCAACCCCTCGGCTTCGCCTCGGAGGTGATAGAAGGGCCGGTATGAACACCACCTTGGGAGTGATAATTTACACCATCATCCTCATGAGCAGTCAATATTTGTATAATATGTATTATATATATTATATAAATATCTCATCATTTGTGTAAAAGTACCTGTATGACTGTGCAATATAATTATTTCCATTTCTTATGGTTTGGGGTGCGCGTGATGCGTAAGAAATTAAATACGCGTTTAAATACGCAACGGTTAAGACAATGGATGTTGTCCAATGGATCTTTTAATAATTCATTATAATAATTTATTTATATGTTTAGTGTACTTGTACACTTATTAAGAAAAAATGAATTTGTACATATGTTTTTCATATTTTCTGTTATAATATCTGTAATGCCAAGTTTCTGTTGGAAATGAAATAAACATGAATTTGAATTTGAATGGATGTATCTGCGCAGCTCTTGCAAGATGCTTGGGTAAGGATAAAATAATGTTTTTCTACTTGTGTTTTATGTTGAAGTCAATACAAAAACATAAGGACAGTTATATGGTAAAACTTGAGGAACTAAGTTTCATACAATTAATAATAATAATATTTCTTTCGTGGGAAGGGTATTTCGTAACAAAGGTATATGGCACTCGCTTTGAAAATTTGTGCGATATACCCTTGTATCCCACTCAAGGTCATTCAATATTATCTAAACCTGGTTATGATTTTCTAACGTTATTTCTTATTCGTTGAAAATTCCAGCAATGCAATTCCACAATTTGCATTGTGTTATGGACATGGCTATGTGACACAGAATAAATGCTTATACTAGCTTATAATATAGGAAAACTAAACAATCATCACCAATATTGAAAAAGAATCGTGCTTTTTGGTGACTAGAGGGCCAGATGATTCCATCTTCTTGTCTTGAATCACTTACAAATCTGCACAAAACTTGATAACACGATGGCACTTCACCTGAAAGCTTTATCAGTGTATTAATGAAAAGGGGGAAGATATTTAACGTTTATTTACATTATTTGTTTAACCATAAACATAATGGCCTGTACATCCGATTATTCCAGTGTGAGTTACCTTTTATGCATGTCCACTACATACTTATAAAACGCGTTCTCTAAGTCTTTCAAGTAATTTCAAGTAATTACCTCTGTTTTAAATTAGATATCTTAAGTGCTGCCTATATAGTAATTATTTTTCTTGTTTTATGCGATGAAAAGGCTTTTGAAAATGTCCTAAACGTAATTTCTTGAAGGTTTTATTTAACAAGATTTCTCCTTGAGGGGGGAACAAAGTAGATTTCATCATTCTAAATAGAAAGACGTTGGTTGCTGAATTTTCATGAGATGAGGCTAAAAGAAACCTTGTTCACAGCGTAGCCCGTGGTAGCCGAGAGGGCAGTGGCAAATGAAGGCGCCTATGCGGTCTTCACATAATCCTTCTCTCATACAAGGATTTGAGGAACACTCGTTAATATCTGTGTGATAAAAATAGTTTAAAGCTCTTATCAAACTTTTGAAGATATGTGATGAAATTAGTCTTAGAGGTAGACGTTATAAGATGCAAGGTTATAGAAGTGGTGACATTGATATAGGGGGTTGAATTTCATTCACTTCTCTTCTTATGATGCTGTGTGTGACTTTAGAACTATTCACGTGGTACAAATCAATTTCTTATTACTGTTATTGAAAACAAGCATTATTCCTTCTCCCTTAATAAACTTTAACACATTCTCTTTAAAAAGTTACAGTAACTTTCACAATCATTGTAAAAAATAAAAATAAAAATAAAAGATAGTTCCTTCACGTATTTACGAAGCAAATCGGACAGTTAGATGTTCACAGTATATGTTTCTTTTACTTTGTCACTTTGTCAGATGGACTAGTTAGTTTTGGGTGAAATTTCGTGGGGATTTCCGAAGGCGATTGTATATGCGAAAAGCACATGAAGAAGGAAAACTTCATACACAATCAGTGGCGGATCTACGGGGGGGGGGGGGGGGGGGGGGTTGGGGGTTTAACCCCCCCCCCCCTTGGGCTGCCAAGTAAACATTTATTTGGGCAAAAAAGAGAAAAAATAGAGCATGCAAGTATGCTTAAAATCGCAAGCTAGCAACCCTAAAAATGAAAAATCCCCCTACTGTTGGAGGGGGGATACCCCCCTCCCACACCCTCCCCCCTCGCTCGCTTCCAAGTAAACATTTATTTGGGCAAAAAAGAGAAAAAATAGAGCATGCAAGTATGCTTAAAATCGCAAGCTAGCAACCCTAAAAATGAAAAATCTCCCTACTGTGGGAGGGGGGATACCCCCCTCCCACACCCTCCCCCCTCGCTCGCTTCGGTCGCTTCCAAGTAAACATTTATTTGGGTAAAAAAGAGAAAAAATAGAGCATGCAAGTATGCTTAAAATCGCAAGCTAGCAACCCTAAAAATGAAAAATCCCCCTACTGTTGGAGGGGGGATACCCCCCTCCCACACCCTCCCCCTCGCTCGCTTCCAAGTAAACATTTATTTGGGCAAAAAAGAGAAAAAATAGAGCATGCAAGTATGCTTAAAATCGCAAGCTAGCAACCCTAAAAATGTAAAATCTCCAAATTTGCCAACACAGGAGGCTGGTGGTGCGCGTTACAGCTGCTCCACTAGTTTCCTTATTTCTTTGCACTGGGTTCATTTCTTGCTTATATTTTACATCATGTTTCTTGGTTTATTGTTCTGATCAGACTGGGCAAGTTTTTGCAGATATATTTTTTGGCATTTGTTAGAAAATAAGTATCTTATTTCTGACTGTGGTAAGCATTAAAGTACCATTACACTCTGTGTAGTCATTTCTGCACAGGGTCTAGTATGTATGTGCACTTAACCATGTTCATTATGTTTGAGTAACCATGTATATCACTGTGTAGCTGTAATTGAGATTGAAACCATTCTTTTGGCGTTATTTACGAACAACACACCTGATTAAGCTTTGTGTGACAATGGCCTCTCAGGGCATCCCCCTTGCCATTCTATTGTTGTGTTCACTTTTGAGTGGGGGTGTGCTAGAAGGTACAGGAGTAACATGTTCTGTACTGTTTGACACACCTTCATTCACAAGTGCTCATGTAAAGTATGTTGGAAGGAAGGTATTATATAATCAGACCAGTTCCTGTACTGCTACATTCCATGTTAAGTTGATTCTATGTGGGGATGTACATCCCAACCCGGGTCCACAGAGTAACGCTTATAATTCATTGGATAAGCTTAGTGGTACTCAAAGTCAGGATATTGTATTTTCTAATAGAATTCAGTATGATGTAGAGACGCTTTTAGGTTTTAGGTCTCAAAAGTTTCAAGTGACTCCAGTAGTTTGGTTAACACTTCGCAATTTGAGTATATGTAGAGGTCGTACCAAACGGGGTCGTAAAGGTGGTCGATGTCGTCGGCGTCGTCTCCAGGAGAAGTCAAGTTCACCAGAGCATAATAACGGTCTTATAAGACTTTCCTTGTGGAATGCACGGTCTTTGAATAACAAAACACACATGTTATCAGATTTCATCATAGGTGATAACATTGACATCGCTGCAGTGACAGAGACATGGCTAATTGGAGATGACCGAGACAACTACTCCATTGCTCAGCTCACATCTGTTTTGAAAGACCACAACTGGCTTCACAAGCCCAGAATGCACCGTGTTGGCGGCGGTGTTGGGATATGCATTCGAAAGTCTCTTCGCGTCAAGGTGTATGACAATATTTCTAACTTCAGTTCTTTTGAACACTTAGATATCCTGGTAACTTCACATTACCAGGTTCCAACACGCCTTATTGTCATTTATCGTCCTCAACGCACAGCCAGGGGAGACTCAACCGAGCGGCTCTTTCTCCGTGAGTTCTCAACCTTCATGGAACAACTCATATCATCTCCTCATCAGTTATTAATAGTTGGTGACTTTAATTACCATGTTAACTCTCTCACTGATAACAACTCAAGGAATTTCTTGTCTGTGCTATCAGCATTTAACCTGCAACAGCATGTATCGTTTCCAACGCACAGAGCTGGCCATACACCTGACCTCATCATCACCAGAGCCACGGACAGTTTTGTCACTGATCTAAGCTCAACGTCTTATCTCCCATCGGATCATGTTGCTATCTCTTGCAGCTTGGACATTCGAAAGCCTCCACCATTGAAATTGGAGATAAAGACAAGGAAGGTCTACAGCATCGACATCGAAGCCTTTTCCAGTGACATCCTCAAGTCAGATCTGTACTTTTCTCCAAGCCCAGACCTGAATGAGCGAGTTGGTCAGTTTAACAAAACTCTATCCTTGCTTCTAGATAAGCATGCTCCGGAAGTCACTAGAACTGTTAGATATCGTCCAGACACACCATGGTTCACAGATGAACTTAGAGAATTGAAGCAAAAACTTCGTGCTCTCGAACGGAAAGCTTTCTCTCGGTGTGGTCTTGAAATTGATCGGCAAATTTATGTGAAAGCGTCTCATCACTATAATAATCAACTCACTTCAGCCAAACGAGTTTATCATCGTAATCAACTGAAAAATTGTTCTCCTCGAGATCTCTTCAGGAAGGTTGATCACCTGTTACGACCCCAGTTAAAAACCTTACCAAACAATATCAGTTTTGATATATCTCTACCACAGCGTTTCTTGAGATATTTTGCAGAGAAAGTTCGGTCAATCACTGATGAATTACAGTCATCAGCGGCTGATAATAGTAGGGAATTTCCTGAGAAGCTTGCAACCTCATCATTCAGCAAATTCAAATCAGTGTCTGAAGATGAGGTTGCCAAGTTCATTACTACCTCTTCTTCCACAACATGTGAACTTGACCCTGTCCCAACTTCATTTCTGAAAAAATTTCGTGAAGAATTATTATCATTTATGACACAGGTCACTAATGATTCTTTCATGACTGGTTCTTTCCCAGAAGGTTTCAAGCATGCAAATGTTATTCCTAGACTGAAGGGTTCGGCTACTGATGTTGAAGATCTGAAAAGTTATCGTCCGATTGCAAACTTGAGATATTTTGGCAAACTTTTAGAAAGAATAGCTTCATTCCAACTTCAACAGTACCTGAACACATTCAGTTTATACGCAAAGTCACAATCTGGTTACCGCTCGTTTCATAGCGTCGAAACAGCTCTTCTGCGAGTAACGGATGACATTCTTTTATCTCTAGACAAAGGAGAAGAAGTCATCCTTGTGCTGCTAGATTTTTCTTGCGCGTTTGATACTATTAAGCATGACATCTTGTTGAAACGTCTGAGACTTCGTTTTGGTATAAGTGGTCAAGCACTCGCTTGGATAGAGTCGTATCTGTTTCGGCGCACTCACACTGTTATTATTGGAAATGAGCGGTCATCCACAGAAATCATCCCTCAAGGGGTTCCTCAAGGGTCCGTATTGGGCCCAATCCTATTTACCCTCTATACCTCTCCCTTAGAAGATATTATTGATACTCACAAAATTCATAAGATGTTCTATGCAGATGACACACAACTGTACATTTCATTTAAGAGAACTGATAATATTAATGTCACTTCACAGGTATCAGAGTGTGTGCAATCAATCAAAGAGTGGTCTCAGGTAAATGGTTTAAAGCTCAATGATACAAAGACTGAGTTTCTTCATCTTTCTTCACGCCATAGGTCAAGCAACCTCATATCAACATTGAACATAAATGGTACAATTGTTCATGCAACCAGAACTTGCAGAAATTTAGGTGCTATTTTTGATGATAAGTTCACATTTGAAAATTTTGTCTCACAAAAGTGTCGCTCAGCTTCATTTGGATTATACAAAATAGGTAAAATTCGCAATTTTTTAGACAAACCAACCACTGAACGATTAATTCATGCTTTTGTTATGTGCCATTTTGATTTCTGTAATAGTTTGCTTTCTGGTCTCCCTTCTTCTCAAATTCAAAGACTACAACTCCTTCAAAATTCTGCAGCCCGACTTGTTACACGCACGAAGAAACATGAATCAATAACTCCAGTCTTAAGAGATCTACACTGGTTGCCCATCAAGTCCCGTATCCAATTTAAAATACTTATGTTAACCTACCAATGTTTACATCAGCTGGCTCCTACTTATCTCTCTGAAGTACTAACTCCATATAAACCCGATAGAATGTTACGTTCCAGTTTCAAGTCCCTGCTCTGCGTTCCACAAATAATGACAAAATCATACGGGGAAAGGTCTTTTACACATTCTGCCGCTCTTTTGTGGAACAAGTTGCCTGAATATCTGAAAAGTATAAATTCCTATGAAAACTTCATTAATTCTCTAAAGACATACCTTTTCACCACTTTATAGTTAATCAGAATCATGAACCCAGTGCATCTTTCCTTTCTTTCCTCTCCTAAAGTGCATAGAGACATGCAATTTTGCTTATGTGTAATGCGCTATATAAAAATGTTTGATTATTATTATTATTATTACTGTGGGAGGGGGGATACCCCCCTCCCACACCCTCCCCCCTCGCTCCCTTCCAAGTAAACATTTATTTGGGCAAAAAAGAGAAAAAAAAGAGCATGCAAGTATGCTTAAAATCGCAAGCTAGCAACCCTAAAAATGAAAAATCTCCCTACTGTGGGAGGGGGGATACCCCCCTCCCACACCCTCCCCCCTCGCTCGCTTCGCTCGCTCGGGCTCGGTCTCTATGCTCACTCGCAATACCCAGCTCAGCCCCTCAAACCCCTCCCTTGGAAAAAAGCTAGATCCGCCCCTGACAATCAACAATGGAGGTAATTCATACATTGTATGTAGGTTTGAAATTGAAAATATTACTATGTGACATACCTCGTTCACAACGTTGACCACTGTAACCACTTGAGCAATTGCACGAATATCCATTCATTTCTTCTAAGCAGGTTCCCTCATGCAAACAGGGTTGGGAAACACATAGATTGATTTCTGTATAGTATGAAATGTTTGAGAACGAGACTTTTAAGGTCAAGCTGTCGAGCAAGAATCTGTTTGGTATATTTCTGCTTTGATAACGTAGGAATAATCACTATTATGTGAGAAATTATTTCTTTTCTTTTGTTGATTTCGATAAAAACCTTTCGTAACAAACAGGAAAGTCACTGATTGATAATTACTACAAAGAATCCAAGAGGTGAAAAGGGGGTTTGAAAGGAAGGAAAGGTAATTTCTTGCTTTGATTACATTACAGGGGAAAGAAAGGCAACAAACATTAGCCGATAATCATGTAGATAATTATAACCACTGACCTGTATACTAGCTACAATGACACTCACGATAACCTGTGGAATGCATGACACTGGATTTCATCATAATTGACCATTTTTGTAGTCACGTACATTCAAATGAAGGGATTTTTATCCTGTCATATAACCTTATTGTGTTAAGATATTTGGTTCAGCTTTTTCATAGGTGAGGCAGTTTCTTTTGTTAAGCAGGATTTGACATACACAAGTTGTTACTTGGTCAGACAAAGGTTTGTCAATTATTCAAAGAGTGACAAAGACCTACATATAACTGCTCCATACAACATCACCTGTCATGCCTGTGGGGGAGTTGGGGTACCAAGATGGCTGCCATTTTGCATTGGTGGCTTTCGTTGTATAACAGCTTTTCATTATGCAACACCATATCCATTGTATACAGGAAAATAGAAATGTACTACTCTGACATCACAGTTTTTCGAAATGGCAGCCCCATGGGTAATATCTAGCAAGGAACCTGCAAACTTTAGAGAGATTGTTCTCCTTACTGAGCAATCAAATAGGAGTATTTTCCAGATATTTTCAATAGACTGACAACTTTCCATATATTAGCTAATTTTTATTGAGTTTTCATTCTCCTTTAATTATTCCATGACATACCTTCACAACGCAGCCGTTAAAAGCCAAGTGTACATTTGCAAAAAAAGTGCATTTATTTGGTGGATAGTGGATACACGAACCTTCATTCATACAAGGGTTCGAGGAACACTCGTTGATATAATTATGTGAGGTAAAAAGGGGTGAATTATGCAAGATGTAAAATCAGAGAGAGCCAATATTAATCTGTCGTATGCATTATCATCTATAAAGAATCAACATTCTTCCTAATTGATAGATACCTAACATACAAAGTGAACAGCAGGTGCCAATAAAAAACTGTATACATACATGTAGTTTTGAGACATACCTTGCTCGCAATGTAGTCCCGTATATCCGTTTGGGCAGATGCAGGTATAGGCGTTTATTTGGTCAATGCATGATCCTTCATTCATACAGGGGGTTGATGAACACTCATCAGTATCTGTGTGGTGAAGTGCACAGGTGACGAGAAAGGTAAGCAGAAAGTCATGCATCATTCGATGGGTTATAACCAGGGGCGGATCCAGGATTTTGTAAAAGAGGGGGTTCAGTGCCGTAAAAGTACACAATAAAGAGGGCAAATTTTGTTGATTTGTTGATTATGTACTTAAGGTATGCCAGTTGGGTTTCAAAAGGGGGGGGGGGGGCACGGGCCGGTTTTCCCCCTATGTAGATCCGCCACTGGTTATAACAATAATGATAAGTGTGATTTATATAGTGCCTTTTACACTGGATACAAGCGCTTTGAGATGTCATCCCGAGATTAGCGTTGGAGAAAAATATATACAAATTGCCTAGCAGTGACAGTAGCTACGTTCATACTGGACTTGCAGTTTCGAACTTTAAGTTACCGAAACTTAGAGTTAACGTAACAACGGCTCACTATTAAACAACGCCAAGGGTTCACACGGGCCCGAAACAACGTCGCTCGTTGTTCTGAGACTACAAGCATGACAGGTCGAGCGATCGTCGTTTAACACGAGCAGAGAGGTCATCGTTAACAACGAGACTGCGAAACTTATAATTTATTCTATCCACACGGTCCGTAACTACAACGAGCCCCTCCCCCCCCCCCCCCCCCCCTCCCGCTGCCCGTGGGTTCGGCGTTAACCACAAGCTCGGTTGTGGTTCTGGAACTACAAGTAAACTTAAAAGGCCCGTGCAATCCAAACGCAACCCAAATGCCAGTTTATTGATGTGCAGGGCTGCATACAACAGTTATTTAAAAATCTAGATATGTTTCATTGCTTTTTAATTTAATTTTTTTTTTGAAATATTTTTCCCCACCTCCTAAGCTCCACCCTAAAAAAAGCTCCAGATCTCATTCCTGCAATGACATCATCTGCTAATCATCAGTCAGCTACACTAACATTCTACAATAGACAGTGGAATGTAACTTCCCCCAGCTCAGCACATTCTCACAATAGAATTGCATGTTTTCAAACAATACCACCTCATTACCATTCTTTTCCTGGTGATGCTACAGCATGTCTGACATAGCAACTCCTATATATGCATTGTATGGTCTATTAGAACAAATGGTCTCTCCTTAGCTCACTAATGATTGGCAGATGATGTTATTGCAGGAATGAGATCGGGGGCATTTTTTTTTTTACGGTGGAGCTTAGCATGTTTGAGAAATGATTTTAAAAATATCTTTAAACAAATTATGAAACATATTTAGATGTTTGAATAAAAAATATAAGTTGTATGCATCTCTGCACATCAACAGGAATCAACTTGCATTTGGGTTGCAGGGGACCTTTAAAGTTCCGAATCTACGAGTCCGTTCATAAGGTCTGAAACTACAAGATAACTACAAGATAACTTAAATTTTTGAAACTACAAGCGAAACTTAAAGTTTAGCTCCCTTCATGTGAACCTGACTAGTAAGAGTTCCATGAATGCATATGGTTTCAGAATAGATACGTCTTCAAACTTCGTTTGGAGTATTCCATTACTGGTGATGATTTCAGATGAGGAGGAAGTTTCGGAGCAGAAGAGGAGAAAGCTGCATCGCCAGCTAGTTTGTTTGTGAGTGGTTGAGTGGAGGTCACTGACGATGGCAGACGTGTGCGCCTTGAATGAGAACGTCGCACGAAACACTCCTCATCGTTCTTTGGTGCTATATTGTTGACCACTTTGTAGACCAGCAGAAGAAGTTGCAGGAGATTCTTTCCTTGACTGGCAGCCAGTGGAGTTGACGAATCAGAGGAGTAGCATATTACCATCATCTTTTTTTAAAGCTAAGGTTCATATTTTCATCATAAACAACGAAGAATTATTGTTTGTTTGTGAGTGGTAGAGGTGTTGTGGTCTAGTTCATAAGTCCCCGGACTGTGGACCACAAGGTAGGGGTTCGAATCCCTGACATTAGTGTCTTTTGGCCAGACATTAATCTACCTTTGCCACACTTGACCTAGGTGAGGTAAAGGGGTACCTGGTAGGAATTAATTCCTTGAAGTGCCAGATCACCGTAAGAGCAGCCATGCTAAAGCCGGGGTAATATTGTGGAGCGCCAGACTCCCAGGAGTGTCAAGTGTGACAGATATGTGCGCTATAGAAGAACCCACTATTATTATTATTTATTATTATTGTATCCCATGTATCCCATCACCGGGACCTAGGCTTACCTTTTGATACGTATATGAAGGAGAGTAGGAGACATATCGTGGTTTAAATTATCCTGTGTATTTACATACCGAGGAGGCATCATCATCATAATCATAAGCGCCTTACCTATCTAAACGTAACATGACTTGTGGACACATCCCGAATATAACGGGCTTACCGGCAATACAACAACAGTTTTACTATTACTCTACGGATAATTTTGGGGAAAACTTTGTATCTTTAAAGAAAAAATAGATAAAGAAAGAAAAGCTTCACGTTCATTATTTCCTTTCCATATGTCCTGACAGAAAAAAATAGCTTCCCAGGAAAGGGGGGGGGGGGGTTGCACAGTGCCCCCCCCCCACTTTTTCAAGTACCCAGAAAGTGCCCCTTTTTATTTCTGAGAAATTCCCCCTTTCTCCAGGATAAGTGCCCTTTTTACTACTAAAAGTGCCCATTTCCTTTCTAATGAGTGTCCTTTCCCATTCTGATAAATGTCCCTTATCTCCTGATAAGTGCCCCTTTTCAAATCTGATAATCGCCCCTCTTGTCTCTCTAATAAATGTCCTGTTCTCCTGATAAATGCCATTTTTACTTCTGATAAGTGCTCCGTTTCTTTCTGATAAGTGCCCTTCCTCACTTCTGATAAAGTGCCCCTTTTTATTTCTAATATGCCCTTTTGCTTTCTAATGAGTGTCCTTTCCCCTTTCGACAATTTTCCCTTTTTAACCTTCTGATAATGACGCCTTTTCAAATCTAACACAATCACAATTGCCCGTTGTTCTATGCAATATGTGAATTTTTCTCCCTTCATAAGTACTTTTTTTTTTTTATAGGTGCCCATTTTCCTTTTTGATAAGCGCCCCTTTTCAAACTAATATGAAAAAAAAAATGTTCCTTGCTCGCTTCGCTCGCTCGCACATCAATCATTATACCAGTACACATAACTGCTAATTGGGGAAGCTGAAGCAGTATCCAGAACCACGTAAAGATAAATACACTAAAAATGAAGAAGATGACCCTCGATAACTGGATAATGTATCAATTAGACTGTAGGGTAATACCAATGTCACGAAATGGTCCCCTTTTCGCTTTGTCTTCACCCTTTGTAGGTGCCCCTTTTCACAAAAAAAAAACAAAAAATGCCCTTTCTTGCTTCGCCACCCCTGCACATGTCATAAAATCTTGAATGGCAGGATTGTCCCTGGAAGCAATCAGGGCAGTCACAAGAGAAGGTGTTAAATCCGTCCACACATAAACCTCCATCCTGGCAGGGATCCGGAACACAATTATTGTTGTCTATAAATAAAAAGCGGGTTCAGTAAAGATTATGTGGGATTCAAAGGTATTTATCCTAATACAGTCAGATATCCCTTCAAATATTCCTACAATACATCATTATCTACCTTCATCTACATACGCTAACGGTTTCCAAGTGAAAGACGGTGTGAATACCGTCGAAAATTCGTGAGAGGAAATAAAGAAGTTGGATAAAAGCATGAAATTTCTAATAGTTTGTTTTTTTGATATTCTACCAACACGTGGACTTTGTATTAATATATATATATATATATATATATATATATATATATATATATATAATGCTCCTTACTTTCTTAAATTCATAGCGTTCTTCTTGTTTATCAGTTTTCATTTAAAATTTCATTCACCTGTTTCTCAGATTTGTCTGCTTCCCTTCAGAGCAACTTGGTATCGAGAATTAATTGCCCTTTTAAAACAATGCACTGTTTTCGACATACCTTGCTCGCAACGTAGTCCCGTATACCCGTTTGGACAGACGCAAGTATAGGCGTCTATTTGGTCCATGCATGATCCTTCATTCATACAAGGGGTTGATAAACACTCATCAGTATCTGTGTGGTGAAGTGCACAGGTGACGAGAAAGGTAAGCAGAAAGTCATGCGTCATTCGACGGGTTATGGCTACTGTTTACCATTATAATGATAATAATAATAATAATAATAATAATTATTATTATTATTATTATTATTATTATTATCAGCAAAAAAAGAAGAGGTAGTAGTAGTAGTAGTAGTAGTAGTAGTAGTAGTAGTAAAAGTAGTAGTAGTAGTAGTAGTAGTAATAGTAGTAGTAGTAGTAGTAGTAGTAGTAGTAGTAGTAGTAGTAGTAGTAATAGTAGTAGTAGTAGTAGTAGTAGTAGTAGTAGTAGTAGTAGTAGTAGCAGCAGCAGCAGTACTAGTATTGTTACTATAGGTTTTCCCGGCCAATTTCATTGTTTTGTCATTCAATTTCATATCTGAAGCATTCATTTTCGTCAAATACGCCCATGCATCGAAATTTCGTCATTCAAATTCGTTTTTTGTCGTTCAAATTAACTAATGTGGCAACTGATTTCGTAATTGCGTATTCTAATTCACTGAATGCGCATACATTTTCGGCAATGGGTATTCAACTTCGTCTCCTCCTTTCGCCAGCTCATTCCAAATATTCAAATTTGCATATATGGGCAAACAAGTTCATATTAGGAGCATTCAAATTAAATCTGTAAAGTGTCCATTGAAAATTACATTACTTGCACTGTATTTTAAATTGAATGTTAAAAGCATCTCATTAACCATGTTAACTAGGAGACGTATATAACACTGTCTTTTCAATCTAGCCTTCATGTGAACAACATCAAACTAGGAATCATGGCGGAGCCCCGTGTTACATACAGGCGTATTAGCAATGAGGACATGGGTAGGTTAATCGAATCCTTCGGAGGCCAGAGAGACTACATGCAGTTTGCAAATAGCCTGGGCATTATAAATCGCAACACTGTCATGTCTATCACTGCTACCTGTCTGAGGGATCTCTAGAGCAGATGAAACAAACTACCGAGGGGTGGGGCTAGAAATGCGAAAATGGACGATGAAATGAAGGCGAGAATGGAACATTTGATTGATAGAAATCCTCTGATGACACTGCAGGAGATGAAGGATGACCTGGCTGAATCTTTCCCAGACATCAACCATTGCCAAGACGCTAGATGGCATGCTCATAACTTTCAAGTTGGTGGAGGACGTCCCTGATGTCCGAAAAGCTTCCCGTGTTTGGGACCAACGAGCAGAGTATGCGGATTGGTTCCTGCAGAAGGGTTTTCTTGCCCACTGCGTCTTCGTTGATAGGTCCATGGTATAACATCTGGACCCGAAGATCGCGGAGGAAAGCAGGAGAACCAGCAAGAAGAGAAGTGCATGGGCAACGCGGACAAAATTGTAACTTTACATTTGCAGCTTGGTGCACCATACCATGAATGTGATACACCCCGCGTTCAGACTATCCCCCCCCCCCCCCCTTTAGCGGGGGAAGGGGGAGATATCTTATCTTTTTTACGACCGAGCGTCCTTCCTTTGTTCGAATCCCCCGCTAGCCGGCCGGGGGACAAATCACGACTGTCTGTGCGTTAGGTCTTCGTCTCCACTTTTCGCGCATGCATGCGCACTTATGATAAAAACAGGTGCGATATATCACATTACGAGCCAAGGTCGCTCTCCCATCCAAAAACCCAACATGTTTGGGGAGGAGGGGAGACGGGGAGAAGGCGAGCGTACACACTATGCGTTTGCCGGGGGATAGTCTGAACGCGGGGACAGTCACAAGGGAGAGTTTTGAGGCGTTTCTTTTGGCAACTACACGGCAGTGTAACCAGTTCTTCCCTCCCGACACTGATGTCTTCATCATCATCTACAACAACGCCCGCCCACATGTGAGAGCACAGCTACCAGAAATGCCGAAGGAGCACACCCCAGGATTCACCTCAAGGCACTCCCGCCCTACTCACCATTTCTCAATCCTACAGAGATGGCGCACATTGCGTTCAAAGCAACGTGACCAATGGTACCGTCATACCCAAGCCTACGCCTGGCGAGGTGCTTGGCACGCCAACCTCATAGATGGCTGAATATTATCTTCAGAACTATGTGTATCGAATGTAACGATGTAACATGAAGAATTTAAAAAAAATATATGATGATGATGATGAAAATAAAGATTTAAAATGAAAGATCACTAAAAACAACAACATTATGATCATGATGAAAATAAAGATGTAAAATAAAATTTTAAAAAACAAAACAAAATGATGATCATGACGAAAATAAAGATGTAAAATGAAGATCACAAGAACAATAATTATGATGATCATGATGAAAAGAAGAATTTATATTGAAGATCACATAGAGCAAAAGAAAGATGTTCAGAACTTCAGATGAAAAAAATAATGATCATGATGATAATGAAATTAAAGATGTAAAGTAAAAGTGACATTAAAATATGATTAAATTGACAAAATCGCTCTTGCATAATTATGTATGTGTATTACGAAATTGAATGCTCAATTGTGGAAATCGATAGCTCGAAGACGAAATTGAAAGTGCTTTAAATGCTTACCCTGCCCATCGCACTAATTTGAATGCACAAATGTGGAAATTCATGCCAAACACGAAATTGAATGCTTATATCCGAATTTGAATTTTGTAACCATTAATTTAGGTGCCTAAAAGCGAATTTGTAAGCACTAAACATGAAATCGATTGACCAAAGTCACTCCACCGCTTCAAACACACGAATTTGAATGCACATAAAACGAAAATGGATGATAATTTTACGAAATTGGCCGGGAAAACCTATATTATTATTATTATCAAAGCAGAAAGTACGAAAAGTCTCATTGCCTAAACATTTACACCTTTTAAAAGAATCCATGTACAAATAGAATCATATAATCATGGAGGATTCCATTAGCTACCTCTGATATAAGTCATGAAGAAAGTAAAATGATCAAAATGAAACAGCACCAAGAGAAGGGCATTAACTGAACTTTGGCAATCGCTTAGATTACCAAACTTATTTCCATGCCTGGACCAGACTTTGATCGCTGAACGTTGGACGAAAGAATTTCAGGCAATTTTATAACTTCAATTACACAACATTCTAATTATTTTCCAGAAATTTTCTCACGTACCTCGATCACAGTTTTTCCCATGCAATCCTTCATTACAAATACAACTATAGTCGTTTATTAGGTCGATACAAGTTCCACCATTCCAACAGGGGTCCGAAGAGCACTCATCAACATCTGTAAGACAGTATAAGAATTAAAGGTATATTAAAGTAATGACGAAAAATAAATTCTTACAGAATGAAATAAATTATTACTGAATGTTGAAGAATATAAATAAATGTTATGCGCTAAAGGACTGTGATGGAATACGTATAAACCCGGAGTGATAACCAGATATATTAAAGGATATCAAGCTAGTTGTCCAATCACGTGGACAAATACCCTGTCTCCTATGTGCAAATGTGAGTTGTGCTTTGTGGTGAATGTAGTTTTCAGTTTGCATTCTTAACCATTGTGCTGGTCCAAATAACACATCTACTTCATGATTAACAATTACGAATTACTACAAGCAAGACTCTCCCAAAGGCAATTTCATCACCGGGACCTAAGCTTAGCTTTGACAAGTAAAATTGAAGGAGACACACCTGTAGTCGTGATTCAAATTATCTTGTGTATTTATATAACCGAGAAGGCATCTTCATCATCATCTTTTTTAAATGTTGTTTGATTTACTTGAAGTTGTACATTTTTCACTTGCTTCCCTCTCATTTAAATGCAAAAAGAGAAATGCAAACGTAGTCTCAAAATTGCAAAACTTTCAAAAATGTAATACATTAAATTTCTATAGGCAATCATGTAAGGTCTGTCTTATCTAAACATACGGACAATACAATAGCTCTTACACATCCCGAGCATTATTCCTACAGGCAAAGCAAGGGTTTTACAATTTACTCTACCGGGAGTTTGGGGGAACTTTACACCTTACAAAAGTAGCATGTAACAAAATACCTACCCATCTGGCAGATTTCCCCTTGGAAGCCGGCAAGACAGTCACAAGTGAAGGTTTTGACTCCGTCCAAACATAATCCTCCATTGTGGCAGGGATCCGGAACACAATCATTGATATCTGAGAATGATAAGGGGTTGCGTATGATTCAAAGTGTTTCTGTATCTAGCACAGTCAGTACTCCCTATAGTAAGTCATTGACTTAACTACGCTCATTACACCTGTATTATAAGTGGAGCAGGGAGAGAAAGGCATGATATGACAAGATGGAATATTAGTATAGGGGGTTATACAACAAATCAAAGCGAAGGACCAATATCTTATGTTCTAGGTCTGATAAAAGGCACTGGAAATATGAAACAAATTTGACTTTTCAGTTATATTTAGGCTCGGTAAAAAAAACAATAAAGAATAATAATGTGATATAGAATGAAAGAAGAAATGTATACATAGATTTTGTCTGATTTGGGCCCTCTTGCATAAAAAGTTCCAATTAAACGCAACTTGATTTTCAACCAATCAGGATCGCGTATTTGGGACTTGCGTTTAATTTTTTGAGTTGCGATTAAACGCAACTTTTTATGCAAGAGGGCCTTGATCGGATAATTTGCGACCTACTGATTTCACAGAGATCTCCTTCAAATCCACCTTGACAATCACAAGAGAAAGAGTTCACTCCGTTGATACATGTTCCATTAATACAAGGATGAGAAGAACATTCGTCAATATCTGTGTGATAAAATCGGATGAGGTAAACATTTTACAGTGCTTGTAAAGCCCAGCGCACATTATGCGATCGACTGCGATGCCATTTTGGAAATTAATCGCAATAGCATTAAACATGGACATTTTAACAAATAGAATCTACCTGATTCTGAACAATAATATGAATACTTAACATGGGATTTTGGAGCTCTGTCGGCCTTATACACGGAAAACGGCCAAATCAGTTTCAAATCGTACACAATCGTAGGACTGCTCTGAGGTCACAACGACTCGAAGCCGATCTAGCCTTTCCTCCGGCTAGAAAGCTCGCAATAGGCTGTATTCTCCATTTTACTATCATATGACTATTCAGAACCTCGATCAAAAATATTTTAGGAGTTTAAATGTTTATATCAAATTTTATTATGTTTTCTTTCCAAATCGGATCGCATACCGATCGTATAGTATAGCGGTGGGCTTAACATTAAATATACACGTGGCTATTGATCCATCTGAGTCACTCCCTGCAGGTTCTAAAGTATCATGGATCACATGGCGTAGCCTTAACAGACTGCGAACAGGCATGGGGAGGTGCAAGGCAAACATGCTCAAGTGGGGATATACCGACACTGCGGCAGATTGTGAGTGTGGGCAGGGTCTCCAGACTATGCTTCATCTCCTGAGCTGTGACCGGTTGCATGACACTTGCACCGAGAGGGACCTGGCAGTGGCTAATGACGTGGCTCTTACATATGCTAGACATTGGGAAACAGTAGTGTGATGACCCGAAATGATGATGAACATTAAATATAAGATTCGCCACGATAAAAGACGATTTATTTATTTTTTTTAACGATACAAAGGTAAATAAAATAAATGTACAGTATAATTATTTTATGTCCTTTTCCTTTTTTTTTCCCTGCTCGTATAGACAGAAGAATGTTCGTAGAGAAATCGCTACTGTTTGATATAGCCCTTTCATTATGGTATTGTCCTTTTATGACCATGATGACTAGGGTTAGGTAGTTTAGCGAAATGTCGTGGTGCATAAGAACGCATCCGGAACGGACGCATCCTTATTGTGCGTGAAGACAGCAGGGAGCTCCGAGCCTTCTACATAACGATCGCATGGAGCCTATAATGCAGTCTTCCCGGATCCGAGCCAATCTTCTTGATAAATTCAAAGAAAGAAGCTCTTGGTACCATTCATTGATTCCGGAAGTACGCCCTCTTCTGTCAGTATATGTATATGAAAGGCTAGTGTGTAGTACTGGAACAATAACAACAAAATAAATAGAATATATAATTATTCTAAAAATAGAGTGAGTTTCCGATGGCATTGGCTTGCCTAACAGTTTATTGTTCTTTATGTTTTATTGCTCCTCTTATTCCTTTCTCTCCCCTTCTCCAATTCTTCTTATATTGTATGACTAGAATATGTCTATTGCATTTCAACGATCATAGTGTGCCCCCCCCCCCCCCCTCTCAGTTTTCTCCAAATATTCTGATTCTTGTTCTATTTTCCTCAGTTCGCATGGTTATCTTTAAAAAAATATGTTATGTTCTAAAATGATAGCATGTGGATAAGACGTGGAAATCAATATCAGAAATTAAAGGCGTGAATGATGATGGAAAAATCTACTTATAATTTAAGGGCAAAGAAAACGAGAAAAATGAACTTTTATAGGATAATGAGAAATGCAGTTTTGTATGTCTTTTTAATTTTCGAATTGAAAACTACATTTAGAACTAAAGACAAAAAAGACCCCTTTATATGTAATGATATTAAATTGTTCCCCATGATCATTTTCTAGATATGCAGCAAATAACTATTGTTGTAGCGAAGAGACAAGTATATAGTACAATGAGGGGATTTTTACTTTTAGAATATCTTATTATGATATCATTAACTCATCAACCCAAATCAAATCAATACTAACATTTGTCCTTGCTGTCGGCCTGAGACCTGTAATAGCCGCCTATGCATAATAACACTTTACTTTGTCATTGAGAACAATTGAAGTTTAACAGGGGATTTGCAGTTGGGCTCTCTCTCTCTCTCTCTCTCTCTCTCCTAATTCTTCTTTATATCAATAGTCAATAGACTTCCTGTCTTTTCATCATAACAACAAACGCTGGCGCGGATCGAACGCACGTATAAAGCCGCCCCTCCCACTATTCTTCCGTCCCACGCATTCAACTCAACACAATAGGTCCGATCCCCATTGTTATTTCTCCGAAGAACTATAGCTCTATGCAAAATTTGAGACAAGCCATTCACTGTTCAAAGTAGCCTTTCAATGAACAGACTACGGTCTTCAGTGTATGATACATTATCTTGAAATAACTGATGTAATGGCAGGACCCTATCAAAAAAAGTATTAATCATGTAGCTTTCAATGCTGGGTTAGTAATTGATTTCCCCCAAGCCTCATCAGTATAAAAACTGATGAGGCTACCCATCAAATGTCAATATAGACATGATTTTCATTTATCAGTATTGTCATTGTTGTTATCGTGATTATTATGATTAAGATTATGATTATAGCATTAGCATTATGGTTTTGATGTTGTTGTTATTATCTATTATTATCATCATCATCATCATAGTCATAATGGTATTGGAGCTATTTTTTACATCAGATGTGTTGATTTTCGGGGGTAGTGTATTAAAGAAGTGAAACTTATTGAGCCATATGAGTAGAGCATGGTGTGGTATTTCAACAATGGCGTAGCCAGGATTTTTCAATGGGGGGGGGGGGGGGGAGAAGTAAAGGATCGACCCGCGTAGCCAGGATTTCATTTTAGGGGGGTTGAAGCGTGCGAAATTGGTGATTAGCACGCAAAGCGTGAAGGGAGGGGGGGGGGGTTGAGAGAAAGATAACGGCTCGCAGCAACTTTTTTTTTAGGCGGAAAGTTAGTTCGACGCCCGGACTGCTTTTCAGTTATTTGGACGCAATACTGCACTGTATGTAACAGAGGTGGGTGCAGGGAGGAGGGAGTTCGCCCCCCCCCCCCCTGCCGCCCAAAGCGCGAAAGCTCTGACGTTTTATAGCAAATTTGAGAGAAAGATAACGGCTCGTAGCACCTTTTTTTAGGCGGAAAGTTAGTTCGACACCCGAACTGCATTTCATTTATTTGGACGCAATAATGCACTGTAACAGGGGTGGGTGCAGGGAGGGGGGACTTTTTCCCCTCCCGCCCCAAGCGCGAAAGCTATGACGTTTTAACAAATTTGAGAGAAATTAAGATAACAGCCCGAGGCAAACAATTTTTTTAGGCGGAAAGTTATAGTTCGACGCTCGGACTGCTTTTCAATAATTTGGACGCAATATTTTACTGTATGTAATAGGTGTGGGGGCAGGGAAGGGGGGGGGGTTATTTTCCCCTTCCCGCGCGAAGCGCGAAAACTTTGATGTTTTAGCAAATTGTGATTGAAAGGTAACGACTCGTAGCGCCTTTTTAGGTTTTTTTGTCTCAATTCTACCGCTTTTTCGTTCTCACTTTTTTTTTAGGGGCTGAATAGGGGGGCCAGTGCCCCCCTGGGCCCCCCTGTCTACGCCTATGTATTTCAAGTATACAAATCGGAGATTAAAAACCATTAAATAGGAAAGGGACAGTACAGATTTTCCTAGATTTCCCCTTCAAATGGGATTAAAGTGGCAAAACAAAAGCTTATGAAAGATAAGGGATCTTGTAGTCCAGACAGAAAGAGGAATGCAGATTGAATCAACGCCGATATCCAGGGGCATCGCTAGAACATTTGAATGGCGGTGGGGTGGGACACCCAAATTTGACATCAAAATTTTGGGTGTGACACCCAAATTTGCCGACAGATTTTTAGAGTGTGACACCCAAATTTGCCAAAAAATGCTACACGGTACACCCTAATCTCCCCTCACACAATGATACAAGAAAAACGCAGATGTAGAAGTCATGATCATACGGGCCCATTTTCGCAAGGGATAGGCTGACGCCTTTTACCCGAATATCAACTTTTCAACTTCTAAATTAAAAAACAAAACAAAACAAAACAAAACAAAACAAAACAAAACAAAAACAAAACAAAACAAAAAAAACAAAAAAAAACTTTTCTTAGTAAAAATGTACAGAAGTTATATATCAGGAAACCTCACTACCCAAATATGTGGATATTCTGGCACCTCTCTACCCGAATATGAAGTGGTGGCTGGCCAAACATCGGAACTTTGAAAATCCTCGGGAGGGGGCTATGTACAGCCCGATGCCGAAGGGGGACGCATTTTGCCCGAATATTATCTATTCACTTTTTTGAGAGCGAGGAAAAAAAAAACAAAACAAAACAAACCCAAAAAAGGTTTTCCTTTTTTTTCTTTGCTTCCCTTTTCCTGTCCCTCTTTTCTTTCTGTTTTAGTTTTCCTTTCCTTTTCCTTTTCTTCCCCTTTCCCTTTTCCTTTCTCTTTTCTCCTTTTTCTTTTCTCTTTCCTCTTCCCTCTCCCCATTTTCTCCCTCCTTTTTTGCCGACAGAGGTTGCGCATTTGCCGACAGCAATTTTGAGTGGGAGTGTGATCCCTCAAGCCCCCCCCCCCCCCACCGCTGCCGATAACTCTTATCGTCATATTTAAAGTCGGCATTATTTTGAAATTAGCTTACGATTCATTTACCATTTATTTTGGGCGCGAAATGGAATGTTTTCTCGTGTGTCTGAGAAAAAATACATTATGAATCTTATTCCGGGATACAATTTTCATATACATATTATTACTTTTTGCGGGGGTCCGTTTTATTGCCCCCCCCCCTTTCCCATCCCTCGATAGACCCTACAGATCTAGAGGGCCAGCGGTTCCCCCATAAACTTACTTCCAGTTCAAAGCGCTGTCGGCGAAAATATATACCGTTTTCTTTTTCCTGACAATTCTAGATGATTTGCATCTGCTATCATTTTGGTTGTTGTTGGTCCTAACCCCCTCTCCCCTCTTCCCTCGAGAACCTTGGGAAGGCCTTTGGTGTATTCCCAATATCATATGCCTAGTTAGAATTTAAAGTTGACCATTATTTCTCCTTTCCATTGCTTAAATTTTCGGTTCCACACTCGCTACAAATATATCTGGGAAATTTGTTTCTGCTACCCCCCCCCCAAAAAAAAATAGTGGAAAGTTAATATTCGGACAAAAGGCACCCCCTTCGATTATGGGCTGCGTCCCCCCCCCCCCCTCCCCCTGATGATTTGTTAAGTTCCGATATTCGGGCAACAATGCAACACTTCATATTCAGGTAGCGAGGTGCCAGAATATTCAAATATTTGGGCAGCCAGGATAATTATGTAACTACTGTATTTAGATTAGAATAGTGGCCGCCTGGCCGGTATGATCAAGCTCTCTCTATGTGTGTGTGTGGGGGGGGGGGGGGAATTAGGGTATAGCCACTGAACTCTGTGGGTACAGTTTAGGGTGCGGCATTTGTTGTAGGCAAATTTGAGTGTCAGACCTTAAAGATTTGTCGGAAAATTTTGGCGTCATCCCTCCCCATTCAAAATTTTCTAGCGACGTCTCTGCAGAAAGTGAAACTAGTATAAGCTAATGAGAAATACATTTTTTTATGTCTTTTTAAATTATCGAATTGAAAATTACATTTAAAAATAAATACCAAAAAGAGCCCTTTGCATGCAATAATATTTGTCCGCATGAGCATTTTCTTTTTAGAGTGCGTGTCGTTCTAGCTTGATCTAATCTAGATATGCAGCAAAAAAAGTAGCTAAGAGGCAAGTATGGTTTAATGAGGGGATTTTTACTCTAGAATATATCATGAATCCATCAAACCAAATCAAATCAATACTATCATCAGTCCATGCTGTCGGCCTGAGTCCTGTAATAGCCGCCTATGCATAACATGTTGTTATGTCACTGAGGGAAGTTTAGTTTAACAGGGATTAGCAGTAGGGCTCTCTCTCTCTCTCTCTCCTATTACTTCTTTATATCAGTAGTCAATAGACTTCCTGTCTTTTCATCATAATATAAGAACAAACGCTGACGCTGCTCGAACGCGCGTATAACCAAAGCCGCCTCCCCATTATTCCTCCGTCCTACATGCATTCAACTCAACACAATAGGTCCGATCCCCCATTATTATTTCTTCTTCGAACTATATAGCTCTATGCAAAATTTGAGACACAAGCCTTTCACTGAAGTAGCTTTTCATTGCACAGAATACGTAGGGGCTTCAGTGTATGATACATATCTTGAAATATTTCAAACCCTAACTGCTGGCAGCACCCTATAAAAAAGTGCTTAACTAAAGGCCACGTGCAGTTGATGTGATTCCCCCTCTGTTTTTCTATAGTCTGAAGTACCCAAAACGTGTCCCTTTTTTCTGAAAACTGTTCCCTTTCTCTCTTATAGGTGCCCTTTTCTCCTTTTGATAAATGCCCCTAATTCTGTCTAATTTGTGCCCTTTTCTCATTTGATAAGAGCATTTATGCTTCTGATAGGTGCCCCTTTTCCCTTCTAATAAGTGCCCTTTTCCCCCTTCTGATAATTACCCCTTTCCCTACGTAATATGTGCCCTCTTCCTAATAAGTGCCTCTTTTCACCTCTTTTAATTGCCCCTTCCCACCTCTGATAAGCACTCTTTCCTCTTCTGATAAATGCCCCTTTTACCAATATTTCCCACTGTTTCTTACAAAAAGAGCCATATTTATATAGCTTCAAATAATCGGTGCGGCTTAACAGGTACCCATTACTAAACTACAGTGTAAAGCAGTGGGGCTGGAGGCAAGAGGGGCATGCCATGCCCCCCCCCCCCCCCCCCCCCCAGCAAAGTATTTGTCATTCCGCTCTCTCGTGTATTGCGAGTATTGCGGCGGGGACCCTTGGACAGGGCCCTTTAAACAAAAAACGTCCTTGGACATGTGTGACCCGGCACCACAAAACCACCAAAAAGTCCCCCCCCCCCCCCCCGAAAAAACAAACAAACAAACAAACAAACAACAACAACAACAACAACAACAACACAACAACACACAAACAAATAAACAAATCTGATTTTATTCTATTTGGATAGAACAAAGTTTCAGCTTTAAACTTGAAACTTTACAACCCTTTTGATTTAGCGAACGAAAAGAGCTTGTAAGATAGGTTTGCTGGTATCAGTTAGGGAGGAAATGAGCTCTAAAGTTGAGGCCTATATTTGATTTGATTGATTTACATACATACATACAGCGCCTTTCCATATAAACATGCTCAAGGCGCTTTACAATAAGAAAATATGAAACAAAGTAATTATTTTGCTCTCCAAGTGCACACAACCAAATCCAATCGTAGAGAAAACAAATAAGTCTTAAGATTTCTTTTGAAAGATTCAGCTGAAGGGCAGGAACGAATGTTTAAGGGTAGACTATTCTTATTTTATTTAACAATTATAAGAACATATATATAATAACATACATGATAACATGAGAAAATAATATTGGAAGGATCGCCCTGCTTAGCCGTGCTATTGCAGCTGAGCTGTTCTACAGAGGGGCTATTCAAGCGTGCGGAGCAAGAAAACAAGAAAGAAAATCAATAGAGAGTGAATCAAAAGGCCATAGCAACCGCCATGAAATTAATCGTCGGATTGGGTTGATATTTTGTAGGAGTGTTAAACATAGGTTATTCATTGTATTACCAAGAGTTCAAATTGTGAACTTTAGTCATTCGAAAGTTGTTATGAGGCACATGACTCGGAGTGCTCTAAGAACACTCTCCATTATGGAAAGATTAAGCCCACCTCGGCCGGTGGCCTGACACCTGCACTAGACAATGCCTATTCACTCCGTTGGGATGTCTTTCTTTGTTCCCTGTTACATAATACTGGTTTGTTACCTGTATCGTCCTTCTGTTATCATACACTGAACTTGCAATTTAGCCTATAATAAACTTAAATAGGACCTACTCTTTTCTTGTTCACATTGATTAACCCATGCAATTTGTTTTACATAGAACTTACATAGTCTGGGAACCTTCCCGAAACAGTCACCCCATTTTATATAAATTACGAGATTTTACCCCCTTACTTAGACTATCCATTTTATTCACAAAAAGCTTGTCAGCTCGAACGCAGCCGCCGGGTTTGGCCTGGGCTATTTCTCTACGTCAGGGGCAGCGGAGCGTCTTTCAAAGTGGGGTAGGGGGGCACCAGCCAAAAAGGGCACTTTTGGGGAAAAGGGGGCACCTATACAAGGGGTGAACATAAAGCGAAAAAAGGGACCATTTTTGTGACATTGGTATTACCCTACAGTCCAGTTAACATGATTAATACATTATCAAGCATCATCTTCTTCCTTTTTATTGTGGTTCTGGACACTGCTTCAGCTTCCCCAATAAATTAGCAGTTGTGTGTGGTGGTCTAATGACTCATGTGCGAGAGAGCGAAGCGAGCGCGCAAATTTTTTTTAGACTTTTTTCTAATGCTGAATTCCTTTGGTTGAGAATCATTCATAGCGGTATAATGAAATTGACAACAGCAAATTAATTGGGGGAATGTCGAATTATCTTTTAATTCATACATTATCCCTGTCGCTTTTCTTTAGGATTACATCTATATCAACATACTTTATGCGATCTGCTTGCTTTCATAAGAGCTAGCGAGCGTAGCGAGGGAGTTTTGGGGAGATTTTCAGAAAATATTGCCCTTAATTGGTGTAAATTATGGGCATATTCGAGCGAGCGGAATAAGAATTCCTTTGCTGGGGGGGGGGGGTAGGCATTATGCCCCTCTTGCCTCCAGCTCCACTGCCTTACATTGTAGTAATATGTGTACCTGCTACTACATAAAGCCGCATCGATTCTTTGAAGTTAGATATGGCTCTTTTTGTAAGAAACAACGGGAAATATGCGTAAAAGGGGGCATTTATCCGAAGAGGAAAGGGCGCTTATCAGAGATGGAATGGGGCACTTATAAGAAGTGAAAAGGGGCACTCATGAGAAGAGGAAAATGGCACATATTAGATAGGAAAAGGGGAGCTTATGAGATGTAAAAGGGGCATTTATCAGAAGGGGAAAGTTGGCACTATTTAGAAGGGAAAAGGGGCACCTATCAGAAGTAAAAATGCACTTATCATCAGAAGAAAAGGGCACTTATTAGAGAGATAAGGAGCCAATTATCAGATTTTGAAAAGGGGCACTTATCAGGAGGGGAAAAAACACTTATCAGAAGGGGAAGGGGCACTTATTAGAAAGGAAAAGGGGCATTTTTAGTAGTAAAAAGGGCACTTATCAGAGAGGAAGGGGGCATTTTTTCAGATGTAAAAAGGGCACTTTTGGGGTACTTGAAAAAGTGGGAGGGCACTGTGCCCCCTGGCCCTGCTCTACGTTGACTAATTTTCCGACTACTGACAAATGAACGGGCTGCATTCTTTCCGTTTTATATGTTATCATTCCCTGCTTCAGTAGGCTATTCAGGAATGGATAAACAACTGAAAAGGATTGGCTGATATATGTAAATAATTAGCCACGGCACAACCTTTACAGCCCGCCCCCCCCCCCCACCCTTCGAGCTTCTAAATCACTTTGAAATTTTATTGCCATGACAACAAGAATATCTACAATATAATGCGAAATATTCATCAGTGCACAGCCTTATCACAATAATAACAAGAAAACAATCTTTTGCCTACTTATTAATACTTATTATTATTATTAGTATCATCGTCATCATCATCATCACCATAATGACAATTACCATCATGTTGGGGGGGGGGGGGCATGTAACCCTGTCCCTCTGTATTTGCGATTATGACTGAAGCAAGGCAATCAGAAATTACGATTTCCTTCGAATTTCGAACCTTTTACCTACTATTTCATGCACTTTATACTTGTGGGCGCATATATTACTGCACAAAATTCTGATGGAAATTGGGATCTCAATTAGGAAGAGGTCATTGACAGAAAAAGGTGATGGGCAGAAATAATTGAAGTCAATAAGAGCAATATATTTGAAAGGCACGCAATACTTTTAACCTCGTAATAATGATCCAGACTCTCTCGGATATTTGTTTTAACCATGAAAGAAGAAATAAATAATATTTATGAATAAACAATAATACTCTTCATGAGGAAAACATGTTTAAAACGGTATTCAAATCGATGTTCGTCTTGAATTCCCTCGTTAAACGATAAAGCCCAGATACTGATTTTAGCCTACCATGAAAATATATATTAAAAATATTTTTAAAAAACAGAGAATTTCGATACTGATAGACTCACTGCTCTTAGTAAATGCTAGTTTTAGAGTCCCCAGTAAGATAGAACGAAACAATTAGATTGTTATTTACAAGTGTTTTTATCGAAGTATATAAATACAAGAATAGATAGATACGTATTGAGAAAATTTAATACAACGGATCATCATGAATGTGTCCCGCAGACTTGACCCGTAATAATAGTGGTTTGCCCCGTAGAGAAAAACACGTAGAAGTATATAATAATGTAGCCGTAGAGGGGGCTATAGCGTTTTAACGAGTCTGCAGAGAAGACCAAAAATAAATCGCGGCTTTTCAGCACCGGGAGGCGGGATCGCTTTTGTCAGACACTGAGTCTTCGTTCCCCAGGGGGTAAAATCCCGGAAGCGAGAAACGCTGTCGCTGATTGGCCGCTTGCGTTCTTTTGTCTAAAACCCCCGTGCTTATGCACCACGACATTTCGCTAAGCTACCTTATTCAATTCGCAGTAGCATAATAAGAGACTTACGCCTGTTAATTCCGTTCTTATATTTCCGTTGTTAATACAGCAACAACAAAAACGTGCAAGTGTGGAGGTGTCGTGGTATAGTGGTTCATTCACTTGACTCTCAATCCAAGAGCTCGGCACAAGCTTCTTTTGGCAAGACATTAATCCACGTTTGCCACTCTCCACCCAGGGGGTGTTTCATAAAGCTGTTCGTAAAGTTACGCATGACTTTACCAACGACCTGAATATGAAGTGCCAGATAGGATGCCCAAAGTTTTTCCTGATGTTTTAACAAAGTGTGATTGTATTTCCTATAACCTCAATAAAATTATGGCAAAAAATATATTTTGCATTAAAAATGTTTGTTATAATAAGAATGTTAATCTACATCTGCTCAGTAATCTTGGAGAGCTGTATGTAAAGCGCATAGAGCAGTTTTAATTGATTATGCGCTATATAAGTCACAGTTTATTATTATTATTATTATTATTATTATTATTATTATTATTATTATTCAACTTTAGGTGATGCAGTTAAAAAATGATTGAGCATCCTATTTTCCTTGTCATATTTAAGTCATTCGTAAAGTCATGCGTAACTTTACGAACAGCTTTATGAAACACCCCACAGGTGTTAAATGGGTACCTGGCAGGATTTATTCCTTGAAATGCACTGTGCGCTGATTACGGCAGCCGGAGCTAAAGCCAGGGTAATAATATCCAAACCCTTTGGAAGGGCATAGGTACGTTATATCATAATGTGATATGCGCTATAAAGAACGGTTCGTTATCATTATTATTATAATTATTATTATTATTATTATTATTATTATTATTATTATTATCATTATTATTATTATTATTATTATTATTATTATTATTATTATTATTTATTATTATTATTATTATTATTATTATTATTATTATTATTATTATTATATGAAACAATGTTTGTTTTTCAATCATAATTAAATGTTGATAATGTCAAACCTGTTTGGCAGTTGATACCGGTCCATCCTGAAAAGCATACGCAGTAGTACACATGTGGACCATCGCCACATTGTCCGTTAGCACGACATGGATTCGAAGCACATTCATTAATATCTACAAAACAAGAGAGACAATGACCGTGTATGAACTTTAAAATACTAGAGGATTACAGTTTTCTGTCATATGTATGAAAGTGTATAGGGAGAGAGAGAGAGGGGGGGGGGGGTGCACCAGTGATAGACGAAGCGCCGGTTACAGAGAGGGGAGAAAGAGAAGCAGAGAAACGCTTAAACATAAAGAAAAGGGTTGAAAGAGAGACAAAAAGTGGAAAAAAATTAGTAAAAAGTGAATGTGACGATGACTCTTTAAGGGAGAGGTAGGTTATATTAAGTACAGGAGCAGACAGTCAACATATAATGATTTGTTAGAAAGAAGAAGAAGAAAAAAAAAAGCCGATATCAAACAGGATGCCAGTTGGTAACGCTTGAGATAAAGAAATAACAGGGCAGAAAAATCAATATAATAGATTAAAATATGGTAGCGAAAATGATATTGGAATAAAATGTGTTGAACACATTGTTATCCTGGTTTCAAAATATTCATATGCCAGATATGTCCTTGATTTCCGTTGATTTTCACTGCACATCTGAAAGGAATGCCCAAAAGAGGCTCCCGTTCAAAACTATTTAGGCCAATACGCCTGGCTTCTTTTATGGAGCCCGGGAGGGGACATGCACGTAGTTTTTTTGTTTTATTTTACTAAGTCGTTCCCGCCACTTATAAGTCGTTCCCACCACTTATATGTCGTTCCCACCACTTATATGTCGTTCCCACCACTTATAAGTCGTTCTCACCACTTATATGTCGTTCCCACCACTTATAAGTCGTTCCCACCACTTATAAAGTCGTTCCCACCACTTATAAGTCGTTCCCACCACTTATAAGTCGTTCCCACCACTTATATGTCGTTCCCACCACTTGTAAGTCGTTCCCACCACTTATATGTCGTTCCCACCATTTATAAGTCGTTCTCACCACTTATATGTCGTTCCCACCATTTATAAAGTCGTTCCCACCACTTATAAGTCGTTCCCACCACTTATAAGTCGTTCCCACCACTTATATGTCGTTCCCACCACTTGTAAGTCGTTCCCACCACTTATATGTCGTTCCCACCACTTATAAGTCGTTCCCACCACTTATATGTCGTTCCCACCACTTATAAGTCGTTCCCACCACTTATATGTCGTTCCCACCATTTATAAGTCGTGCCCACCACTTATATGTCGTTCCCACCACTTAGTTATAGTCGCACCCAGTCTATGCCATATCGCTCCGAGTACAGTAGCAAGCTAGCTGCTAACACAATCGGCGGCCGGCGATATCGGGGACAAGTCCCAAGACCTGGATGTAGGTACGGTAACTTGATTTTATTGATTTTACTGTGTCTAGACTATATAAATAAACCTTTATCCTATTCCTAGGGCCTATGCTAGAGCGATTGAGATTACATTTAGAGTCTTTATAGTCTAGTTGTAAACACAGGCGTAGCCAGGATTTTTCAGTAGAGGGGGGGCCAGACGTGAAGGATCCACCGCATAGCCAGGAATTCATTTTAGGGGGGCGATTTTGAGCACGCGAAGCGTGCGAAATTGGTGATGAGCACGCGAAGTATGCTCCCCAGGGGGTGAATGCAGGTTCCCCTATTCAGCCACTAAAAAACAAAAGAAGAAAAAAAGCGAGAGCGAAAAAGCGGGGGAAGTGAGAGAAAAGGGCTAAAAAGGATCTTTCTCTCAAAATTTGCTTAGATGTCAAAGTTTTCGCGCTTCGCACGGGAAGAGGGAAATAACTCCGCTCTCCCTGCACTCACCCCTGTTACATACAGTGAAATGTTGCGCCCAAATAATTGAAAAGCAGTCCGGGCGTCGAACTATAACTTTCCGCCTAAAAGAATTATTGTTTGCAACGAGCCGTATATCTGTCTCTCAAATTTGCTAAAACGTCAGAGATTTCGCGCTTCGCGCGGGAAGGGGGTAACTCCTCCCTCCCTGCACCCACCCCTGTTACACACAGTGCAGTATTGTGTCCAAATAACTGAAAAGCAGCCAGGGAGTCGAACTAACTTTCCGTCTGAAAAAAAGTGCTACGAGCCGTTATCTTTCTCTCAAATTTGCTATAAAACGTCAGAGCTTTCGCGCTTCGCGCGGGAGGGGGAGATGGAACCTGCACCCACCCCCTGGGGAGCACGCTTCGCGTGCTCAAAATCGCCCCCCCCCCCCTTGAATGAAATCCTGGCTATGCGGTTGGATCCTTCACGTCTGCCCCCTGCCTACTGAAAAATCCTGGCAACGCCTGTAACCTTGATGTCTTATTTATTACTGGGCTACGCTATATGGCTGTAGTACGGTATGGCTATATGGACATGGCATCGCATCGAAAATGATCCCGTCGTCACGGCCGTCTGTACGGTGTCCGGGCTCCGTAGTCTGCGCCCACTTCGAAAACTCAAGCGCTAATGTCAACAGCTGCTCTACGTAACGACCTAAGTGCTGGGAACGACTTATAAGTGGTGGGGACGACTTATGAGTGGTGGGAACGCCTTATGGTGGGAACGGCTTATGAGTGGTGGGAACGACATATAAGTGGTGGGAACGACTTTTAAGTGGTGGGAACGACTTAGTAAAAAAAAAATTACCAGCATGTCCCCTCCCGGGCTCCGTACTTCTTCGGGTTCTACCCAGTATTTTGTGTGCGTGTGTGCGTGTGTGTTACGATATCAGCGACAAACCATTTTGACAGAGATCTCCTTCAAATCCACCTTGACAATCACAAAAGAAAGAGTTCATTCCGTTGATACATGTTCCATTAATGCAAGGATGAGATGAACATTCGTCAATATCTGTGCGATAAAGTTGGGCGAGATGAAAATTTTTACAGTGGTTAAAACATCGAATATAGAATCACACCATTTACCACACATAATAAGGTCAAAACATTTCTGAATTATGCAGAGGATTATTTTTTTAACGACATAAAAGTCGATGTTATTCATTAATTTGTTAAGCATCTTCGACTTATTTTTCCGCTTCTAAGGTAGAACGAGGTATTTAAGTAGAGAAAGCGTTACAGTTTGATATGCTAACATCAATATTGAAGCTTTCTTTAATGTCAAGGGATATTCTTTTAAATCAGCGATCACTTGATCTTATTCCCGTTATTGATAAAGAGATAAAGCAGGAAGACAAGACTACACAATGATATTTTTTTACTAAAAATGAAAATATTGATAGGGTCATACCTATTTGACAGTTAATACCAGTCCATCCTGGAAAGCATACACAAAAGTATGCATCGCTCTCATCATGATCATTACAAACACCGTTACCGCCGCATGGGTTTAAAGCACATTTATTGATGTCTTTAAAACAAGAGAGAAATTAAAAAGTATAAAAATAAATTAATTATTATCAACTTTGTCATCTATATAGCACGAGTGAGAGACGGGAGAGAGAGAGAGAGAGAGAGAGAGAGAGAGAGAGAGAAATTCAGATTAGAGGAATTTTTCGATTTTGTACAGCGCAGAATAATTTTGTCTCAAAGTACTTTCACATCCAAAGTGGAAAATTATTAGCTGGCCGATACATGTAGATCCTGCATCCTAATTAAGCACACGGTACATTTCAAAGACTAAATCCTACTTCCTACCCACCTGGGTCGAGAGAGGACAATGTAGATTCATGTTTTGCCACAGGTTTACATACGGATTATCAGAAATCAACTTGGATATAAAATACCCTCCAAGGGAACGTTCAAAACAATAAACCTACTTCTGTCTATGTTTCAAGAAGAAAAAGTAATTAGCTTTTGATAGTCAATACAATGCATTTATAACATTTCATTTTTAGCGGGATATGCGCTACCAGACCAGCAGGATGAGAAGGTTAATCAATAGTTGAAAAATGGTGCTGAAGGGCCAGGAAAACCAACACAATTTTGTGACATATGGGCCTTTATCTCGCGGGTCGGCCAAGATACATTACGCACCCACCCTACCCCCCCCCCCCCCCCTCCGCTTCCCCGTTTGAAAAGGATCAGTCTCCAGTTCAAAGACCCGAGACAAATACCAGATAGAAAACTTTTGATTACATTCACTGAGCATTAGGTCTCGAGACAGAGACCAAGAAGCTATGTTTGTGGAAATCAATGAGAGTGTTATTATTGCTTGTATTGGTTGTATATATAGACCACCTGGTCAACCAGTTGATTATTTTTAAAGTATTTTACAAAACACTCTTCAACTTATTCCAAGTTCCATGTCATGCTATTTAGTGGGAGATTACAATATAAACCTTATATCATCCGATGGCAGTCTTGTCAATAATGATTTTACTGATATGTATTCTTCGTTTTCGTTTTATCCACTTGTTAATAAGCCCACACGTATAACTACACAATCTAGTACATAGATTGATAATATTCTCACAAATAAACTGGAAATGGTTAAGGAATGTGGTATTCTCCTTGGAGATATTAGTGATCATTTACCTATATTTTGTGTTATTTCTTCATCTTGTTTATCTTCAAATACTGGCCAAGTTAACATAGTTAAACGTGTGATCAATGACTGTAATATTTTTCAGTTCTGCAGCGTTTTAAAGGATTTTGACTGGGACCTTCATGAAAGTAATGATCACCAACTGATAAAAAAAATACAAAACTTTCCGTAATGAATGCACTAAGGTTATTAAAAAACGAAACAACAGTATTTCCAATCTAAGTTTTCTGCCATGAAAGGGAATTATAAGGCCACTTGGAAATAAATAAATTTTGTTTTAAACAGAACAAGGAACAGTAACATCCCTTCCCAAATTGTGGATAATGATAATATTGTAACTGATACGAAAGAAATAACCCATGAATTCAATAAATACTTCATTTCGATTGGTCCAAATTTACAAAAACAACTACATGACACCCGTTATACATGTAGTAAACCGTACTTAAAATATCTTTTAAATCCTTGTGCCTTTTCAATATTCTTTCAACCAATTTCTGAAGGTGAAATTATATATGTTGTTGAAAAATTAAAAAACGATACTTCTTCCGGGTTTGATAACATAGATATTAAAGTTATCAAGAAAGTTATTCCATTTATATGTAAGCCACTATGTCACATTTTTAACAAAGCCATTTCCTCAGGTATTGTACCAGATAAACTCAAGGTAACTAAGGTTATACCCGTTTTTAAATCAGGATCAAAAGATATTATGACAAATTATAGACCCATGTCTGTCCTTACCGTTTTCTCAAAGATAATTGAAAAATGTGTCTATTCTAGAATTTCCCGTTTTTTATCTTCTCACAACATACTAAATAATACTCAATATGGATTTAGGGAGGGTCTCTCAACATCATTGGCTATTACCAAATTCATCCAAGATATTACCAATTCCCTTGAAAAAAAAAAAAACAACTGTAGGTATTTTTCTCGATATGTCAAAAGCATTTGACACCATAGACCATTCTATTTTAATGCAAAAACTTTATTATTGTGGTATACGGGGAATTGCTTATAAATGGATTGAGAACTATTTAAGCAATAGAAAGCAATATGTCACAGTTGATTCAGCCAATTCCAGTATGTTAAATGTTGTTTGCGGTGTTCCACAAGGTTCAATTCTGGGTCCTTTGTTATTTTTAATTTACATAAACGATATCCAGTGTTCATCAAATATTCTAAGCTTCATACAGTTTGCTGTATTTTTTTCACTCATAATGATATTTCGTTCATTACTACTACACTAAATAATGAATTAGATAGTGTGTGTCAATGGTTAAGATTTAACAAGTTAGTTATAAATATGCCCAAAACTAATGTCATGGTATTTAGTAATATGAATTATAATAGTGAAGATATAAAACTCCATATGAATGAATTTCAATTGTTACTAACAAATCATTCCAAATTTTTAGGTGTTCATATTGATGAAAGTATGTCATGGAAATATCATATAGGAGAAGTGTGTGTTAAAATTTCACAAGTTGTTGGTATATTATATCGTTTACGTAATGTTTTACCCCCTAAAATACTTCTTACTATTTATAATACTTTGTTTCTTCCACACATATCATACTGTAATATGAATTGGGATGGTTGTCCCAAGTTTTACTCGGATAGGGTTTTTAAATTACAGAAGAGAGCTATTCGCAGATAGGAGAAGTGTGTGTTAAAATTTCACAAGTTGTTGGTATATTATATCGTTTACGTAATGTTTTACCCCCTAAAATACTTCTTACTATTTATAATACTTTGTTTCTTCCACACATATCATACTGTAATATGAATTGGGATGGTTGTCCCAAGTTTTACTCGGATAGGGTTTTTAAATTACAGAAGAGAGCTATTCGCATGATAACGAAGTCTTCTTACAACTCTCACTCTGCTCCTCTATTTCTTAAGCTCAAGTTATTAAACCTGTATGATATAATGCTGTTACAAACTGGAATCTTTATGTATAAATGTAAAAATCACTTACTCCCTTCTTATATTACTAATGTTCCCTATAAATAATAGTTTTCATTCTTATCAAACTCGATCTGCTAATGATTTTCACTTCCCCAAAATACGAACATCCTATGCAAAATCTACTCTATTTTTCACCGGCCCTAAACTGTGGAGTTCTTTACCAAAAGAAATAACTAGCACATCAATGATGTGGCGCTCATCCGGCATGCAGCAAAGAAATTGATGCAATTTGTACTTTGAACACAGTAGACATTGTAATGAATCGATGAAATGTACATGTATTGGTTACATGCATGTACAGATGATGAAGTGCCTATTGCAGATCTGGCTAAATGTGGTTTTGGAAGGAGACAGTGACTATTTTCTAGACAAAATTTTAAAATTCCGAGTAGAGGTTTAATAAACCTCATGAAAGTCTTTCAAATGGAACAAAAAAAAAATCGAAATCGGTCAATAAATGAGGAAGAAGAAGCCATTTTTGTGATCTTTTTAATACATTTCGCATAAATTAGCATAAATAATTTTCTAGACAAAATTTCAAATTTCCGAGTAGAAGTTCAATGAACCTCATGAAAGTCTTTCAGATGGAAAAAAAAAATCGAAATCGGTCAATAAATGAGGAAGAAGAAGCAATTTTTGTGATTTTTGAATAAATATCGCATAAATTAGCATAATTAATTTTGTAGAAAAAATTTCAAAATTCTGTGTAGAAGTTCAATGAACCTCATGAAAGTCTTTCAGATGGAACAAAAAAAATCGAAATCGGTCAATAAATGAGGAAGGATAAGCAATTTTTGTGATTTTTGAGAAATGCGCATAAATTAGCATATTTAATGAGTTTCAAAATTCTGTGTAGAAGTTTCGAATCCCCCACCTAGTGCTATCATATAAAGCAAACGGAATTAAAATCGGGTAAGAAATGGCGAAGAAGAAGCATTTTGAAATTGTGGACGGACGACAGACGAAGGACGGACGGACGGACGGACGACGGACGCCTCGCCACGGCATAAGCTCATCTGGCCCATTCGGGCCGGATGAGCTAAAAACTCAGTGTCGCTCCATTCTTTTAAACGTAATCTTAAGAAATACCTGATAAATAGATACCAAATCGGCTAAGCTAATAGTAGAAATAGATTAATTTTGTTCCCTTCTGTGTATATATGTCTGTTTATTTATATGCTTTTTCTCATTGTTGTATTTATATTGTTACTTTAATTTGATAAATTTATGATTTATGAAATTAAGGATGAAATTTGATACATGTATTTACTATTCTTACACCAAAACATTAAGCTATACTTTCAATTTTCGATTATTATGTTGGGTGCCAATGCACTTAAGACTACATTTTGTCTTCCTGTTGGCTCTCTCCATAATGATATAGTGTGCATTCCCCTCTTTCATTCTGTTTTGATATGCTTTGTTATCGTTAATTTCATTGTAATTGTTGATGACTTATGTACTTTTGCAATGTACTCTTTTTAATGTACTTGCCTAATAGGCTTTTTGTCACCTGTACATGTATTTTTTTATTGTTGTGGAGAATAAAATGATTACTGAAAAAGACCGAGACATCAAGAACCCGAGACCGAAACTCGCCTCGCTACATTATGTTCAACACACCATGGCAGTTTCACTGAATAATACAGCCTCCTTCGCCAAACAGCAAATAGCATTTATACAGTGCGTATAAAAACAGTATACCCAACTTTGGTAGCTTCTTATTAAATTGTTATAACTGATGTGACTTTGAAATTTATTTCATGGTGAAGAGTAACTTATTGTCTGTTTAGTGATACCTCATTCATGACATTTCTGCCATGGATGACTGAGCACCGGGTTTTTAAAAAAAGTGTTGTCAAAAACTCCTTGTTTCAAGTTTGGGCTGATGCAACGAATGTGGGTCAAGGCATATGAATGTGTTACTTTAGTCTCAAATCATTTCAAAAGTTGAATTCTCCTTTGTGCTTCAATGCTTCATTGTTTAAAGGGTCTCTGAGGCCAAAAAAAAAAAAAAAAAAAAAATTGTATACAGTTAGAATGTATAAAATTAACCCCAAATAACTTTACCCGGCATTCTACAGGTTAGCGGTTAAGGAGTTTGAAGAGAATAAAGGACAGCGTGAACGAACAACGCGCGGAACTCAACTGGAGTTGAGTTCCGCGCGAGCAGTTTTCTACGCGTGTGCGTTTTTCTTATGCGTGCACGTTCGGCGAACGCCAAGACGCGATAGTGGAATTATCACGATCGCATTATCGCTTTGTCATCTGCAATGTACAGCGCCAGGGCTGACAAACACTCGAAAATTGATTTGGGGCGGAACTTTCGGATAAAATTCAACCCTAATGAAACAACAAGTGAATAAAGGATACAACGCAAAATGTTTTTATCCAATTGGAAATTGATTTGGCGCGTAACTTATGGATAATCTACAACCCAATTAAAACAACAAATGAATGAAGTCATACAACAAAGTAAAACAACAAATGAATGAAGTCATACAACGGAGAATGTTTTTTATATAATCAAAAATTGATTTGGGGTGTAACTTACGGGGATTTTATACCCCAAATTAAACAACAAATGAATGAAGTATACAACGCAAAATGTTGATATCGAATAGAAAATTGGTTCGGTGCATAAATTACGAAGAATCTACAGACCAAATGAAACAACAAATAAATTAGAAGTAAGACGCGAAATACATTTATCAAATCGAAAATTGATTTGGCGCTTAACTGAAAGGGATAATACACAACCGAAATGAAATATAAAATGAATGAAGTATACAACGCAAAATGTTTTTTTATCGATTGGAAATTGATTTGGCACGTAACTAATGGATCCTAATAAAACATCAAATGGATGAAGTATATAACGCAAAATGTTTATATCGAATAGAAAATTGGTTCTGTGCATAAATTACAAAGAATCTACAGACCAAATGAAACAACAAATAAATTAGAACTAAGACGCAAAATACATATATTGAATCGAAAATTGATTTTGCGCTTAACTTAGGAATAATATACAATCCTAATAAAATATGAAATGAATGAAGTATACAACGCAAAATGCTTTTTTTAATCGACTGGAAATTGATTTGGCGCGTAACTAATGGAAAATATACAACCCAAATAACAGATGAAATGGATGAAGTATACAACGCACCATTTTTATATCGAATAAAAATTGGTTCGGCGCATAAATTACAAAGAATCTACAGACCAAATGAAACAAATAAATTAGAAATAAAACGCAAAATACATATATCGAATCGAAAATTGATTTAGCGCTTAATTAAGGGATAATATACAACCCAAATAAAATATGAAATGAATGAAGTGTAACCAGGCGTCTGGTTGCAAGACTAATTATTCTATTTCATTTTTGCGCCACGTGAAATGCTGTATTTCACCCAACGCTATTTATGCAAATCTCTTTAACACGTGACCCCCACTACCCGCTTAAGTTAAGACTACAAATTATGTAAATATACTTGCTTTATTCCATCTTATATAATATGCAAATAACCTTGAAGTCGTGAAACCCGTTCGGCTCCTCGCAGTCCGTCTCACGATTTCAACCCTTAAACATCTTCTCCTCTGCCTCCTGTTTTACAGGTAAATTATCATGTTTTATATTATATTTCTTTTGAACCATATACTATGTTCTTTTATCTAACTTTATGCGGTTGTAATGAAGTATGTATGAATGTGTTATGATTAGTGATTTTTTTTGTACTTTAAGGTAAGAAATCAAAGTCGAGAAAGTAACTTTCTTATAACTCAAGGAAATGTTATACCGTGTACCGGTGAAGGGGGCTTGAATAATTATATTTTTCATTCGTCATTTCCAACTTTGGGGGAAAGTTTAGAATAACAGTCATATCCCACATTTGTCAGCCTTTCTAGTTGAGATATATGGATGTATCAGTACTTTCCCATTCTGGAGGTAATTCGTAAATTATATATTGTTTTAGTCTATCTTGTATTTTGGAGAATATAAGTACAATTTCTTGTAGTCGATTTGATAAACTTTTGGGGCGAATCCATCTCGGAAGGGGACGACCTCCGAACGTACAATGAACCCATTGATACGGCTAGTCTGTGATATCGTGCTGTTAGTACACGATGTCTCTAGTTATTATACATCTTATTCTGGTAGGATGTCATAGCAAAATTTCATGATATCGTTCTTGATATCAATAATTATGATGTACCATGATGTTAGTGGGGAATTGATTTATAACTGTGTAGTCATTGAGCAAATGTGTATAGGGGTCTGCGTATTTAGACTAAGTGCGCCCGCAATGGGCGAGGGAGGTGCCCTATGGCACGCCATTAGGGAATTAAATATAATTGTTCAACATCAATACAAAATATATTTCACTTTAACAAATATATATTTCTCTTTTACAAAACCATTTCACTCCAGTCATTATATATTTCACTCTAAACAAATATATTTCACTTTTCACAAAATTTCATTTCACTTTTTCACAAATATTCATGTCACGTTTTCACAAAAATCCTTTTCACTTTTAACAAAAATTCATTTCACATTTTACAAAATTACATTTCACTTTTAACAAAATTTTATTTCACTTTTTCACAAAAATCCTTTTCCCGTTTAACAAAATTTCATTTCACTTTTCCCCAAAATACATTTCACTTTTCACAAATTTTCATTTCACTTTTCATAAGAAATTCATTTCACTTTTCGCAAAAATTCATTTCACTTTTCACAAAAAAAATCATTTCACTTTTTACAAAAAATCATGTCACTTTCAAGAGGAAATAAATTCCACTTTAAAAGAAAAATGCATTCCATTTATAGGCCTATTGTCTCGAAACAAGTTTGCTTTGTCATGCATCTAGACCCCGATCTGTACCTGCGTGTACATTTCTCTCGTATAATATACATGTGCGTACTGTGCGTAGAAATCATTCCTCTTTCACCAAAACCATTTCACTCTGATAAAAACCATTTCACTCTGAAAAAAATACGTTCCTCTTTTTTCTCGGCCTAAAGGTGGCGCTATAGCCAGCTAGCTCGAGCTACCACACGTGCCCGGCGCAGCGCAATCGAATCCCATACAATTTCTGAAAGCGACGTCGACGTTACTCCCCATCCTCAGGGGTGTCGCTAGAACATTTTGAATGGGGGGGGGGGGGGGGGTGACACCCAAATTTGCTGATAAAAATGCTGCACCTTAATCTCCCCCCCCCCCCACACACACAAATAACAATAAAAGAAAATCGCAGATGTAGACAGGGGGGTCGCTATGAAGGGGGTGGGGGGAGGGTGTGGGGGTGTCACACCCCCCCCCCCACTCAAATGCACCACCTCTGTCGCCAAAAAAACAACAAAAAAAAAAAAGGAGGGGGAAAAAAAGGGAAAGGGAAGAGGAAAGATAAAAGGAAAAGAAGAAAAGAGAAAGGAGGGGAAAAAAGATAAGAAAAAAGAAAAGGGAAAGGAAAGAAAAAAAAAAAGAAAAGGGGGGAAAAAGAAGGAAAAGAAAAGGGAAGGAAAGAAAAAGAAGGGGAAAAATGGCATTATTTTTGCTCACTCGCAAGAACACTAGAATTCCAATACTTTAATATTAAAGGTGTCCCCCTTCAGCAATGGGCTGCAGTCCCCCCCCCCCCCCCCCCCCCTTCCCCCGAGGATTTTCAAAAGTTCTGATATTCATATTCGGGCAGCGAGGTGCTGGAATATCCAATTCTTGTGAAGCATTGCAAGGTTCCCAGATAATAAATTATGTAACTTGTGTATGCACAGGCGTAGCCAGGATTTTTCAATGGGGGGGGGGGGGGGGGCCGACGTGAAGGATCCAACCGCGTAGCCAGGATTTCTTTTTAGAGGGGCGGTTGTGAGCGAAATTGGTGATGACTAGAGGTGGGTGCAGGGAGGGAGGGGGAAGTTTTTTCCCTCCCGCGCGAAGCGCGAAAGCTCTGACGTTTTAGCAAATTTGAGAGCAAGATAACGGCTAGCACCTTTTTTTTAGGCGGAAAGTTAGTTCGACGCCTGAAATACTTTTCAATTATTTAGACGCAATACTGTACTGTATGTAACAGGGGTGGGTGCAGGGAGAGGGAATTTCCCCCCTCCCGCGCGAAGCGCGAAAGCTCTTATTGTTTTATAGCAAATTTGAGAGAAAGATAACGGCTCGTAGCAAACAATTTCTTTTAGGTGGAAAGTTATAATTCGACGCTGGACTGCTTTTCAATTATTTGGACGCAACATTGCACTGTATGCATCAGGGATGGGTGCAGGGAGGGGAGTTATTTCCCCCTTCCCGGGGGGAAAACTTTGGCGTTCTAGCAAATTTTGAGAGAAAGATAACGGCTTGTAGCGCCTTTTTAGACTTTTTTCTCTCACTTCCACTGCTTTTTCGCTCTCGTTTTATTTTTTAATGGGCCCCATGGCTACGCCTATGTGTGTATGTAACCTCTGTGCATTTTCACTACGAAAAGTTTTTTTTTTTTAATTTTGCTCGCTCACTCGTAAACATTAAGAAATTGAACAGTTGATATTCGGGCAAAAGGCTTCCCCTACGGCAATGGGATCTTTCTCTCAAATTTGCTTAAACGTCACAGCTTTCGCGCTTCGCGCGGGAGGGGGGAAACTTCCCCCTACCTCCCTACACCCACCCCTCATCACCAATTTTGCACGCTTCGCGTGCTCACAACCGCCCCCTAAAATGAAATCCTGGGGGGGTCTGCCCCATTGCCGAAGGGGGACGCTTTTTGCCCGAATATTAACATTCCAGTGTTCTTGCGGGCGAGCAAAATTTTGTTTAACTTTTCGTAGTGAAAACGTACAGAAGTTACAAACAAAAGTTACATAATATTATTATCTGGGAAACTTGCTTCACAAATATATAGATATTCTAGCACCTTGCTACCCGAATATGAATATCGGAACTTTGAAAATCCGGGGGGCTGCAGTCCACTGCTGAAGGGGACGCCTTTAATATTAAAGTATTGAAATTCCAGTGAACGTGCGAGCGACCAAAAAAAAATGCCATTTTTCCTTCTTTTTCTTTCCTTCCCTTTTCTTTTCCTTCTTATTTCCCTTTTTTTTTTTTCCTTCTTTTCTTTCCCTTTTCTTTTTTTTTCTCTTCTCCTTTCTCTTTTCTTCTTTTCCCTTTATCTTTCCTCTTCCCTTTCCCTTTTCCCCCTCCTTTTTTGCCGACAGAGGTGGCGCATTTGCCGACAAAAACTTTGAGTAGGGGTGTGACACCTCCACCCCCTCCCTAGCGACCCCCCCCCCCCCCGGTCTACATCTGCGATTTTCCTTTATTGCTATTTGTGTTGGGGGGGGGGGGGGAGAGATTAAGGTGCAGCATTTTTGTCGGCAAATTTGGGTGTTCTCCCCCCCCCCCCCCCCCCCATACAAAATGTTCTAGCGACACCCCTGACGATGGGGAGTAACGTCCACGTCGCGTTCAGAAATTGGATGGGATTCGATTGCGCCGCGCCGGGCACGTGTGGTAGCACGAGCTAGCTGAAGAGGCTAGCTGGCTATAGCGCCACCTTTAGGCCGAGAAAAAAGAGGAACGTATTTTTTTCAGAGTGAAATGGTTTTGGTGAAAGAGGAATGATTTCTACACACAGTACGCACATGTATATTATACGAGAGGAATGAACACGCAGGTCCAGATCGGGGTCTAGATGCATGACAAGCAAAGTTGTTTCGAGACAATAGGCCTATAAATGGAATGCATTTTTCTTTTAAAGTGGAATTTATTTCCTCTTGAAAGTGAAATGAATTTTTGTGAAAAGTGAAATGATTCTTTTGTGAAAAGTGAAATGAATTTTTGCGAAAAGTGAAATGAATTTTTTATGAAAAGTGAAATGAAAATTTGTGAAAAGTGAAATGTATTTTGGGGAAAAGTGAAATGAAATTTTGTTAAAAGTGATAAGGATTTTTGTGAAAAAGTGAAATAAAATTTTGTTAAAAGTGAAATGTAATTTTGTAAAATGTGAAATGAATTTTTGTTAAAAGTGAAAAGGATTTTTGTGAAAACGTGACATGAATTTTTGTGAAAGAGTGAAATGAAATTTTGTGAAAAGTGAAATATGTTTGTTAAGAGTGAAATATATATTGACTGGAGTGAAATGGTTTTGTAAAAGATAAATATATATTTGTTAAAGTGAAATATATTTTGTACAATTGAACAATTATATTTAATTCCCTAATGGCGTGCCATAGTGCCCCCATCCCGTGAGCACGAGGAAAGGAATTTTATTGTTTATACACTTATGACTTCGCCGTGAAGACGGTGGTCAATGAATGGGGTCTTTTGATTTATTTGCTATGTTTGAGGACATGGTCTTATCGTTTGGAATGATTAGGCTTTAGCCATCGTTATGATATTCCTGATTTATGGTGTATCAAGGAGATACCTCCTTGGTTGTACAATACCGAATACAATGCTGTTCGAATGCTCTTGTACATAATTTTATATATATTTAGTACACGTATACTCGTATCAGTAGAGTTAATGCAAAAGTATATTTACTAGTCGGGTTGGCCTGTTATAGCATTATGGTCAGTATATGAATTAGAGTAAACGGTATATTGGAACAAACTAATAATGTATTGATTTCTAAAATTACATGTATGTTCTTTTACAATAATTATATAATAGCAGACACAATAAGTATAATAATAATGACGATGATAACAATAATAATAATAATAATAATAATAATAATAATAATAATAATAATAATAATAATAATAATAATAATAATAATAATTACAAGAATAATGATAATGATCATAATAAAAATAACATGAACAATAATACAAGTAATAATAATAATAACCTGGATTAATCCAAGTTTAAAGTATTTTCTTCAGGAAATTAATAATTATATCCCCTCTTCATTTCTTTGTGTAAATAGGTATACCGTATAATAATGATCTGCTTAGATAATGGTCAGTACTTGTTAGTGTGTATATATATATATATACATGTATAGCAAGGAAGGGGCCAGTTGGTGGTAGCGAGTTAGGATCAACACATTGTGTTTGTATTATAGACGTAAAATTAAAGGCGCATGTGTTTATAATGTATCTTCTTTATATTTGTTTAGTATATGTTTGTTAATAAAGGCAGTCCGTCTCACGATTTCAACCCTTAAACATCTTCTCCTCTGCCTCCTTTTTAACAGACTCTGCTCTCAGACAAGAAGAATACAACGCAAAATGTTTTTATCGAATAGAAAATTGGTTCGGCGCATGAATTACAAAGAATCTACAGACCAAGCGAAACAACAAATAAATTAGAACTAAGACGCAAAATATATTTATCGAATCGAAAATCGATTTGGCGTTTAACTTAGGAATAATAAACAACCAAAATGAAATATGAAATGAATGAAGTATACAACGCAAAATGTTTTTTTATCGATTGGAAATTGATTTGGCACGTAACTAATGAATGATATATCCTAATAAAACATCAAATGGATGAAGTATACAACGCAAAATGTTTATATCGAATAGAAAATTGGTTCGGCGTATAAATTTCAAAAAATCTACAGACCAAATGAAGCAACAAATAAATTAGAACTAAGAAGGAAAATACATATAGTGAATCGAAAATTGATTTTGCGCTTAACTTAGGGATACAACTCAAATAAAACAAAATGAATGAAGTATACGACGCAAAATGTTTTTATCGAAATGAAAATTATAAGCATGTAGGCGCGTAATTTATGAAGAATATACAACCCAAATAAAAGATGAAATGGATGAAGCATACAACGCACAATTTTTATATCGAATATATAATTAGTTCGGCGCATAAATTACAAAGAATCTACAGACCAAATGAAACAAATAAATTAGAAATAAGACGCAATCGATTTGAAAATTGATTTGGCGCTTAACTTAGGGATAATATACAACCCAAATAAAATATGAAATAAATAAATAAAGTATACAACGCAAAATGTTTTTATCGAAATGAAAAATATAAGTTGGTGCGTAATTTATAGAGAATCTACAACCCAAATAAAACAATAAATGAATCATGTATTCAACACAAAACGTTTATGTCGAATATAACATTGGTTTGGCGCATAAATTACAAAGAATTTACAGACCAAATGAAACAACAAACAAATTAGAACTATGACGCAAGATATATTTATCGAATCAAAAATTGATTTGGCGCTTAACTTAGGAATATTATACAACCCAAATAAAATATGAAATGAATGAAGTATACAACGCAAAATGATTTTTTTTTTTTTTTTTATCGAATTGGAAATTGAACTGGAAATTGATTTGGCGCGTAACTTACGAATAATGTACAACCCAAATAAAACATGAAATGGATGAAGTATACAACGCAAAATGTTTATATGGAATAGAAAATTGGTTCGGCACATAAATTACAAAGAATCTACAGAGTACAGACCAAATGAAACAACACATAAATTAGAAATAAGACGCAAAAATACATTTATCGAATCGCAAATTGATTTGATGGTTAGCTTAGGGATAATATACAACCCAAATAAAACATCAAATGAATGAAGTATACAACGCATTTTTTTTTTTTTTTTTTAATCAAATTGGAAGTTGATTTGGTGCGTAACTAATGGATAATATACAACCCAAATAAAACATCAAATGGATGAAGTATACAACGCAAACTGTTTTTATCGAACTGAAAATTCAGTTGCCGCGTAATCCATGGAGAATCTACAACCCAAACAAAATAACAGATGAATCAAGTATTCAACCCAAAACGTTTAAATCGAATAGAAAATTGTTTTGGTGCATAAATTACAAAGAATCTACAGACCAAATGAAACAACAAATAAATTAGAACTAAGTCGCAAAATTCATTTATGGAATCGAAAATTGAAAGTGAAGAGGTTCCTGAATCGATATATCGTTAGGTGAGCTATCGTGATCGATCGACTAGTCTTTGCTCAAGTCTTATTTATATTAATTTGGGGGGTATTTTATTTTCAAAAATCAATATCTCCTGTATCCTGTCGCCGTTGAATGTCGTGTTAAGTTTTCTGGGGTTGATTTTGTGTAAGCTAACTATACACAAATTATTTTTTTCAGGCCTCAGGTACCTTTTAAAGTGATCCAGTGTATCTAAGCTTTCAAATAACCTTGTTTTAATCCACATGATATTCTTTGATTTCTTTTAACAGCCTTCTAACTTCTTATCTCGTGATAACTAAAAACTCTCTGCTCATTTGTCCATTGCACCATTTCAACTGCATAAGGTGCACACGGTGTTTTTCGTGAATAGCACATGAACTCAAAGATTTACTGACCTTAAAGACTAAAAAGAAGAAAAAGAAGGATACGTGTGTTGAGAATTACCAAGGTAAATGATAGTAGACTTTCAACAACAAAAAAAGATAGCTTCCCAAATAAATGTTGTCTATTTTGAATGACTCAGTAAAAAGACTTACCTTAAAAAAGGGTTGCGGATGAAACAAGATTGTGTTATCATGGCTATTAAAATATCATAAATTTAGCTTGTAATAAGCCCTTTCTTGAGTTTGAGTTGACTTTAACACTTTTTCTATTCGAATGCTCCAAATCAATTGAAAATAACTCAGCAATTGTTTTCCAACTGAAGTAGCTAATGCATAATTGGTTTGACCTACATTCGCTGCTTCAGCCCAAACTTGGTACAAGAGGATTTTGACAATACTTTTTGAAAAGCCTGCCGCTCAGTCATCCGTGGCAGCAGTTATGAATAAGGTAGCATTACACAGAATATAAGTTGCTCTTTACTATGAAATAAATTTCAAGCTCATAGAGGTTATAACTTTTTAATTAGAAGCTACCAAAGTTGGGCATAATTTTTTGATACGCACTGTATTTCAGGTTGCAGTGTGCCTTGAGTCACATTTTCTTATCCTTATGTTATAATGATAATTATGATCACCGGGGTAGTAATGTGCTTAGAGGCATCGTGGATGTTTCAAGCGCTGTATTAGTCCCGACTATTATCACTATTATTGTTATACCGCATCATTAAATGTAAGTAAGATTATAATAATGAATAGAGATGTAGCGTCTCGAATTACTCACTGGTTCTTGCAGTGATAATGACTGCTTGACTCGGAGTGTTGTCAGCACCAGCCAGTGACGTCACATGGATGTCATATTCAGTATCTGTCTCCAGGCCTTCCAGAGTAACCTCGGTAACGTTACTATCTCTCGTAAGGCTTCCACGTGTAATGATCTTAATCTAATCAACACCAACACAAAATACAAACGTCTGGTGTAATTCAACATAAATTATTGGAGGGAAGGCTTAGTGGTCTGGTAACCGGGAGGTCCTGGGTTCGAGACAAAGTTCATTCACTAGTATCCGTTATTCTTTTGCGCCAATAGTCAATCACCTAGTTCTTCGAAAATATCACAAAGCAGTCCTGGTGGATTCAGTTGAGCTTTAAAATGTTTACTCCGTAATCAAATAACATTAATGTCTGTAAGCTCGCCTAGCTATCTCATGTGCTTCTTAACACACCATCATAATGCACAATAAATACTTTAAAGGGCAATCCAACCTTGGTAATAAGATTATTTGTGTGAAAGCAGAAAAATAAGAAAAACAGGAAGTTTGAAAGAAATCGGCAAGGAATAAGAAAGTTATGGATGTTTGAAAAAAAAGAGATCACTACATCTATGCGAATCTCAAATTGGCAATTTGGTGAGTCGATTGTGACATACCTGTGGACAACCCTCCCGTTGTCGTACACTAAAATATCATTAATTTGCGGTTTTCTCCGAAGCGCCTTTACCCTCGGGGCAGTACTCAAAATATATTGGAGATAGCATATGATTATAGGTCCTCATGAATGAAAAAGATAATACCTTTTGAAAAAATGACATATTAGTAATTTTGTGTGTTGGAGCAAATGGGGGAGTTGTCCGAAACTATTATACAGTGACAATACCTATTAGGGCCAATTTGAAATTTCCAAATGTATAGTGATTACAATTTTCAGAAATTCATGACTTTCTTATTGCTTGTCCGATTTCGTTCAAACTTTCACCAATCTGCTGCTCTGATTTTTCTTCTTTCTTTCAGAGCAACTTGCCATTAAGGTTGGATTTCCCTGTAATTTGTCTTGAGACACAACTAAACAAGGCAGATTTTTATCATCATAGTAGTTGATGATTTTTGTATCTGACTCTTTATTATCAACAATGACATCAGTGACAGTATATAAAACGCATTTGGATATATTCTGCACAATTAAATCGCCTACTCATTAAACATAGAAATTACAAAGCTGAAAATATAAATAATTACAAAATAGTGAAGGTGATAAATATAAGCTGAAAGACAAGTCGAGTCCCACTCTTCATATGTTTGCGGTAACGGATTTTTCATCATTCGCCCGGAGGATTTGGTGATTGCACCAGATCCGCTACGGGAACCGTAGCTGTGGTCACACATACCATGTGCGGCGATTTCTTGTCACGGCCGGGGATGGGGGACGCGACTAGCCTTTACCATTGGCTGCTGTACAAAATAAAACATTTCCAGGGGACGCGACAAAAGAGTGTACTCCTTTGAGTTTCTGTCTTCCAAAATGCTCTACAACTTTTTTATTAGTACAATACAGGATTCCAGAGGTACTAGCTTTAAATCTGGATAAGTTAGCAGTGGCAACGTGTTTTTCAATTTCCAGATTTTGCACTCTAGATTGGAAGTTAAGGGAATTTCAGTACAAACTTTTACATAGCGTTGTATTTTGTAATGATAAACTATACACATTTGGACTAACTCAAATTTATGCTCATTTTGTAAAAAACGATATAAAAACATATTGCCATGTCTTCTTTAAATGTATGTCCAGTATATGGAAGGAGGTGGGAATTGAATTAAAAATGTTTCAGCTACTTAATCTGCAATGGATTGATGTGTTATTGGGATTTAGAGTTAATATGAAAGACAATATATTAGTTAATCATGTACCGATTATGGTCAAATATATGATTTACAATAGTCGTAAAAATGGAAGGGTTCCTACTGGTCAAGATATATGTAAGGCTGTAGAGAACTCCGAAAAAATTGAAAATGAAAAAGCAAGAATAAAGGACAAACTAACACTACATTATAAAAAATGGGAAAATTTCACTCCTTAAAAGGAGTGAGGCGTATAATATCAGATATATACATATATATATCTAAATATTTTAGTATCTATATACTTACTTAAATTTTTATTTCTATATTTGAAAAAAAATGCTTATTGGGATTATTATTATTATTATTATTATCATTAATATTATTATTATTATTATTATTATTATTATAATTATTAATAAATTCATTTATTCATGTCTTCTCCTCCTCACTCCCTCACTTTCTCATTGATCCAACCACTTAATTGTTAGCATTGTGTTTTTATTATTGCAACAGTATGGTTACAGAACTCCACTGATACGAAATACTATGATAAATAATGTAAAATAAAATCGAAGAATTGAAAATGCACTGCATGTAGTTTATCCTATATATGTAAAGATGGCAGTTTGACTTATCATGTATACTATGGGTTATAAAGCTGCACCTTCACCTGTTTTCTTAACTATCTTTGAAAATCTTTATTCAGATTGCAGATTTTGCATTGTATTATTTGTTTTGGATTGAATTATGTATTTTGTTTACAATGTATGAAAAATAATATCTCTCTGCAAAATTTTCTTGTCTGAATATCTGAATAAAGGCAAAAAAGCATTCCAAAAAAAAAAAAAAAATCTATACAAATAGTTTGGCCAAGTCAGCTCCAGTAGGTTACAACATAGCGCATGTTGCTTTTTTAGGCAAGGGCGTCGCTAGAACATTTTGAATAGGGGAGGGGGGGAGGTTGTGACACCCAAATTTGCCCGCAAAAATGCTGCACCCTAATATCCCCCCTCCCACACACACACACAAATAATAATCAAAGAAAATCGCAGATGTAGAGATCTTGATCAAACGGGCCTATTTTCGCAATTTCGTCAATTTCTAAGCCCAAATAGGTGGATATTCTGGCACATTGCTGCCCGAATATGATGTGAGGTTGCCCGAATATCGGTACTTTGAAAATCATCGCGGGGGGGGGGGGGGGGGGGAGCTGCAGCCCTCTGCCGAAGGGGGACGCCTTTTGCCCGAATGTCAACATTTCAATTTCTAAATTTTGCAAGCGAGCGAGTAATTTTTTTTTTTTTTTAAAATCTTTTCGTAGTGAAAATGTACAAAAGTTACATAATTATCTGGGAACCTCACTGCCCAAATATGTAGATATTCTGGTACCTCGCTGCCCAAATATGTAGATATTCTGGCACCTCGCTGCCCAAATATGAAGTGGTGGTTGCCCGAAAATCGGAACTCTAAAAATCATCGGCTGGGTGGGGGGGGGGGGGCTGCCATTTTTACCTTCTTTTTCTTTCCTTCCCTTTTCCTTTCCTTTTCTTTCTATTTTTGTTATATTTCCTTTCTCTTTTCTTTTTTTTTCTTTTTTCTTCTCCTTTCTCTTTTCTCCCTGTCCTTTTCTCTTTCCTCTTCCCTCTCCCTTTTTCCCCCTCCCTTTTTTTTTTTTTTTTTTTTTTTTTTTTTTTGCGGACAGAGTTGGCCCATTTGCCGACAGCAATTCTGATTTAGGGGTGTCTCTTTCAACGCGCTCTGGCAGTGTGGCCAGCGAAAAATACTATTCTGCTAGGGAGCAGCGAAAATTCTGCAAAATCAAAAATTTTACTGCTAAAAATCAAAATTTTACTCAAAAATGCTCTGACAAGCGAAAAAAAAAAAAAAGGTATTTTTTTTGGGGGGGGGACATTTTACAAAAAAATTCTCTGACAAGCAAAAAAAAAAAAAAAAAAAAAGAGGTTATCAGCATTTTTTTTTTTTTTTTTTTTTTTTTTTTTTTGGGGGGGGGGGGACTTTTTACTCAAAACTTTACTGACAAGCAAAAAAAACCAATACACCAAAATTATGCTAAAATTATGCTAGATTTTGTCAAATTATGCCTAGCATAATGCTAGATGCTAAAGCGGTCAAAATTCTGCCAGAAAGCAGAATTCTGCCAACTCTGGCAACCTTGCGCTCTGGTGACACCCCACACCCCCTCTAGCGACGCACCTGTTTGTTGGGCAAGCATGTTACAAAAGAATATATGCCATCTTCAACTAAAACCAAGTTAGCTAAACTCTGTGTTTGGATTGCTCTGTGATGCCTCATTTCCATTAATAAGTTTACAACGGGAAACTTTGGCAGTCACTTTTGAAAAATGAAATAAATTTCAACTTAAGACAAATCAACCTTTTTTTCTCTTTATTTCAAATGAGAATCAACACACTGTTCTATGGGAGAATCAAACCTGATAGTAATCAACTACTGGTGTGGGTTCTGTCAACTTGATTGGTGGACTCCATGCTATAGTCAGGGTACTCGTTGTCGTGAGTTCACTTAAAACCCGAACATTCTCCGGAGGAAGGGGGACTGAAATATCAAGCAAATAACTCCACTTATTTTCACCAATAACAAGTGACATATTTCTATAACGAATTTCCATTAGCCAATCAAATTTAATGATTTCAGTAGCTTATATCATTCATGGTAGGTTGTTATCACTGAACTCATAGGCCCGTATTCTCGAAAGTGGCCCAAGTTAAGCCTGGCTTAACTTAGGCCACTGATTTATGGAAGGCCATTCGTCAACCTCCAAGTCCCGTATAAAGTACTATATTCATGTAACAAAGTAAAGAAACTAAATTATTTTCTGGCATGAAATGAGCATTAGAAATCACTTCTATCGTGTTGGTTTTTGTATTTGCATTTAGTCCCAGAACTTTTGTGATTTTGTAAGATTAAAAGAGGGTGACATTTGGCTCTCCATAACTGGGTGGCCTAAATCTACACATTTAGGCGGGAGCTTAAGTTAGGCGCTTTTCGAGAATACGGGCCATAGAGTTCAGTGGTTGTTATAGATAACAAGTTTTATGAAACTGGCCCCATGCTCTCTCTCTCTCTCTCTCTCTCTCTCTCTCTCTCTCTCTCTCTCTCTCTATTAACATGCTTAATGAATAGATGGTGTACTATTGAACTGTGCGTATGAGCAGGCCTGTAGATAAAGGTACCAAGTTATCCAACTCTCTGTGAGATGTAGGCCTACAAAAGCTGTAATCCATTAAAGCAGATACGTATTTAAGTTTCCGTATTACGACTATAAGCAGATCATACACTTTCAATTTGATTCCTTGTAACTTATTTCCAATAAACCTTTGTTCCAAAAATTCCTTAGGTTCAAAATTCATTATAATTTTTTAACTGAAGAGAGGAGCTATCTTCGTATATCTTACTTGTTGTGGCCACTTTTGCTTGACCGGTGATTTGGTCTCTCGCAAGACGCAATGTGTATGTTTCTCCGGGTGTCAATGAAGTAACATCTACCATATACTGGCCACCCAAAATGGGTATGTCTTGGAAATCCTCGCTATGTAAAGATGTGACTTCAAGAAAATGTACCACTGTCAGATTGTCACTCTGGAGGGGCTCAAATTCAATTTCCATCCCATAACTTGTCACGACTCGCAGAAATATGTCTCCCGGTTGTGCCCCATCTGTTTAAATTGATAATGGGAATGGGTAGAACACCAGATGACGATAGGTCCCCGAGACCGCAGGCCGACGAGACTGAAGATTTGGTCTCTTAAACTTTTTCTGAGGGGTCATTAAACTGAAGGTTTGCTAGACCTCGTGGGCCTTCTCACATCTAATCAGAATGTCAACAAGGCTGAAACAGAAGGCTAACTGAACACTGAATTACAGTCTAGTCGACATTCAATGTCGTAGACCTTCAGTCTCGTGGACTTATGGTATCATAAGAATTCCGTCTTCTAAACCTCTCTTCAACATGAATGGTATTATCAGGAGAATAATAAGACAATTTCAAATTACCAACTCATGTAAATGTGACGACCAATTTCTGGATGGAATACTTCTCGCTATTGTAAAACTATGTATGATTACTGAAAACCTGCATTTTGGAGAGAGAGAAAATTGATAGCTAACATTCTGGCTTCCTTATTGAGTAAGCCTGCTATTAATGACGATCAAAGATAATTATCTCCAATGGCGTATCCCACATAGAGTGAAGCCGATGTACGCCCAGTCCCTCCGACCCCTCTCCATCTCCCTCCCCCTTCCCCCTCTCAGGACGAGGGGGGGGGGGGGGGAGGCGTAATGTGTCAGGGCAGCCCCGCGTGCTGTAGTCCAATAATTAAAAGTTGTATTAATTACTAATATTTTCCGGGGCCTTCAAACGATCGCTTTACTCTACTCTGGATAAGCCACCGTAACCCCTCCCCTCACACCAGTGGCGTAGATACGAACACCCTTTCTATTGTTAGTCGGGGGGGGGGGGGATAATGAATAGATCACCCCCCCCCCCCCACTCACAATGGATTTTTTTTTTTCCATTTTTTTCTTTCCCTTTTCACATAATCACATACAAATTATATCATACATTTATCGCAAAGTATACAAGTAAACCATGTAAATGGACTTAAAAGTCTTAAAGGTAAGATGTACTTCATCAAAATGAGAAAAAAGACAAAAGCAAGGATAGGTAACTTATCACATACAAATTATATCATGCATGAAACAAAAGGTAAATATGTACATGTACATCATTTAAATGGATTTAAAAGTCTTAAGATTTGCTTAATCCAAATTGGAAGAAAAACAAAGACCGGCAAATAGGCACCTAATCCAAAGAACGAACTTACATTCTTGATCTTGTGAAAAAGGAAAGATTTTATCCACACCACCCCCCCCCCCCCGCCTCCTCCCCCAATATTCCCCCTCCCCCACCTTCACACCCTTCACACACACACACACACACACCCACACACACACGCACACACACCACAAACACCCCAACACACAAACACACCCCGCATCCTTTCGGTGTTAGACTTTGAATTATGCCTGTCTACGCCGGTGCCTCACACACACGCACACACACACGCACGCACGCACACACCCACTCACACATATACAAATCTTGGGAGGATTACGTCCCCGTTCATCCATTTGTGGATACGCCACTTATCTCAGAATATGGTGAATATTGAAAGAAAGAAAGAAAAAAAAACATTAAAAAACTAGCGTGGCACTCACCGGTCCTGCCGTAGACAACGACCGGATGACTAGATGTTGTATCAACATCATCACCACCAACTACCGATGAGACCTCAATTACATACACACTATTGGTCTCCAGTCCCGCAAGCGTAATACCAGTGGAATTCCTGGTAGTCACTGTCGTTGGTCTCGAGAACACCTTTGAAATTATGAGTTGATAATAATCCACCACAGAAGGTGTGTCGGTTGATAGGGTAGGGGGGTCCCAAGCTACTGTGAGAGAGGTTAGGGTAGTGTTCGCATTCACAACTTCTACGTTTCTTGGAGGAAGGGGGGCTAGGAATAAAATTAAAATGATGGTTAAAGATTAATTCATAAAGAGCACAATAAATTTCAAGGATCTCTCTATGCTTATGCTCAGGCAATAGAAAAACATTCTTAAACTCACCCCCTCCTCCAACTCTCTCTCTCTCTTTCTCTCTTTGTCTCTGTCTGTCTGGATGTGTCGTGGTATAAAGGTTCATTCACTTGACTCTCAATCAAATGCTTTTCAATTCAATTCAATTCAAATTAACATTTATTTTCTTCCATTGATTTTGACAACATTTACCATCTATTCAAATAGTACAATTCACATGTATATAAAGAAGTATGAATATAATCAAGAACTTGCAATACAAGGAAGAAGGCGCTCCTTTAGGGTTAGAGGCTCAAGCCCGACAATAACGTCATTTGGCAAGATATTAATCCACGTTTGTCACGTTTGACACCAGTGTGTTATGGGTGTAAATAGGTACCCGATATGCTAGAGCGCTACATAATAATTATTTGGTCGCTCGGCTATGACGGGGGAAATGATGTTGAGCGCCAGGAGCGTCACAGCAACACGGACCTGAGTGCAATACCAGAAGCCACTAATATTCTTATTATCATCATTATTTAATATAATTATTATTATCATTGTACTACTACTACTACTACTACTACTACTACTACTACTACTACTACTACAACTACTACTACTGTTATTATTATTATGATTATTATTTCTTTGTCCCCCCCCCCCCTCTCTCTCTCTCTTGCCCTTCATCTTTCTAGCAAGCTTGCATTCACTTAACTAACTCACAAATTCATATACTCTTACCTAGGGAGTGTTTATTTTGTTCATATGTAGGACTTGTATCCAATTTTTCATGCTACTTTTAGGTGTAAAATTAATACATTTTATGGGGATTCCTCTAATATTTCGAAATGAAATTGTCAACAGATTAATATCATCCAAGGTATTTCTTTCAGTTGACTACAAATGGTCTACTACCTTTCAACTGATTTAACTGAATAATCAATTTTCGACATAATTTCTTAATTCTATATATTTAAATAGGGTAGCCCCGTCAATAATAAAAAAGAAATTGTTGTACTTGGAGACCCTGTAAAACATGTACAATACAAAGTAGCTATTTGTGTTACATGGAGAAATGATTCAAATGATTAACCGATTTAAGCATATCTAAACAAGAAATGGATTTATCCATTTATACATTTAAGGAACAACACAAAACTGACACGGAAAAACATATAAAAAATAAACTTTAACAAAACGAATTGTGTAGGCCTCCAATTAAATCATATTTTCATGCTTTGACTTACTCGTTGCAACCTTCTTTTCAGGACCAGACGTTGAGCTCCTTTGAATGATAAGTGAATACGTCTGACCAGGAGTGAGGGAAGAGATATTCACTGAGAATGTGTCCTGAGGGATCTGTATAAGATCTCTCCCATCGTTTGGTGCCGGTACGATGAAGAGCGTATGGGCAGCAGACGGAACGCTGGTAGGGATTGGTTCAAAGTCGATTCTAATCTCATAACTTGCCAGTGTTCTCACAGAGATTTGTCCGGGAACTAAACCAGCAACATGAAAAAAATGGAAAAGATACATGATGATTATCATCCAGTCCCTTCCATTTTTATTGGTAAATTTCATTAGATAATAATGATAATGGTAATAACAACAACAACAACAACAACAACAACAACAACAACAACAATAATAATAATAATAATAATAATAATAATAATAATAATAATAATAATAATAATAATAATAATAATAATAATAACGGCGAAGAAGTATGAACTACCGCATGCAGACAAATGGTACGAACGCAGGGCGGAACCCGTGATCGAGAATGAAGGTGTAAAACTCCTGTGGGACTTCAACTTCCAAACAGACAAGGTAATACAGGCTAGAAGACCAAACATCATTCTAACAAACAAGAAGGACAAGGAATGTCTCATCACAGACATTGCAAATTTCCTGGAGACTGCAGAGCGTGGAGTAAGGAGGGCGAAAAGATAGAAAAGTACACCGACCTGGCATGGGAACTAAAAAGGATATGGAAGGTGAAGACGAGAGTCGTACCAATAGTGATCGGAGCCTTGGGAACAGTGAGAACAAGACATAAGAGCTTCCTGGCTGATCTTGGAGTCGACGTATCGTTTGAAACCATACAGAAAGCTAGCCTGCTCGGGACAGCACATATCCTGCAAAAGGTCATGGACTAGAATGGAATGCAGAATTACGAATAAGATGAGGACTTGTCAAAACCAAAACGAAAAAAGTAACCCTAGATTTCTGGATGAAGTCCGGTTACTTCTTAATTTACCAACTGAACATTAGGTTGTGGACAAATCGATAATAATAATAATAATGTTCATGGTAATGTTAATGGGCCTAAAGTGGCCTAAGTTAAGCCTGGCTTAACATAGGCCACTCATTTATGGAAGGCCTTTCGTCAACCCCTAAGTCTTGTATAAATTACCATATTTATGTAACAAAATAAAGAAACAATATTATTTTCTGGCATAAAATAAGCATCAGAAATCAATTCTATCATGTCGGTTTTTGTATTTGTATTCAGTCCAGAACCATGGTGATTTTGTAGGATTAAAAGAGGGTGACATTTGGCTCTCCATAATTCAGTAGCCTAAATCTACACACTTAGGAGGGGGCTTAAGTTAGGCGCCTTTCGAGAATACGGGCCAATAATAATAATAACTAGAGGGGCCGTCAAAGGCGGCAGACCCACGCCTTGGCGGTGCTACAGAGTAGTTGCAATACTATACTATGGGGTCAAAACTGAAATCTACATTGGGTGATTTCACGCTCGGTGTTGGTGTTTGTGGTTAGTGTTTATTTTGCCGCGAAATCATGATCTAACACCGACTATGAAATGAGAAAAAAATCAGTCGGTGTTAGGTGTTGACCTCTGATTTTCTGACGTAGTTCCGGTTGCCGTTGTTTAATTTTTGTCAGATGTTGTCTGCTGAACCGAGCTCGGCAGCCGGTGTTTAATTTAATAAACAAAATTCCGTTCACTAACACTATACCCTAGGGATTAAGAAACTTTCATTTCACGTTCGTTGTTGGTGCTGGTGTTGCTACTTGTATGCTAGATACGGGAAATTTGGGGGATTAGCCGTGAGAAATAAAGTCAGTAGGCATCATTCGAAGTGTAATTTTACAGGTGTTATGAGGTAGTATGTTCATATAGGTCTGAAATTAAATCTAGGCCAACATTTAGTCCAACGTTCGATCTAGAGCACACGGAAAGGAACTAGATCTACCTTTGCTTTTTAAAGGGGCGGAATGAGTGAATAAAAAATCCTACCTAGTTTTTTTTCCAGATAGATATGATAAATATGATGTTCGATATTCCGTAGTAAAAGACCCAGAGAATCCACATTATTAACTAGGATGAGTTCTAAATCAACAATCACAATGCAAAAGTAATGAAACTTCACGGCTAATCTGAGCCGATGCCCGAAATTTGGCCGTGTGCCGCCGTGTGCCATGTACGCGCTGGGCCGTCTGATCCGGCGTCTAGATGCATTAGCTACCACAGCATTTTCTGCTGCAAGTGAGAAACTCGAGAGAAATTAAATCTAAACTTACTGTTCCTATCAATACTATCCATTTCTGTGAAGTTTCTTACCGGTCTCTAGATCAAATAAGGATTGCTTTTAGAATCACCGGACTACTCGGGCAATTTTACGATATTCTAGACTAATAATTCAGTAGTTAAAAACATTTTTTTCTTCTTCGTTGAGAATGGTGCTGACGCCATTACCAGTGTGACTCTATAGTTCACCGTTTCGCACGTACCCCGCGCGCTGTTCAGATTTAAGGAGCCGATACCGATATCCCAACAAAGCGCATCGATAGCTTAACACTGGTAATATGGCGTCAGCACCATTCTCAACGAAGAAGACTAGAAGGTCACACAGAATTTGCAGGGATCAACCAATCATCACCAAAATTTAATCGATTCTTTCCTGTCACTATCCAAACAATCCCTGAAAATTTGGTGCAAATCCGTTCACCCGTTCTCTAGTCATCTTGTACACAAACAAACAAACAAACTAGAGGGGCCGTCAATGGCGGCAGACCCACGCCTTGGCGGTGCTACAGAGTAGTTGCAATACTATACTATGGGGTCAAAACTGAAATCTACATTGGGTGATTTCACGCTCAGTGCTGGTGTTTGTGGCTAGTGTTTATTTTGCCGCGAAATCATGATCTAACACCGACTATGAAATGAGAAAAAAATCAGTCGGTGTTAGGTGTTGACCTCTGATTTTCTGACGTAGTTCCGGTTGCCGGTGTTTAATTTTTGTCAGATGTTGTCTGCTGAACCGAGCTCGGCATCCGGTGTTTAATTTCATGTACAAAATTCCGTTCACTAACACTATACCCTAGGGATTATTAACCGATTTATTATTATTATTAACTATAATGAGTTCTAAATCAACAATCACAATATAAAAGTAATGAAACTTCACGGCTAATCTGAGCCGATGCCCGAAATTTGGCCGTTTGCCATGTACGCGCTGGGCCATCCGATCCGGCGTGCAGCTGCATTATATTAGCTACCGCAGCATTTTCTGCTGCAAGTGAGAAACTTGGCGAGAGAAATTAAATCTAAACTTACTATTCCTGTCAATACTATCCATTTCTGTGAAGTTTCTTACCGGTCTCTAGATCAAATAAGGATTTCTTTTAGAATCACCGGACTACTCGGGCAATTTTACGATATTCTAGACTAATAATTCAGTAGTTAAAAACAATTTTTTCTTCTTCGTTGAGAATGGTTGTGACGCCATTACCAGTGTTAAGCTATCGCACCTCGACTTGCTTCGTACCGCTTCGTACTTATACGTACGAAACGGTGATCTTTACATATACTATACTATAGAGTCAAAACTAGAAGGTCACACAGAATTTGCAGGGATCAACCAATCATCACCAAAATTTAATCGATTCTTTCCTGTCACTATCCAAACAATCCCTGAAAATTTGGTGCAAATCCGTTCACCCGTTCTCTAGTTATCTTGTACACAAACAAACAAACAAACAAACAAACAAACAAACAAACAAACATACGGAACCCTTTACATAACCCTGCCGATGTAATAAATAGAAAATCACACACACACGCGCGCGTGCAAACACTGACACACGAGAACTCACATGCGCGCACACGTCCACACATAAAAGTACAAAATGAGTGAATAGAGCATAAAAAGGAAACAACAATGAATTAAAGGCTAAATTAAATTATAGATTATTTTTGAACACTTCAACTGATCTTCTATTTCTAATGTCTCGAGGGAGAGCATTCCAGAGCGAAAGTCCAGCATAATTATGATGAGCAAAGGCTCTCTCCCCCACTTTACATTAAGCTTAGAAAGAACAAATAATCCATATAAACACAACAAAAAAGTAACCCCCCCCCCCCTAATCAAACTGGCGTAACTAAAAAGGTTGTGAGCAAAATAACTCGGCAAAAGAGTTCTTACACTGAATTGACTAACTTCCCTGTCAAAATGAGATTGATCCATCGAGTCATGCATAAGTGGGCAAACATTAAAGGCAAAAATGCCACTTTTCATTGAATTTGTGCAGAATGTTGAAATTCTGTAATAATTTTTGTAATCTTGCAAGCTGAGGAGCGTTTCATCAAGCATTTTGTCAGTGATTTTTACTGACAAATTTGCTCTCAGCCAATCAGATGCAAGGATTTCAGTAGCTTATAACACTTGTCGGAAAAAATATCCGACAAATCCTTTCATGAAACGCTCCCCTGATTGTGAGGTACAGTGAATAAAAGGGCATTTCCAATATCAAGACAAGATGAAATCAAAGCATGGGTAATCTTCTCAGTGGCACTGCAAGTAAGGTATATACGTATGAAACCTAGTTGCGATTTAGAGATGCGTTTAGAGATGCATTGAATTTGTGCAGAATGTTGAAGTTCAAGCAAAGTTCGAGCAAATGCTTGCATGAGAACAATGGTTCTATTCATCATGTGCCACAAAGCACTGCTAGGAGAACTTCAACAATAATTTGTATACCCTGAGGCCTCCGTACAGTCGAAACTAGCGAGCTTACGATTTCAGGCCAAGTTACTATGAGAGGAGCTTGAAAATATCAAATCAAACAAATGCTTGATGATGAAACCTAATTCGCATTATCAAATTATTCAAACAACTATTTCCTTGTCATAGAAAAGCATTTTCTAGCGAGCTTACGATTTCAGGCCAAGTTACTATGAGAAAATATCAAATCAAACAAATGCTTGACGATAAAACCTAATTCGCATTATCAGATTATTCAAACAACTATTTCCTTGTCATAGAAAAGCATTTTCTTGCATGCAGAACGTCGTTCCTTCTGTTTGCTGGTACTTTCGGCTAGTTTTGTAGATATACAGCTCATTGTAATTTTTTGGTCGAAAAACACGCCAAGGTTACGACATACATATGCGGTAATATTATGTCCGGCAATACAAAGGGTAAATGAATAATGGAAATCTTTTCTAATTAAATGAGTGGTGGGGCTATCATTACAAATTCACATTGAGTAACATTTGGAGAGCTGGCGAGACCAAAAATACGAATCTTCCTCCAAGCAATTTCCCAAAGTTGACAATCCAGCATTTGTGCGCCCCCCCCCCCCCCTACAAAATCCTGGATCCGCCCCTGATTATATCTACTGTTACAAGAGAATGGGTATAAATACAGATCGAGGGTTCCAAACATAAACTTTAAGCAACATGATATGCTTTCTATTGGAATGTTGAAAGTTTTAAATTCAGGCAATCAAAATCGGAAATTTTGGATACCAAATAGACATTATGTAATGTCTTGCCCTGTTTTGTGTTAGCAATAGATCAAGCTTATAGAGAATGTTGAGTTCTGGGAAAGACGAAAAATAATTTGTGAGCTTTCTCATTCCTTTTATGTCAGCACCATGGCAGAAATGTCCTCTAAAAGGGATTGCTCGTCAAATGTTCCCATATTCGAAATATGCCAAGAAATAGCTGAAGTGTTCAGGCCGAACATTTATGGCATATATTGTGTGCAGTCCCAAATACCCATTTCTTCGTGTAATGCGTGTGCCTTACAGCGAGATTGGGTCAATTTCTTATCATTTTGGTGATCCCAAAACCTCACATTATATCTCAATTCCTACGTAGACATGATCAACCTTTCACAATTACTTTGAGAGAGTTTCTTCACCATAATGTAATAGCATGAACAGAACCAGGGGCGGCGCTACATGGGGGGCAGAGGGGGCGACCGCCCCCCCCCCCTATGATTTTTCAAGTAGTGAAAAAAGAAGAAAAAAAAGAAGAAAAAAGAAGAAAAGGAGGAAGAAAAGGGAAGAAAAGGGAAGAAAGAAGAAAGCGGAGTATTAAAAAGAGAGGTCTTAAACATATAACTCTATATTACCCCTGTTATTTAATGGAGAAAAAATATGACGTCATCTTTAGGTCGTCTTGCCCCTCCTATCAAAATACTCTGGCGCCGCCCCTGAACAGAACTCACGTATATCTTAAGCATACAACGAAGATGAAAATTATTTCACATTACTGTATATTAAATCTTCCAATATACAAAAAAAAAAAAAAAAAAAAAAGCCTGAAAGGGCTGTCGTTTGAGCGGAAATGTGAAGGAAACGTGAAGGAACCCGAATAAAGATATAAGCCGTATGAATCCCGACATTAATTTCTTATTACCTGCAGTTGCAGCTGTAGTCGTCGTGTTCACATCCTGGAAAACAGAGAGAAAACATTTTTGATTATTACTTTTTTTGTCATTCTAGAATATAGAGCACACTGAGAGTGCATTAACCCCTATAAAGAGTCTTATCAGAAGGTCGTCTGCCTTCTCGTCCCGACATAATGTACGTTCCGACTGAGTGCTATGTTATCAACAGATTCGTGTCATTGAATGAATAAAGAAAGAAAAAATGCATTGTGAATACATCATATTGAATTCCAATGAGCCTTGACTTCGGTGTACTCGAGGGCCATTCTTTGGAAAGTGAAAAAAACGGTCACACACGTGACCATCTAATTTTACTTCATTGCCGGAAAATCAGATTACATGTTAATGATTGTTTTTTTTTTTTTTTGTGGTTTGTTTGTTTGTTTGTTTTTCATCATCAGTTTCTACATGAAAAAGATGTTCCGTTCTTTGACAAGAAAAAAATCATTTCCCAACCATAATGTTTTACAGAGACATTTAAAATACCCTGTTTTGAGTCGTCACACACGTGACCACTCAAAATTGCTTCCAAACTGTTCAGAACAATCCCATCACACAGCAATGAAAAATTAAAACTTGCACTCCAAGGGAAATATAAGAAAAGGTTTGACTACCAACAAGTCAGACCCCTTTTCGTGCGAGGTCACACACGTGACCAACCTAATTTTGACCTCTGAAAGAAAATGATGTACTCTCATTTAAAATAATTACCCTCCATCTGTTGGGGTAAAACTGTTATTTAAAAAATCCAAAATGAGAGACTTCTGCTACAAGATAAATACTGAAAAATTAGGTTTAAATCAACTATTTTTCAGGATTTTGGTCACACACGTGACTGAGAATGGCCTTCGATACTGTTTGATGTACACATACATCTATTTATAATGAATTTCTACTTTCAGAGGTTATTATTATTACACATCCTGGAAAATAGAGGGGGAATGTAATTATTGTACTTCTTTTCAGAGGTTCAGAAAATATTATTACATATACTTCTGGGTAAAAAAAAAAAAAAAAGCAGCATCCCCAGTCCCCTTGCCATGGTTGCACCTTTCAAAGCGTAAATTTGCACCGTGCTAATATACACCATTTGAGGTATTGTACTAGGTGTAAATTTTTCACAGTGTATAGTTGAAGGATGTCAAATTGATCTTAAAACTTGTCTTAAAACAATCCTCTGAATATTTAATCAGATCTCCACTTTTTGAATAATCACCCCCATAGTTTTTCACTCTAAAAAAAATCAAGGCGACAAAATCTGTCTGTATCAGTAATTAATTCAGAACACAACCATATCATTGTCAGATTGTGTATTGCACCTGTCATTTCTGCCAACCTTTTGCTATCCAGGGTCATTAATGATTCATGATTCTTACTTAAAATACTGTAGGTGCTCTGGAATTTCAGCTGCAATGCATAATGATGATAGTTGCGTTAAGAATCAATTACTGATACACATATTTTGTTGCCTTAATTTTTTTTTTTTAAAGTGAAAACCTAATTATATTCAGAGCATTATTTTAAGAAAAGTATTCAAAGAAATTTCATAAAACTTACTCAAAATAAATTTATCATACTTCAACATTACAGTCTGATACAATTTATAACTTCCAAGTTATTAACGATCAAAAGTGTCAAATGTTTTTGTTTACACCTATATAGTACATATGGGATGCATCTTTAAAAAAAAAGGAGGGGGGGGGGGGTCATTTCAGCAACCTCGAGGATTCCGCTACTGTATGAGTATAGCGTGCACATTTCACTTACTCACAATACTTTGTTTTTACCATTTGTTATTGTTAATGTTTATTTGGCATAGATAATATGCCTTTTTTCTCTTTCTAGAAAAGAGGGTTTCCTTATCGATGGAATTCTAACCTTACAATCAATTCGCACTACTAGAATAACCAGGGGCGGCGCCAGGGTATTTAAATAGGGGTGGGGGGGGGGGGGCAAAATGACGCGTATAGCAACGTCGCACGTCGAGGGTCTTGAAATAACAAATAGGACTATATTATGTCATAATTGCATGGCCTAGCCTTCTCTTCTCCATTTCCCCCTTCTCTTTCTCCTTTTTTCCCCCTTCTTCCTCTTTTTTTTTTCTCGCTTGAAAAATGGTAGGGGGCGGACGCCCCCCCCCCCCCCCCCTGTACACCGCCCCTGAGAATAAAAAACACTGAGCGCTTTCTGAAGAGTATCTCACAGGAACGGTTTTTATGTTATACCAGTGATGCATGGTGCTTACGTGGTGCAAGTCCTACGTATAATACAAAATCATGGCTCAAATATGCCATAGGCAAGAAGAATTAACAATATTGGTATCATACAGACTTGCATTAGGGGTCACCTGTTCAATCGTTATATAATTACATTTATAAATTGTGTATAAATTGTGTTTCGTAACATCTTACCAATGAATATGCTCACTCATGTTTGGAAAATATAATCGTATTTTCCATAAATAACGACTTGTTTACTACTTTATCAAAATTTGATTACGTTATTTTTTCTTCAGAAGAAACAGGGGCTGAAAAATAACCAAATTTCTTCAAAGTATCTTTAAATGAATATAAGATGAATCTTCACCATTTTTTCTTGTACTATATTTGCATGTTTTAAAACAACATTCATGCCTTGTGTGCATATTATTTAGAAGCTTTTTAAGATACATGAAGATAACACTTCATTATTTTGAATATAATTTTGTTCCAAATAAAAAGAAATCCAAGAACCATCGAAGCCACGGTATCAACAACGCAATATTTGTTTTTTAAAATATCTTCCACTTTTAATGTTTACATAGTCTGATAAACTATCTAATAGTTATTGTAACATTGCGTTTCCCATATTCACATTCTCAGTTTTAAATTCTATAAGTCATGCCTACATCACTTTTCCCACCATCATCTAAGTTAAAAGAAATTTCAAGTCATAGATCGTAACCCCTGTAAAAAGTACTGCAGAAATACTGCAGTACATTTTACTGGAGTAAAGCTGTGGTAAATTGGACAGTATTCTTGAAGTACTGTTCTGTTGTACTACAATAGTTTTACTGCAATGGTATTACAGTTCTACCACAACAATACTACCAATTCTACCTGAACTGCAAAAAAACTTTACTAGGTACTACAGTCTTACTACAAGAGTACCACAAAAGTACTGTAGCATTTGCAATACTTTTGAAGTACTTTTTCACATGGGTAATCTATTAAATACACTGGCTGTTACTTTGGCTATTTCTAGCCAACATACCGGTACATATACACAAGTACACAATGGTATACTAAAATGACTCTCAATAGACCTGTTTACTAATGTATTTCAATTTATGCATGTTTCTCTCCGGAATTCTTAGTTACCAACTATTTAGCGCACCTGCTATGCATAGTGGCATCTCTATGGACGGAATCCTTTTTGCATACATTAGTTGTTGCTATGTCGGGCAAGCCTCTGGCAAGCTTCTGAGTCGCCAAGCGAAAGTTTTGTTCATGAAGTATGCATAAAAATAGTAAACAGGCTATTACCAGTAGATCACTTCTGATTTTTACCTTTTATAGTCTTACAACGAAATTTGTACAAATCATGTTGGGGGCACGATTTGAAACAACAAAGAGTTTAAACACACAGACCAGAGCCTGAGATCCGGGAGCTAATAACGTCTTCTCAAAACGGTGTTTTGTAAAGTTGTCTCATCGGTTGTTTGACATAATGTATTCTGGCGACAATGCATGGACCTGTTCACAAAGTTATTCAAATTTATGGATGTTTCTTTCCTGGGGACCTAGTAACGAGGTATTCCATTAACCTGTTATTAATGAATGCACTACAATACTAGGAATTCAGTTTGCATACATTACTTGTTGTTATGTCTGACAAACCTCTGACAAG